>JAKSZP010005266.1:0-395725 GCA_022478985.1 Massospora cicadina | reverse complement strand
TTTTGAAAAATTGCTTCACCTATTTCAAACAGAAGGGCAGAAAAGACAGACACCAAAGATTAGTCAATTATGTCATGGAAATGGCAGATTAAATTTAGTCAGGTCCTCCAGTAAAGGTGCATTAGCTCCCAGAAGACAACAGAAAAAGCCAGATGCAGTCCGTCCAATTGTCTTGATATCAGGAGGGAAGGGAGGCAAATAGGGAGCAATGATTAAGATAACCGTAACCACCATACCAAATAGTAGCCAAAACAAAGGCCACTGATGTGACAGAGGATTTCGCCACGGTTAACTCTTTGGAAGCTGCGGAGAGCCCAGGATTTGCTGAAGGGCTACCATCTCAAGAGCGAGTAGTGAGGTCCTAAATCCTATACAGTGGGGAGATTTAATATCCAAATAAAATAGGACATCTTAACGCCAGAAGGCGTCTACAAGAGGCGATATCCCTAACTGATCCTATGCACAATAACCTCATATAATGAGGGTGGGCAACAGCGTTGTAACAATGGCCACTAGGGCCCAGTCTTGCGCAGCCTGAGAAGTATGATTTTGGGGTTGCTGAAGCGGCCAAAGAGGAAAAAATTTAAAACAAGTAAAATTTTCTGGTGAGAAGAGTTGGTTTATTTTAAACAAAATGTTAAGAATTGACCAACAACTGTACCAAAGAGGGATGGTTGTCTTAAGTACTATGGGGCTTAGGGAATATATGGGGAATTTTAAACGAAGGCATCAAAATCCTGGATGATTTTGGTGAATTGATATTCAGAAACTAATTTGCCGCTGAAACAACTTCTGATGGCCATCTAATTCTCGCTAAGATTTTCTGTAAAATATTCTCCCACCACAATTCCATTTGGTAGGTAAGTGATGAGTCATTCAGCAGGCGACTGAATGTTCCCAATTCCATCCCACTTAGGCGGTCCCATGGAGTACTGAAGGGATTCATCATCTTTGACACCACCAGGGTTGGATCACTGATTCACCTAAATCTGAACCCTTTATGATAGAACCTAACAACGTTTCTGGGGATAGGTGCTTTCTTTTTCTCGCCTTTTCAGCAGAGCCTCCTTCCACCTCATTGTTGGACCTAAAATCATTGATGGGGTAGCTGCTCAACCCTTCCTTTCTGGTGACATCCATTTTCTTTTGACACCTTCATACGCACCCCCAGATCCTCTGGATCACTCTTGCATGGACAGATATAGGTTAAAGGGGACAACCTTGAGAGTATATCATTACCCACCTCTTGTCCACCACATGGGCTAAATCGCCTTGGGTATGAGGGGGGAGGCCTCCTTCTTAGCCCCCTTCTTGGTGTGAAACAGAAATGCCTCGCAGTTGAGGCACAGGGTGTCTTTCCTGGACATACAGTCATGATGTTACTATATGACGCAGGAATCAGGGCAGAAGAAACCCATACAGTGTCACAGAAATAGATTACCTTACTTTTTTGGGAACACCATCCAGAAGGGATCTTACCATAAAAAGTTTAAACATAAGTTAATACCTCCAGCACCGTCTTATTGCAAAGCCAACAAATCATACAAGTGTGAATCCTCTTTGGTGACAGATAGTTAAGTGGGAGCGCATAGCCCTACTTAACTACAAGACTCAGCAGCTTTAGTAGAACTTTTGGGTGGTTTGACAACCAGGAGTTTGAGGTTGGTTTTAGAATGAGGAGTGAAGGGAGTTACTGCGGATATGGCTGGGGAAGGGGGCGCCATGATTTTCTCAGGGGGGTTTGCTGTGATAATTTAGAGCCAATAAAAACTGTCCCCATTGTGAGATTTCAACTAAGGATATCTTACAAGATATGGTTCATCTACTTGACAGACTAATACCTTGAATCAAAACTCAAGAGATCCTTATGAGTTCTAGTTTTTCTGTGGGCCAGCTTCTGTGGCTTTCAATAATAGATAAGCTAATTGAGGTCATTGTGCATCACTACTGTTTGCTTGGAACCATTGAAAGAGATACAGCCAATGCATACGAGATCAAGTAATGGCAGTAATCCTTATCATATATGTCCCAATAACTCTCAGTTATAATAACCCTTCTTGATAAGTAAGCCGTGGGTTTTTATTTCCCCTTATGTTCTTAAAGCAAGACGGCATTAGCCACAGTGCCCCAGGAGTCACATGCCACAATAAAAGGCTTGTCCTCATCAGCATGGCGCAAGACATGAGTAGAGATTTATACTTCTTTGCATTAAAGATCCTGTTTGCACTTAGGGTCTAGGTAGACATGTGCTCTTACCAGCGAAGAGTTATTGTGGAGATGTAAGATCAGAGATGTCTGGTATAAACTTCTTTAAAAAGTGACATATTCAATAAAGCTACACAGTTGCTTTTGAATAACAGGATCATACCAAGGTGCATGGCATCCAGTTTCAAAGGTGTAATAGCATGACCATCCTTTGCTACTAAATTCCCCAGGATTTACAAGATATCTTTGTTTAGCTTACATTACACGGATTTGTAACTTATTTAGTATTATGGAAGGCTACAACAATGACCCTGATCCTTGGCGTGGTGTTCAGAATTTGTAGAATGGTTTAAAATTTAATCAATTATTCAATTGCGCAGGAAAACCCGAAGTCACCCAAAGCGTTGCCAATGTGGCGCTAAAATACTTCTGGATCGTTTAAAGCCAAAGGCATACCTTTAAATGATAAATTTCAAACTATATCCAAATAGCTGTCAGCCTTTTCTGGCCAAACTTCACCCTCATTTGGTAGAATGCGTTGACAAGTCAAGTTTAGAAAAGACTTGAACTTAAAAATGGCTTTGGAAATGGCAGCTTCAAAGGAAGGGGATAGGTACTGATAAAGTGAATTTTTCAGGGGGTTTCTAGTCTACACAGGGTCGCATAGTACCATCTAGTTTCTTGGAGAAACCCACTGGAGATCAGATATGAGATTTTATTAATCAAACACCCCTTTTCCATTATGTTGTCAATCCATACCATGAGGGCTTGATCCTCCTATGCCATGTATGGAACATCGGCCAGTTGATTTTAATAAGCATCACTATCAACTTAGAGTTCAAGTTAAACTCAGATTTTAAGGAAGATAATTTGGTATTTTCAACATTCAACACAGATTTGTAAGGTATCAAAATCTGTAACATAGTTGGATATTCAGATACAGCTTTGATAGACAGAGCACTTCGCAGTTTTCGTCACCACAAAACCTGTGACAAAAGTTGGCATCAAGGGATTATCTCCACAGAGTAGGTATATGTGGAGAACGCCTTCATGTTTCGTTCTAATTAATTCTTACGGATAGGAGGCTCCACCAACCAAAATCCAGTATCACTAATTACACCAATTTCTAGATAGCCAAGAAGTGAGTTATAAACTTGTCTTCATGTGCTCTGAACTTGATAGGCTTACAAAGTGGAAGAGTGACCATGTCAAGAGAGTGTCTGTAACTCTCTTGTTCCCAGCAAGGTGATGTGGGATGAGAACCCACATTGCTAGGGAGCTAGCCGTTAAGAGAATGAAAATGAGGCACCTAGAATGGTGCTTAAGCAAAAGGTAACCCAGACGAGGGTGTAAAGCATCACATATGAGACCAGGTAAGTAATAAACCTTTTTAACTTGAGTAGACACTAAAGGGGAGTCCATCGTCAAGGATAATTGGGCGCTAGTAGACTTGGGTGTCTCAGTTTGGAGGGGACCTAAACGGCCCAAGAAACACCTGAGATTTGGGTAAAGGGTGATAATAAGTAGAGGCCCACATGGTTGGAGACCTCCTGAAGAGGTTCACCACCAAGTTCACCCAAGGAACCATTGAAAAACGTAAAAATAACGGGTAAAATTTATTTAAGAAAGTTGACCAACAAGGAATGTTGGTCGCAAAAACATATTTAAAGTGGGCCAGGGAATTTAGGTTCTGCAGAAGTGCGCCCAAGCCTTGACGCTCTAATAAACAGATGCTTCCGTCCATTTTAGTAAAATACACCGAAAGTGCCTTCACTTGAGTAATCAATTGAAGCCATATTTTACCTGAGCTTAATATTTCATAGCTTGAGCGGGACTCAAACCCTTGCTCTCCAACTAAGCGAATTAAACCATCTTTGTTTATAATGTAAATCATTCGTTTTAGTGCCTGAGCCGAGATAAGAGGCTGGGCTTTTTGCACCCCATTAGTATCAACCTGGACATGCTTGGCTTGCACCCAGCGTTGATCTAAGGTGTGTTTCAGGTCAGGAAGAGCCTGAAGTTTCACCTTCTGGGCCTCCTGTCGCCCAGCCTTATCTTTAGCATCAGTTCCTAATATAAAGTCATCCAACCATGACAGACCATAAGAATATGGGAGGCACCATTAACAGGTGCTCCTGTAGTAACTGGAGGATCCAAAGAATGCACTATCTTCAGGATAATGTAGTTCTCAGTTGTATTGATGTCCAAAAAGGCATTTAATGCGATTTTCCGCTTCCCAACTGTACCCTGTATTAGGAATATGAAGTAAGAGCGGCAATATTAATTCAAACCAGTGAGAGAACTCACACGAGTTACTGGCTCTAACATAGGGAAATTCAACTTCATTTATATTTTTGGTATGAACTGAGTGGACTGCTGCTGACGAACATATGATTGATAGTCTATCTCAGGATATGATGAATCATATGATTGCTGCACCTCTGAAAGATCCTCATAAGTTGGTGTTCTTTGGCGCTTAGCTTCAATAAGGGACACTAGGAATATATGATATGATAATAATCTGTTTTCTTAAAATATATTCAGATTTCCACCTCTCCCAATGATTTTATTATATTTTATTCCTTACACTCTTCTTCTTCATATTCCTCTTCCGCCTCATCTACTCATACTCTTCCACTTCCACTTACAATTAATTTTCCACTTCCTCTACATCTACCTCCTCTTCTACAACTACTTTATAAACCTTTGAAGAATGATAACTCTTAATAGGAAGTATTCTCTGTGAACACTTTTAAGGTTCAGCCATATTAAAATATTTAAAATAAGAGAAAGAGAAAAAACCTCTGAGCAGCGCGCCCTGTACTGACTCACATCATTAATTATTTAAAATGGTGTAACCTGGAGAAAAAGAGTTTTTAGGTAACTTTTATTAGGTTTCCCACCTCCCATAGACAAAAAGGCTTTAAGTGAAATGACTAAACTTTAATGGTCAACAGTCTGTCCCTAAATTATAAAAACTTGAAACACATTGTAGCCAGGTAACTGTAAGGTTGGGATTTTTTTCTAATATCAACGTGCCAAAAGGATTCCAGTCAGTAAGTGTCTGTTCTTTTGAAGCCACAACTATTAAAATGTATCATGAGCTGAAACTAATCAAAATACAGGGAATATGAGTAGTTGAGTTTCCTTACCTTATTGGGTGCTGGTTTTAGTAGTTTTGGTTGAAATATCACCTAAGAGTTTCCGCTTAATTGGGAGAAATATGTAAACCCCTGGTATAGCTTTAGACTTTAAAATAAAAAAAACTGCATTTTTATTAGTACCAATAAATATTAGTAAAAAACTGAGAACTTTTAAGGGAATTTTTATAATTTAAAATAATAGATAAAACAATAACCCAACACCCTAACATAGGCATGGTGCTGGACTTGAGGATGTGCCAATGGTAAGGGAGGCTTAGGTCAACTATGATGCCCATAATTGGATCGGTATTTTTGGCACTTTTTCATGAAGATTTTATTGGTAAATTTTAATAATGGGGTGCATATGATAAATTATATCTAGGATTTTTGGCAAGTTAAATCCTCAATTTTGATGTGAGTTTTTTACAATTGTTGTTACTCAAGACTAACTGGATCAAAAATTCTAGTGCTGGCCTATTCTTCCCAAGATTAAACATACGCAGACTTTTTGTTAAAATTGCACCTGAGGATACCTCATGTGACTTTTTATACTATTTGTACCGCCCTATGGAGCCCTCTACTTGGGTAAGCTCTAGCCATTTCATCAGTAATCCTATAAGGTTTTCTGAACTCTATATAAATCTAATTGATAGTCTGCAACTATTATTTCTGCAAAATCATTGATGATAGATGAAAGGCCCTATGAATTGCATTAGAAATTGGGTAGGGCAATTGAGGTGGGACAGTGCTACTCATCTCTTATCAAAAATATTTTACACATCATTAGACGGGTAAGAGTAGAGCCATAGGTTTGACACCTTTCTTAGTTTAAAGGAATGAAAGGTTCTATCCAGCTTGAAAGCTGGGTCCTGGAACCTTAGAGTGATCATAAGTTGCACGGAATTAGCGTATGACTTACTCTGGCTAGCTTGATGAGGTCTAGCATAACTAAGGGCTCATCCTTATTATGTAATTAGACTTGGTGTACCTCCAATTCAGTGTGTTTATCTGCAACGCCAACGCATGTCCAGGATGGTTAAATGAGTAAACGTGATACTATGCTTAAAAATTCCCATTAATGTTGAAGACGTTGTCAGAGAGATCTTCTGACTGGATATATCAACAAACTGATAAATTTATGGTATCTGCAAGGGTACAACTTCCCTTTTGGTGCATCTCAACTTTTAACATAGTGACTAACCCCGTTTCTGGATAGTTATCTTCCACCATCATGTTTATCAGTGACCATAGTCATTCTTTGACGCCAATATTTCCATTCGCTTAGTAATATGTGAATGGGACAACAAGTAAGGTGATACAATGTTTTTAATTATGGTGTTAAAATTAGTCGGAGCAGGGCGAAGAATATAGGTGGGCGTCTTTGGCCAAATGAGAGCCATATAAGGAGATGATCATATAAGGGTGGCAATTGATTATAAGGATACTGATCTTCCAATTGGATGTATCAGAACCCATTGGAAAGCTCAGAATTCTAGGGGCAAAGCTGTCTTGACGTCTTTTAAGAGAGGCGCTATAAGGACAATGCAAAGAGAATCATTGTTAAAAGGCATACCAAAAGCCACCATATTAAGCCAAATGGCTACAATGGCAAGTTGGGTCTTAGAGGGGCGACCTGAGGTAATTAAAACAGAAAAAATGATAGCTCCTCCAGGTTACGCGTTTGCTAGTATTTGGACGAGATTGGATTAGAATATTGAACTATAAAAGTCGGAAAATAGAGCCAAATTTGCAATTAATTGACAAGCAAATCAAGGTTGCAGGCGTTCATGGCGTGTGTGTCATATTGCAATAGTGGTTGGGGGATGTAAGATCTCACAAGTCCACCCATGAAGCGGAGTGTCACTAAATCAATGGATTGGAAAGCTCATTATATATGATCATTGATACAATTTATGGATAACGGCTTGCTTTTCTAGATTGCTATAATCAATTAATTCCATGGTTTAGGAGTTAGATCACAGGGAAATTAAAAAAGAAAATATTTTTTTATTAAAGAAAGAAGTTCAGAATAAAGAAAAAAGTACCAACAGACCCTTAAATGGGACTGTTCCCTTTATAAAAGGGCATTGAAAAAATTGGAGGGGAGCCAAAAGATATTGGCCTGGGATGGGCCCCTGAGGAACATCCTAATTGGTTGAGCCAAGGAGTGCGTTATAGGTAGAGAAAAATTTCAAAAAGTTTTTGGAGATCATCTTAAAATTTTAATATATATATTTACAAATTGGTAAATATTTTGTATTGCAGTGCCAGTTTTGCATGAATTCATTCTAACCGGTGAATTAGCACAGCCAGCTTCACAGGGATCCATTATGACTAGGCAATTGATTAAAATAACCTCAGAAGTAGATTTAGTGATCCAGGGGTTTATTTTGTGATTATAAATTACTAGTCAAGGCTGAAAGCAACTCATTAGACCCATTTAGTTTCAAAGATGTTCAGGGAAGTTTAGCCATTTTCCATTATATCTTGTATAACTGAGTTATGTGTAAGATAAACCCTATGGGTTCTTCAGAGGCCCCTGGACTGGTCACCTCCCTGAAAACTCTTTATGGTGGTTTCAATAAGGAAGTAAGAGAAAAGTAGAGCAGAGAGAGAACTTGGGCAGGAAGGAACCCAATGCTCGTCTATCACATGAGCCAAGTCACTTAGCTGAGATAAGGGAGCCACGGGAGTCCTAGGGTCCCTCTTATGCATTAAGGTGTACTAATAATGATCAGGGAGGAGGTGCTGTGCATCTGGACTTACAGCATCATGGCAGGGGCAGATTGTGCCAGTTATGAACTTTTGTTGAATCTATTACTAGTTCTGATTCAGTGCAAAACCAACAAAATCTTTTTTGAGAAAATGGTACAACGCATCTTCATCTATGTAAGTCCAGGGAACGTCCCCTGCGTATAGATTGGGCGATTTTTTCATTCCCTAACAAGAAGGGTCCCAAGAGGGCGGCTGTACCCCTCATCACCCAGGGCGACCTCACCCACATGGTAGATGAGCGCTGGGTAACAGCCCTCCATCTTAAGATTCCCCCCAGTACATTCACTCACCTCAGCCAAAAACTGTCTGCCAAATTGAGGAAATTTGCGCCAAGATTACTGAATCAAAGATGAAAGGTCCAAAACTGATGGGAATAAAGCCTGAAGATCTAAAACATATAGTTAAAAAGGGTTAAGTATTGAATTATCAGCTGGAATTTCTGATGGTTACAACTCAGCCAGCAGTATGATCACCAACGCCAAACACCCCTCAAAATCATTGGGGATGATTCCTGATATGCAGATGGTATCTTCAGGAACTATCGCAGACAATTCAAACCCCTATGCAATGAATCAGGAGTTGCAGCCAACGTAACTCATTTGACCAAACAAATGCCCCATCAACCAGGTATGGGCGGGTTGGGCATCCTGAACCTGTTTCCAACAAATTGAGACCACCCCTACGTGAGTGGCCCTGTGGAATTCCTATTGCTTGTCAGGCTAGATGCCGTCATACCAACTGACAAAAACGCAGTCAAGCCTTAGTCTAAGCGTTCAAGGTCAAAATGATAGCAACTCAGCCTACTGCCAAATCCTTTGATGTCAGTTCCAATTGAAAGTATCCACCCCCTCCCCCAAAAGTTCGCTGGTTAGGTTGAATTTAAGGGACCCAATCCCTGCTTTGACTTGTTACCAATAAAACACTATAAAAATCAGTTGCATTGCACTGAGAAAATTGTTGGTCAATTTTTTTATATATTTTTCCAATAAATTACACTTTACCCAATTCAAGTTCTTATGCAAAAGACTAAACTGCCTTTTCCGCTGGTATTCCATAAACCCCGAGGGTTAATGGACATTTCCATCTGGTATTTTGCTAGGTGTCTATACACGATTATGTCTCATGTAAACTTACTTGCGGAACTCCTTCATAAATCCATAACCGTCATACCAGCAGCAGATCCATTAGCATTCAGGTTTGCCATTTGGGTGCTTCAGCACTTAGGGTGGCAGGCGGCCTAAAAACAACATGCTGTTTACCTGACAATCTGGACCAGGTCCAGTTGACCTTTGGCTTTTGAGGCGATACTAATTAGATATTAGAAAGTGGTCTTAGTTGGATGGCTCTACATGGCAGACAGGATGTCATGGAGCAGGTTATGGAAAACATATGACAAAGTTAAAGCAAGGTGACCTTTACTGCGTTGGGAAGTGTGTGGAAAGGTGGGAATATTTTATGAAAGACATCCAAACTTAAGACTAAGACAGGAGGCGGACGATTTGCCATCTTAAAAGTTGTCAGGTGTGGCGACATATTCCACAAACTTAAATATATGATTTAGTGAGACTGGGAATACCTTTTGAGTCTCTAGGATCTCTATAAAATAGATGGAAAGTTCTTCACCAAAGCAGATACCACTTCAGCAATCTGAAGTGAAGTTGCAGTATTTAAAGCTTCTTCAACTAGATAATTTGTTATTTTCATGTAGGCAAAGGTTTTGTAAATCAGGGCGAGTTTCTCTGCAGAAAAGGCCTTCAAGTAATCAGATGCAGGGTAAAAGCATAAGCGCTAATATAATTTGCTTGTGGGGCAGTAGGAGCCTTGTAGCTTCCCTCAGAAAGAAGATTTATAGGAATATCACCATCAGGAGAGTAGTAGTGTGCATATAACAAGCAGGCAAAGCTTTCTCTTGGGGTTTCTCCAACATGTCTAGGTAGTTGGAATAATTTGAGTTTTTTTATATAATGTGATTGATGGGGTCTCTACAGATGGCAACAGAATAGTTGAGAAGAAGAGCCTAAGTTATTTACCATAAACAGGAGAGCAGGCTGGTTAAATGATCTTTTCTCCAGTGCAGTGAAGTATATCTGTAAAGTAATACTTACTGTATAAGTGCAATGCTGGTTAACAGCAACGTGGATTGCTCACCAGAAAAAGCATAAATACCCGCAATCACCTTGTAAAAGTTCAAAGTATACTCCAAAAGCAAGTAGTTGATAATCCCAAATAGATGCCTTTATATGAGAATTTTTATTAGGATTAAAATATCTCAAATAGATTATTAGAAGATGAATTTAATAATTTTAACATTTGTTGAGCGTTAATATAGGAACTGTGAGGCTTGGTAGCTGCAGCTCTCTTAATGCTCAGGCGTCAGATTGGAATTTTGAGGTGCTTTTATTTTATCTAGACCCTTCTGACCCATTACTAAATGATATCAAAGTACTCAAGGCTTTTCAGAAATTTTTTTTAAATATTGCGGGGAAGGCCAACCTGAGGATGGACACTTCCAATAAGCACAAAAAAAGAAACGTAGTAACAGGGGGGCACCCCAGAGAAGCTAATGCTATCTCCTGTTGCCAGCGGAAACGCCACTACTGGGAGGATAGGGAACGTGTAAAGGGGTCAGAACCACGATTGAGCACGTGTGGAGGAAGGGGTCAGAGTTGATGAACCAAACTGGGAACCAGGAGGAGACCAACTGATGGCGACGCGGTGGGAGGTATCCTAACATCCACACTTGAAAGTGGTCCACTAAGTGGGACTGGAACTGGTGGACAGCTTCTGAGAGTGTGGGGATGGAGCCTGCGATGGCATCCAAGACAATTGTGTGTATAATCCACATGGCGGTTGCGACCACCAAAGCACAGAGGGAGGGTGGAAGAGGGGAGACCATAGATAAAGCAAACATATCCCTAGACAAACTAGAGGGATGAGCCTGATCCTGACATAGCAGACGTTGCACCTCAAGCCATATCGCTTTAGAGGTGGGGCACTTCTCCAGGCGGTTAAAAAGCGTTCCATACTGGTCACACACGACACAGGATGAGTGTAAAGCGTTAGAGCGCTCAGCAGTATGGTACACCCATTTCAAACAGCACCACACATGAGAATGGATATGAGGCTGCAGAAGAGGGTGGTGAGCGTATTTCCAAATTGTCTTATGGGTTTCAAGGGAATAAGGGATGTCCATCATGTCCAGGTAGTCCACCCTGGATAGGACATGGGGCCTTATGGGTATCAAGCCGTCCAGAATGGGTTGTCCCTGTACCTCCTGTGTGAACCGAGGAGAGGGACGCCCCCTCTGTGCAGTGTGTCCACAAATACGAATTCTCCACTCAGCGCTCCACATGGAGAGGAGGATTTGTTTGAAGTGGGGTGCAGTTCCATGGGGACCTGCAGCCGAAGGGTGGGAAGCCAGATATTTCATCAAAGAGTGAGGGTGCGACGGATTGGTAAGGCCCAGGGCGCAGGAGTTGTTGGAGCAGGCCGCGCGGGACCAGTGTTGGGTTGGTAGTGTAGGGATGGTAACAGCCGCGATCCAGATGCCCAGGATCTTTGCAGCATGGGCCTCAAAGTTGAGCAGGCCCATGCCACCACTATGGCGAGGGCCAAACATGACCTCAAGTCGCACTGGCGGTGGGCACCCGACCAAAGCCACCCTTACAGAAGGGCATACAGTGTCTTGAAGAAACCTGGGGAGAAGGCGATGGCGTGGGCCCCAAACCAAACTTTGGAGAGGAGCATAGAGTTAGCTAGTACAACCCTGCCAGTAAGGGAAGTAGGGTGGGCTCTGAGGGAGGCGATGCACTTCATCACGTTGTTCAGAATATGGCTTTCCGTCACTATTTAGGCATACCCGCCTGCCTCCAACCACACGCCTAAATGGTGGACCGGTCCAATGGTAGGGCGCTGCACAGAGGGGAGCACAAGTGGGGCGGTGTGGGTTGGGCAGGGTAAGCAAGCGCGTTTGCTAGCAGATGGGGTGGGCAGGAAACAGGGCGCTGAGGCCCAGTGGGTTTTACACCAACCAAGGAGGATGATTTCAGTTTTGGAGGCGTTGAGTGCAGCATTACTTACCCGAGAGTAAACCTGGATTAGAGCTTTAAGCGTGCATGTGTCATGATTGTTAGACACTCCAACCACACAGTCATCAGCAAATGCCAGCATTCTGCCTGGGGCTTGGCCTTGCACATGGACCCCAGTAAGGCGGGCATTCACATTGCAAAGAAGTGGGTCTAGGCTGAAGTTATATAAGAGTGGGCTAAAAGGGTCCCCTTGGCGTAGGCCCCTTTGAGGGCGGACTACATCCATGAGAAAGCCAGGGCCACGCACTGCCATTGTAGTGGATTCCATCAGCAGCATCACCCAACTGATGAAGCGAGGGGGTAGGCGGAATTGGTGGAGGCAGGCCCTGAGGTA
Organism: Massospora cicadina; assembly: GCA_022478985.1. Taxonomy (NCBI): domain Eukaryota; kingdom Fungi; phylum Entomophthoromycota; class Entomophthoromycetes; order Entomophthorales; family Entomophthoraceae; genus Massospora; species Massospora cicadina. Next base: position 383,180 of record JAKSZP010005266.1, on the reverse strand, counting down.
TTCCCAGTTTACTCTATCATAAGCCTTCCGTTGGTCTAAAAATACAAGTTCACCAGAGGCCATGGGTTGACAGATGGTGGCTGCAGTATTTATGTTGTCCCATATAGACTACTTGGGAATGAAACCAAATTACTCAGAGGAGATGGTAGCAGATGCAACAATCCCTAGACGGTTAGCCATGATTTTAGTCAAAAATTTTGGCTCAGTGTTTGTTAGAGAAATGGGGCGCCAGTTGGCCAGGTCTAGCTTATCCCCTTTTTTGAAGAGCGTAATGGTGCAAGCCTCTTGCCATCCTGGTAGGAGGCGCGTTTCCAAAAAGCTCTGGTTAAGAGAGGCAAGCAACAGTGGGGATAAATATTTGAAGTACTTTTTATAGAACTCATAAGGAATGCCATCAGGGCCAGGGCATTTCCGATTTGGTGCACCGCGGACAGCAGACCAGAGTGCATCTGGAGTAATAAAACTTACCAACTCCAGGAAATGGGAAACAGTGCGGATGTGTGCACTATTGAGAAAATTCGCCATTTCAGCTGGCAGAATCAGTTTAGATTGGTGCAATTCAGAGTAATAATTTTGTATCTCAATTGCCACTTTGGCTTGCGTATCCACTACGGAATTGTCTGGCTTTCGCACCTGTGTGCAGGCCAAACTCTAGCGGTGCAAATTTTTTTGAAAAAAGTAAGCAGAGCACATGTCACTCGCTGTGATGTGTTTAGATCTGTACTGAACACAAACCCAATGCTTGTGTTGCCGCTCAAGCGCGTTGAGGTGGGCAGTTACTTCTTCCCACTTGCGGCCCCAAGCAGGGCTGTAGCCCTTGGCTGGAACGTTGGACTCCAGGTGGGCCAGCTCTGCCAGAGCGCGCGAGATGACCGCAGAGTTGGATTGTGAACATCGGGAGGATAGGTGGTGAGCCTGGCGGATTGTGTCCACCTTGAAGGCCAACCAGGTGGTGATTGAATTAGCAAAATGGTGCGATAAACTCTGGAGCTGTGGTCACCAATTCCATCCATGAGGAAATTGTGGTGATGCAATTTTGGCTGGGTGGAGTTTGAACCAATTTGGAGCCTTAACAACGGGTTTGGGTATGTGGAAGAAAATTGAAACCAACCTGTGATCAGAGAAATTGATTTTTGTCATGGTGAAATGAGAAATTTGGGTACAAAATTTTATTGATCTGAGGATAAGGTTGATGTGGGACATGGACTTTAACTGGCCGTTGTGGATGTGGGGGCGCGAAATGCTTTTGAGAAGTGGAGCATGACGCGGTATTTTGTCAATCAACCCTAGGGCGGCCTTGAGGACGTGTAGTTCTACATGTCCCTGTGGCAGGGAAGATGAGAAAGACCAGCGGTCAGTGGATGGATTCAACCAACAGTTCATGTCACCAACGATGAAAGGGTCAGGGGGTAATGGAAGGGATTTGACTGACAAGAAAAATTCCTGACGTTCTCGTGCACAAGTTGGGCCATAAATATTGACAATAGCGTGCACTACGTCTGCCCACAAAAAAATTGACAATGAGGACGCGGCTGCTAAGGAAGGATTCAGATGATAAAATGTTAAAATAATTGTTTTTTCTTATAAGCACCTCACAGTGCTCAGACCAGAAGGATAGGGAAGGGAGGAGCATGGATTTCCATGTTTCCTCAGAACTACGTGGACAGTGGGACTCCAGGATGGCCAGGATGTCCACGGGTAAATTATTTTGTAAAAAACTCAGTTTCCTAGCCCAGGATGGCGAAGCCTTGAGTCTGGCGATGTTTAACATCTCTAAAGTAAATGCCCCCCCATCGCACCTTAGGTGCAAGGGGAAGGGCATCTGAGCCCTTCAGCCTTCTCATGTTCTCCACGGCACTTTTTGGTGCCTCAGGCAATGATGTAACATAGTCAGAATAATGAGTAGCTTTAGCAGTCAGGTTTGCGTTGGCTTTTGCCTTCACTTTTTGTTTCCCTGCTGCAGGATGAGATTTTTGTGGTGTGTGCATTTTTGGTGCACCAACGAAAGTTTTTGAATTTTCAGCTGGGAGGTTGAAGACCGAGTTAGTTCCAATCAAGGCTTGGGCGCATTGGTCAAATGAGTTTGACTCACCCATTGGGGCTTCAGCTTTGGTGGTCCAATTGGCTTGGGTGTCCCACTCTGATTGGTCAAGAGATTCTTGAGCTGCTTCTGCCACAAAAGTCTCGATTTTCTCCTGGAGCTGGTAGGGCGGGATAGCGGAGGTGAACTTGGCCGCCTCCTTGCGGGCCTGTTTGGCCTTCTTCCACTCTTGTGGGGATATAGGGTGCACTACTAAGTAGCAACCTTGTGCTCCCCACAGGAAGGCCTCCTTTGTATCAGCAGTTGGTTCATAGTGGGTCTCCCCGGTGTTCATAGCCTCTGAGGGATGCTCTTGGTATGTGATGCCCTCATTGGTGGGGCAGGTGTCTGCCTTGTGGCCAAACGCATCACAATAGGCGCAGATAGGAGGTGCGCTGTCCATAGTAACCCTGAAAGGGTGGGTGGATTGCCCTTCAATAGTGACAAAAGCGGTGTGTGGGATTTGGGTTAGATCCTGCGCTATCCCCTCAGCTGGGGTTAGGACTGCAATGGCTTTGCCGGTGCACAGGTGTGGCATCAGCATAAAGTGTTGCATTTCAAAGGATTGTATTTCGCAAATATGGCGAGACCAGCCTTCAAAAGTTGTTTGAGTATGGCACATTTGACCGTAGTGGGCAGAAAGTTAAAAGTTACAAAAATCTGGTTTGATTTTGTCCATCTGGTGCGCTTAGTTTCAACGACCCGCTGCCTGTCTGGGAAGTCTAACACAACGCGCACCATTGCAGCTTCGTCCGCTGCTTTCTTGCTTTCAAAAACTGATATCAAGCCAACCATGTGGCATGGAATGAGGTGCAACATACACCGCTTTCAGGAAATGAGTGTGCACATTCCCACAAAACTTTTCCCACATCACTGTCTGTTGAACATCCAGAAATACCCATAATCTGTGTTCCACTGACAAAAGTGGTTTTGAGTGTGGCATATTGATGTACTGGTTGCATCGCGCTTGCCAAGCTAAAATTTCTGGGGAAATGGTTACCACCGGCTTTTTGTTAAGTTTGTCTATTCCTCCAGGTTCCTCGAGGTGTTTGCAAACTTTATATGTCGCGGGGCCAACTCCTGTGCCCTTTACCTTACTTGCCTAACTGCTCCCTGACATGGGCGCAAACTAATCTCCTCGGTGAGATTATCAAACAATACCTGACTTGAATTGGATATGTTGCAAAAGTGATAGCAACGAGAGAAAAGTCATAACCTTTGCAGAAATTTTATTTATATTATTTTAAATTAATTTTTAGGTTTTTTTACTCCAATTTAACATCCAGGTGAATATCAGGCATCTGGATCATCTTTCAAATAGCTTCTAAATCTAGCCCAATTTCTGGCATCTAGTCCCTCAGAATAGCCCCGTTGTGTCCTGATATTTCACTGCGTAATACTAGGGCAATGTGGTGGTCTTGCAGCACCTTAAAATTCATGGGTTATAAGAGAGGATGTGCATTAACAATCATTTAGAACTAGTTGCTCAAATTCATCCTAATTATGCATGATTAATAATATAAAAAGGAGCGAAAAGTTTAGTAATTTGTTTGAGCAAAAAATTTGACACCACATTTCCTCCTTGGCTAAACACACTCTATAAATAACTCTTTTAGGCAATTCATTGAAGTTTTAATAAGGATATAAAGACATTGCGTGAACCCTTTTGATAATCCTCCCATTGGATAAGTGTTTAATAGTAGAGAACTCAAGTGACAACCACTCCAAGGCTACATACATTCCCTTCAATAGTTTTTGACAATTTATGCGATCTTATAGATTCTATATGTAATGCAATATGATATTTAATCACCTTTCTTGAATTCATGTAGCATTCCACTGTGCATAGCATCCTGGGTTTTCTGATTTAGATTTTGAGTTAAGGCCGCTCCATAAGCTTTGGTCTGAATTTATTTAGTTCCTCTCACTAGTTGGTCAAAATACTCTGCTAGTCAGATCCCAGCCTCATCATATATGATAGAATGCAGAAAGGGAGGTATGTGATACTGTTGATCATAAGTATTTGGAAAGGTGAGAATTTTATGGCGCTATAGTAACCATTATTGTAAGTAAGTAAATTTGGTTTATGTAGAGGGTCCATTGCAAAGGAGAAGCGGGTCATATTTACATAGAATTTACACTAAGGTTCCATTAACACTCTCAACAGTCACATTAGTATGAGGGTGGCAATGGGAAGTAAGCCTTCTTTCATCCGCTATAGCATATTAAGTTTAGTGAATAAACTAGAGGTAATTCTGGTAGCATTATTTATTAAGACAACCTGAGGACACCCAGGCTGATGGATAATGTTTTAGTAACAATTTTGCAATAGTGAATGCTCCAAAACCGCAAATGGCTATCCTCTCACATCTAGTCAAATGGTCAGTGGCTATAATATTTTATCAGTGGCTTGAATTGCTGAATGGTAAGTGCTTTTAAAGTTATTTATGATTTTTGCCAATCACAATTGGGCTTTACTAGTTGACGGGTGGTGGATGAAAAAAAAAGATAATTTTTGTACATATACTCTCTATAAGTCATATTAAGATTTTACATGTTTAGATGGCTGCTTTTTAAGTTCTGATTAAAACATTGAAATGGTTATATAGTTTAAGATTCAAATTTTTATTTCTAGGCTCTTGACTTGCTAACTAATAGATAAATCAGTTAGGGTCCAACGCTTTAATTAGTACAATCATATTAATGACTAATTTTGTTTTAATTTGTGGTAATAAAACCCCCTAATATGTTTTCTTGCACTCAAATCATTTATAAAGCTTAAACTTACCTATCACACGCTGATTTTTATTTGCATAAATATAGTTTTGGATGAAAAACTTTAAAAAGATCAAAATTTATCAAAGAAGTGACGACCTACTAAGATCCCCACAGCATCAAAACTGGCACTCAGGACCTGCTCAAGGTGCATATAAGGTCCCCACAGGTCATGATCATAGTGATATTTGTCCTGTAATAAGTTGCTATTTTTAGCAAACTCTAGGGGTTAATTTCTACCACGCAACTAGAAGCCAGGATTATAAAAAGGAAGTTCACTGTGCCATGGCTAACGCGACATCACCCACCATCACCAAACAACCCATAAATAACACTTACCTTATCACAAATAATATAATTCTCAATGATCAGACCCTCCAGCTGTATTGTAAGTAATACCCTCACAGGAGTAAGTTAGGGCGAAGGTACCTGTAGAGCCCCTTTCACAAATTAATGACCTAGCTTACTATTAAAAGACCAATGGCTAACTGAACTGGCCCCAAATATCCTTCCTCTTTGCCCCTTTTGGATATCAGAGTACTGGACATGATAAGAAGTATATTAACCCTTCAAATCCCATGAGAAGTTTGACACTAGACTAATAAAAGAGGGTACAGAAATTACTTCAATTAACTATCTAGAAAAACTGATAGCTGATAGGCTCGACATAAATATAAAAAATTTCCATCAGACCATCTTGAGTGTAGATTACCACAAAATAAAATCCTGATTAGCCAAAGCAAGGAGTTATTGCACTTTCAGGTAACAACCCCCTCAGATGACATACATGACAGAAGATTAAAACATACCTACATATGGGCAATAATCAAGGATCTTCCTTATTGAATTAACTAATACAATTCTATACAGATTGGGACATTATAAACATCTTTTTGACCTATCATAAAAGTGCTATAATGACATTATTAATTTGAAATGCACCACCTGACTAAGCGCTTCTATACTAGATATCCCCTTCAATTAATTATATTACTATTTTTCCTAATGGGGATATACTGTTATTTATAACATATAAAACCCCCATAATTTTCTAAAAAAAGTACTCCATTATATCTATAGCTCCTTTAGGTAATTGACTATAATAAGTCCTTTTGCTGATGATTAACCATAGGACGGATACTCTAGCTGATTGGGCCTAAGCGTGACTTATCACTTTCAAAAAATAACTTAATTACTTGTTGTATGTCCTCGACTGCTATAAGTATTGACTGTTGGTTAGTAGGGCACAGCACTATCAGTAGACAAAAAATGAAAGCCCTACAGGCCGGTGCTTACTACAAGGGCTCAGCCAACAAATAAAAGACATGCAACCAAAATGATTGCACCATGAAAGATAAACTATCAAAAGTGTAACCCGCTAGGTACACATTAAAAACCGTGAAGATGACCAAATGAGAATTAAACTATTAGAAACATTTGATTAAGTATAAAAAACTCTATGGAGATCCCAGAATCTTGACATCTAACCTGAATATCCAATGGAAGGTTAGACTTAAACTGTTGCTATTGGAGCTCAGGCTCAACTTACAACTGCACAGGGTAAGCTTTACTTTTTAAAAAATAAGAGACCATATGATGATAGTGGCCCTAAAATAAAATAATAAGATAATCTATCACAAAAAGTTTATATTTTTCAACATCTGTAATCACCTTGTTAAAGAAAGATCTCTTCAACATTGCAACTGCCATATTATAAACTATACTGGATAATACCAGGCAGTACATAAATAGTCTGGAAACTGGTAGAAACTATTGGCCTAGAACTGTGGTAGTAATAGAATCTTTAGCAACTTTTTTATGCCGGCTTATGGGCAATGGAGAAAATATTAATGACGATAAGAATAAGAATCAAATTTATAGCACTTTAAAGCTCTATAAAGCAAAATTGAGTAATTTGGGTTATTGATAGTGGGGTAAGAAAGAATTTGAACCTTGTATATATCCTTGTTGTGGCCCAAGGCAAAACAATAATAATTTAAACCTATTAATTAATAGCTTCATATATTTATGTGGGCGCAGAGGCAAGGTGATTCGCCACAAGATAATTTGACAGATTGACATTGACATCAAGGTAATCCATCATAAACTAATTCAATAAATTAAAATTGGTTTTAAGGCCTTTGGAATTGAAACATTTATTAAAAATAAAGATATAAGTAAGATAAAAATATTTTTGAAGTTGAATGGTAGGTCAGACTTATTGCAACATTTCCCCCTACTTGACCAACATTCAAGCACAAAATGAGTGGGGTTCAATATTAAATAAGACGATGAGGCCGTCAGGCATAGTAAAACATAAACAAAAGCAATTATTTATGCTTTTTGATATGCACTAGTAAGTGTAATGGTTTCAGAGTTACCTTAATTTCTCCCTGGCAAAAAGTGGATTGCATAGCGGGGTGGTTCCTGCTCCATTTTGGGTCAGGCTTTGATATAAACTGGTTCAAAAGCATCACAGGCTTAAATAAAAACTTGGCTCAGTATATTTTCTCAAGGTTGACCTTCCTTGTTTTCTTTATATTTCTCCCTGGCGAGGTTAAGTAGAATTAGTGGAGGCAAGGGGATCAATCTTGGATCAGTAAAATGTTGGAAGGATTTTAACATACATATTTATCTGGATTTGTAAGGTAAATCTTTTTTCAATGAGGGCACAATGGCATATTTTTATAGTGCATTATCATTTATCACGGAGGGGAATCCCATTAGACTTTATCATGTGATTAAGTAAATTTAAGGTGCATTGGCAACTTTTAAAATCTGATAGAAATAATTGATTTAATAGACTCAAAGTTCACAATTAATGGGGGTAGATATGTAGGCTTAAGCTGGGAGGTAGATTTAACCTCTATCAGCTTATGAAGCCGTGAGACACTATGTACATGTTGCCAGGCAGTATACAATGTAAGCACAAAGGAAGTCTGTTGAATCGTTAGATTAAAACTTAGTCTTAGGAATAATAAGTTTTGTATGAATATGAGTGAGATTCAAACGCTAACTGAATTGTATTGCAACCAAGGAATTCACTGATTCAATAGATATTAGACCAATACAAACAATGAACTCCTAAAAGGACAATCAAAATCTCAAACCTTGGCTAAATCTGCTAATTTAACTAACAAAGATGTGATTAGAATGGTGAAATTCTTGCCATTAGGAGACCTCTGGATTCCGCCGCCCTAGTCATGAAGCATCAGCTACAAAGAGAATTATTGAATTCTGCTGCACCAACAAGAAGTCTACATGCTCAACTCAGTACCAATTCTCCAACAAAGCTTACTTAAGTGATCTCAAATATCCTTAAGGCCTCGGGTATCTCCAAATTTTAACCAATAAAGATACCTTAAGACTCCAGCTCTCATCACTTTCGCTGAGCATAAACTTGCTCAATCCGTTGAAGTGATGGACACCGCTGGCCTCATAAATGAAGAAAACCCACAGATAAACCTCCTTATGCCCCATAGCTGATGCTTTCACCCTGATGCTGTCCGCCATGGTCCACCAGCTAAAGCAGGCGCCAGACAAAAGTTTCACTAAAGCTTCCTCCCCTTCTGATATGGCTTCCTAGGCTGTTAGATGAGGTACATATTAGGATTTTATAATTTCTATCAATTCCTTTGTTTGGCCCATTTGCAAATAAAGATGTGTGGCGGCTCCCCCTTTTGGGTTGGGCATCACTAGTGCTAAAAAAGATACCATAAGACCTATCTAGTTATTACACTAGTGGTTTTTGCCTGTATTCATACAGAAATTTCCTCTGCGATGACTTTTCACTTAGAAATTTTGCCTTAGGGAAAAAGTACACCTATGTTATTCTTCTGGAGCCTCTTTTGACTAAAAATCAAAAAGCCTTAATAGGTACTGACCTTCAGAAAATTAACAAAACCCTACAACTGGTGCTCTCTGCCAGGTTGTTCTAAGGCCCTGATGAAGACCAATCTTTTATATGAATAAATGCAACAAAGAAAGCCCTCACAACATGGAAGAGAATATTATTTTGACCCAATAGGTCATTAATATTAGTATGGATATGCCCTTACCTTAACCGTGAGAACTAAAGTTCTGTTCAACCATGAACCTCACTATTTCAGCTCTGAATGATTTACTTTATCAAATTCAGGATCTCAATGTCGCCCAGCCATCAGAGCTCAGCTAGGAGGAGCTATGACCTCTGATGTAAGACCCAACTTCAGCATTCAACATGGATTCCCCTCAACATGAAACGACTTTACAAATCACCTGAGCTCCATAGCAAATTATTTGAAGTGGCTTGAATGGGACCTTACCTCCGTCTATTAATTCATCCTACTTTACACCATCACATGTTGGTGCTCGCACTCCACCATATGTTGAGCAACAGCAACTCAAACTGACTCACCAGATTCACTCCAAGCTCTTGAGTTATATGAAGCCTCATCTACTTTTGGTTGATATAATCATGAGGCCATTATGAGCAAACGCAAAGAGATTAATGACATACAACATCACTTGGCCCAGATTGACACTGGGGTTATCCAATACCTGCAAAATGAGTTTTCCCATCAGATGTCTCAATTAACTGATAACATGAAATAAAGAGTGGAACGCGCTTTGTCTACTCTTCCTGACTGAATTGCCAAAGATTGCCAAAATGATTGATTCCCAAATCGCCGCATTAGCTAAACAAATCCATCAGAGGAACGGCATGCTATGCTGCCAATTCAAGAAGTTAATATTCAACAGGGACTCCTGGGGAAACATGACCTAGTGGGAGCGAAGGAGAATTGGTGCCCATTGGACCTGAAGGTCCCCATGAACTCCTGGAACCTTTACACCTGCTGGGACCTACTTTAATGAAGATAACAAAGCCATATTAAGGCTCTTAAGCGACAGCTATTAATGGTGGCTTGGGAACAGAGATATCTATTATAGGGGAACATCGTGGTGTTGATTTGACCTTTGCCTCTTTGTACAACAATTATGCGAAGATAATTTTTTATAAGATGCTTTAATCTTGGTGACTCTCAAAATCAAATAAAAAGCCACATTGAGAGAATAATTGCCTGGCTTTAAACAATTGAAACAAAACAGGATACTCTTTAAGTGCAATTGACCATTTAATTAGATGAAATTGAAAGGCTCCATCAACTTTAAGGGTCTAAGGCCCATTTTAAGCATGTCAATGTCTATTTTTTTGCACTCCAGGATGACATGGATGAAATCTAACACCAATTCAATAAAGCTATCCCAAATATTGATTTAGGTAACATAGAACCCACTGACTCTGAGCGCCCATTACTACTGTCGTCTACTTTCTCTCTGAGAGATTTGGATCTTTATATTTAAGTAGGAAAGCAATCAGGGGACTTACATTACCAATGCTCGAACAAGCTAAAACTAAAATTAAAATAAAGTAAAGTCATTATGAGATGGATTGATTCACTCAAACTGATGAGATTTTTAAAACAAAACACACCAACAAAGTTGAAAGTGGAAACTGATATCCATCCATAGTGGTTTTTGAAGGAGTTTTAGGAGGCTCTTCTTCCTCATCTGTTGTGGACATGTAGTGGCACAAAGCTGATAGCAATGGTGTGGGCGCATCATGGGAATGGTGAATAATATAATAAATTAGTGCTTTCAACTCAATGTGTGCGATGAGGAGAGTGAAAATATAGTCTGCAAGTGCTTTTTCCGCCTCAAGGCGTACTTTAGGTTGGGTGGCAATGTTTGTAAGGTTGTCGAGGGTAATGTGGGTTTTTGGGCCAACCCTACAACCACCGCAACTTTTTGACCTGCTGAATTTGCCGCCTGATAATATTGGATATAGTCATTTTTCTGTTTGGAAGCATTGTACTAGGTAGGAAAGGATGTGGCAGGCCCATAGCTAGTTGGATATCTTAACCCTACCTTTAAGGAGAAGTATGTACCCGAGACTGTGACTATCCAAGCCTACCTTTTTGTGTAAAAAGCGCGTTGTAGCAGGCTCCAGACCATCAGAAATGCTAACATTACAAACTTTCTGAATGACTGTTTAAATCCAGGGCAGATGGTATGCTTGCAGTGCTTTTGAGCCGTAGATTTCAATAGTTTTATCTGCAGGAGTGGTTACTCTTCAACTGTGTAAAATAATTGTTAAGGTTTTTTATAGTATAGAAATTAGTATAAACCTCAAAAGTTGTAAAAGAGTTGGATTTTTCATAGTAGCTTATTGGTGGCAGTGAGGGGGTAGAAAGTGAACCCTATTACGATATTGCTGCATAGTATAAAAATTAACTCAAAGCCTGAAGCGACATTAGCATTAGAATTGTTATTAGCTTTAAGCCTATTTAGAAATATGGGTTTTTGACCTAATAGAGCTCAAAGCCTGACTTGCTTTAATGGAACGGCTGATGAGGGTCAAGAGTAGGTAGGAGAAGTCCATGAGGCATTGATTTGATATTTGAGCCAATCACCTTGGGGAAAAATAGTTGCACCTTGAGGGACCCCCTCCAAGGCTATAAAAAGGGATGTTTGCGGCGTAGGTGCTTGAATTAAAGTAGAAGTGGGCCGGGGAGGAATCTCAGATGGACTCCCTTGATTTTGATGCATGGTCGGTGAAATAAGGCTACCCAAACTCGTGCTATCTTTTGATAAGCATTTACAAAAGTATTACTCTAATTTGAGGGGTTCCAACAAGGATTGGCCAGGGTCTTTTGGCCGATATTACCATTATTTTCATCCAAAAACTCTTCTCACAATATTAGACTTGTAATTGTCTGACAATGGCAAAACCTGAGAGATTATAATTCCAATTTCAAGATGTGCACCATGTGGCAAGCATCAAGGAGGTTTTAAAAAGAAATTCAGAAGTAACCTACCCCGTTCTAACCATAAGCATACCTTCATGCAAATCTTTCCAAGATGTGGTAAAATTTATATCAAATTTTCTGAACGCTTCTATAATGAAGTTCAGGCACTGGCTTCCTGCAATTGGGTCACAATAGACAATGCGGTGTGACTGTTCTCTCCGCCTTTCAATGCAGTACTAATCTGGTGCTCTACTTACAGAATTCCAAGAAGATGTTATAGTCTATAATCAACATTAAGGAATCTATAATGGAATTGCCTGAATCAGAAGTACGCCATGCTCTAAATAAAAGGAACCAGTCCCAAATCCATGCAGTTGACGTTTTAGAGATCAAGATCATGCCGTAACCCATGCTCTTACTGCAAAATTTTCAGCCATCAAGAGGACTCCTGCTGTAAGAAGAAAGCTGATGAGTCAGTTAAATTGGAGTCAGTTTATGGCGTGAGGCACCCTCTGCTGATGATCCACGCCTCAACCTCAATCTACCATTGCCTCATGCATTGAATATATGCTCTGGAAAAACCTGTTTTTTTTAGTTTCAGAATCTATGATTTTGTATATTGACATGCATTCCTCTTACTCTGCCCTTTCTATATTCTCCTCAAGAAAAATCGATTTTATTTAATTATCATTTTTGTACCATTGTTACTCATGTAGAGGTTGTCATTCACAAGGTTAAGATCTTGGCCATTGTTGATATTGGCTCTCTTGTTAAAGGCATTTACTCTTGGCTGGTCAAACAGATAAAGGTTGCTCTAGACCAGAATCACACCCTAGACTATGGGATGTGTGACCTCATTGGACTCACCCCATGGGAGCGTACTCATCCCTGACTCTGTGATTTGGCACTCTGGTTGTGACAGCCCCTGCCATTATGTTAGAGAAAAGTGGTTACAACTTACTTATCTGCTTTCAGGTCCTGAAATAATTCAATAAAAAAATAAGTCATGAAAATTTATATTTTTCTAGTTTATGGTGCTGCATCCCCTTGGTTGTGAAAGGCATTCCTAGAGTGCCAGACAATTAACTTTGCAGACTAAAGATAAGAATGCTGCAGGTTGAGTTCTGCCAAAAAGGGAAATGTTAGCCTTTTGCGATTACCTGAGGATTTTAAGAGAAAATTCCACAAAATAAAACTGAAGCTATCAAAAATTTCGGCCAAAAGTCCCTGACTGACCCTCGGTGGAACCCCATTAATTGTGGAAACACCAGTTCAAAACCTATATGGGCACTAATAAAATTGGCTGGTCAGATTACTCCAACCTCACCATGGACTTTGGGGCTACCATAGAAAGGCACACCCCAAACCCCAATGAAGTCCTTCAACACACCTAAGCGCGGGGACCCTCCCCTTTTATAGGCTTGTTGGGGGTCCCCCCAGGTTCAAGAAATTTCTCAGGAGGTGATTGGCTCAAGTTCATAGAAACGTTACCTCATGGGTACGTTTGGGCCAATTAGAATTCCCTTCCTTCCTTCCTCTTCCCTAAAGCAAGGTTCCAAGTTATGATATGATATTCCTGCATATTTCCTAATTCATACTCATGCAGGCTATTCCAAACATATTCCCAAATTACCCCTCAACCTTTAAAAATTACTTTAAATACTAGATAGATGAAGGTCAAGGAGTATCATTTTCCCCTTATTGCGCAGCTAATAAAATCATAAAAGCCCATTTTTATTGGCACTTTATTTATTTATTTATTTAATTTTTATAAAATATTTGTGGAATCTAGCAGGCGTCAAGCACCAAGCGAGCACAAATCAGCTGGATTCCCACAAAAAGGTGCTCACTATGGGGGACCCCTGTATAACCAGAATCATTGCTCTTGAGGAGCAACTTGCCAGTGCTTTATCCCGCCTTAAAGAGCTTGAGCAGCACCCTCACAGTTTCCCTCAAATGGAAAAATTCACTCCTGGCGAAGGAAACATCAATACTTATTTGTATGTTTGTGAGGCTGCGATGTATGGCACAACTGATAAACAAAAAGCTCAACAAATTCTTCCATGTCTAAGTCACCTAGCTCAAGAAAGAATAGTACCTTACCTGGACCCTTCGCACATTTGACAGAGTTGAAAGAGGCTCTTTTGGATGAATTCAGATCAAAGCAGAGAATACTTTTGGAAAAGCAGGCCTTTATGCGCTTTAGCATGTATGAGGGTGAACCACTTCTTGCCTTTGCTGAACGCTTTTACCTCGCTACGTAAAGGTTAACAACTTCTAACATTCTCACCCTAGATGATGCTATTGCTGCCCTGTTAACTGGGTTAGCTTATCAGCCCTCTCTAGCCCGGCATATTATCTCAGTAAAATGCCATTTCCAAAATATCCTTGACTTAAAGGAGGCATTAGTAGATGTTGCTGATTTCCATTCAAGTGCAACATCCAAGGAAGCTGAGGTTACTCCTTCAGCTCTCACTATTTAGGAAATAAAGTCTGAGGCACAGTTAAGGGTGAGCTCACCTATGCCTACCCTCCCTGAAAAACCTGTTTCCTCTGTGAAACCTAAACAGGTTGCCACTCCTTTCTTATGAATCAAAACCCTGTAAGGTAGTAACAACCATCCGTACACATCAGCTCACTAAAGCTTTTGTGCCTACCCCTCCAGCTAAGCTGGCAAAGGCATGCCCTAAGGCTATTCAATCTCCTGTGGACATCTCTCATACCTCCATCATGGCCTTGCCAGTTGTTGAGAATACTTTTGGGGACAAATCTGAGGGGAGTTATGATGATTTTGGTTACTACATACTTGGAGCCCCGCAGAGGTTGATATTCCTGATCATCTGAGGCGGGAGGAGTATATGAGATCATCATCCCTGAGGAAAGGTACCTCAGTCAAATCTTAGGGTGTCCACAAGTGATTGACTTCCATAGATGGTGACCAAATTATAGCTGGCTTGATTTGACCTCTTCAGCGTGTTCATCCCTTAAATTTTATCATAAATAACTACCCTGAGACTACTAGAAAACTCACCTCCACCTTACATCTCAAGGGGGTCTTAGCTTTGTCGCCTAACTTTGGAGGGACCCTCACTAAGGTTGAAGTAGTTATTCAAAAGGTCCGAATATTGGCCATCTTGGACACTGGCTCCCCAGTCAACGTTATCTCCACTAATCTTATCAAGAAAATAAAGCTAGAGCCTGACTTAGAGTATAAACAAGAATTTGGAACCGCTGGCCCCAACAATACCCATGCTATTGGGGCATATTCCTCTCTTCCCATTCGAGTTGGAAAGCTTATTTTATCAGCCCTGCTGTGGCTTTAGATAACAATGCATACGATATGCTCATTGGCAATCAGTTTATGATTGAGTATGAGGGAATAATCAACTAGAAGCAAGGTTACCTCTCATTGCTCAACTATGAAGTCCCGCTAGTCTTATCCAATAAAGAGTCCAATAAGCACGAATACTCTTGCTTGGTTGAATACCCCTGTGCAGTAATACCTTTATTTATACCGCTTCTGGGCGTCACATAAAAATATTGCCTGAGTCAGTGGATGCTATGGAAAGTATCCCTTTTTTATGCTGCATATGAGGTCATGATCAAGCTTGGCGAACAACGAGTGGTTGACACAAAAGTCACACTTCATATCCCACGCCACTGTTTGTTAAACCTTGTTGGGATTTGACCTGCTTCCAATCAATTTAATTCAAATTTCCCTACTTCTGATAACTCTCCAAATTTTCCTCTAATGGAGCACTATTTTAAGTCCCCTAATTGATTTGTTAAAAGAAAGCCTGCCGTTGACTCCCAACCTGATCAACATCAGGATGCTGAAGATCTTGTCAGTGGAGGACATTGCTATCCTGAAAGGATTAGGAGGAAAACCTCGCCGATAAATATCCACGCCTTTTCTTAGATAAAAGTACGTTTTTATCTCCAATCCATTCTTATTTTTATTTCTAGAGCCTCTGATCAGCAAGCTCCTCTCCGGCCATCAGTTTCACCAGTTTTATTACAATAGGTCCCTAGTCACCTATTCTCAAGCTTATAGCAAGTTACTGGCCCCTACATTTAGGATTTCCAGCTCTCCCCGCTGTCTGATCGCTGTGAGACAATTTATCCCATCCATTTTGGTACGCTTTGGAGGAACAACTGCCCTCAGCTACCCTATCCTGAAACACCTCATTAGTATTGAGGGCGTTAATTCTTTGGGAGCCTAGGGTATTGCCTGGCATTATTGACCCTGCTTATCAAAGGCCCATTACTTTGCTATTGGGCTACCTCACATCCAAGGACATAGTTGTAAAAAAACACTAGGAGATTGGCCGAGGCTTGTTAGTCCCTGTGGAGGACATTGAACAAATTCACTCCATTGGTACTTTGATAGATATGGGCCTGCCAACGGATAACCTATTTTGTACCTTACCCAATGTCCATATCTCAGATGAGCTGACACCAGATGAGCTGGAAAAAGTTTATACTCTCTTGATGATTATAGTGACATTTTTTCCAAATCTGATACCAACTATGGCCACATGAAGGGTTATAGCCACTCCATTAATGTGGGTGATGCCCATCTCATTCGGTTAAAACCATACCACAAGTCCAAGGTGTAAGAACAGAAAATGAGAACAAAACTTCAGCAATTACTTGATGTAGGTTGTTAATTCCTTCACAAAGCCATGGCCTTCCCCTCTCTTTCTAATAAAAAGAAAATGGAGGACATAGGATAGTCATGGATTATTGCAGGTTAAATACCTCACAAAAAAGTATAGCTATCCTCTTCCTCGTATTGATGATGCCTTTTCACAGCTCTCAGGCTCTAATTTCTTTTCTGCCATGGTGTTGGGATTTTTGCCCATATTCCCAGCCTGCTAGATTACCTGGTATCACTAGGGAAAAAAATCCCCTAAAGCGAAGTGAATTGGAAATTTGTTGACCCAGATTTTGGAGGAACTACGTTTGAGGGATCTTAGGATATTTGTCTGGCTGTATCATCAGGGATCAATCCAGATGAAATCCTTAATATTTCACCGGGTGGAGCGGCCAATGAAATAGGGGCATCTGATAGTGATTAAATATCAGGTGTACTGATTGGGATTGGTCAGGTTTCATCACCTACAGATTGGAATGTTTAATGAGTTGCGATACAAGTGATGTCACCTGCAACTAGCGAATTGATCAGTTGGTGAAGAGACCTGCCACAATGGGTAAAAAGTCCCATTACCTAAGCAGGTCGCTAGCCAATTATGGTTGATTATCTTGGATTGAGAGGAAAACGTTAGGGACACGGACTGAATCTTTCCATTTGAGGTCTTGAGGATGTTCAACATCAGATTCCTAGCCAGGATAGGGAAGACCATCGCTGCTGAAATGAGGAAGGGTGATTCAATGGCAACAGCTGCCCTTTCATTGAAGAGGTGTCAACTGAGGGTTTGACAGCCGAATCCCCTATAAATTCCCTAGGATTCACTCTAATAAGAGATAAATAAAAAATATAGTTAAAAACACATAGACACTTATACTAATACTTTAGAACATTATTAGTTTTATTTTAGTCTTGGTAATAGTTAGACTATCAGCATCTAGCGTGAAGATTCTATCTCAAGGATATTATTGCAGAAGGCAATAATTGGTAGACTCTCAGAGAAGAGTAGAGATCCAAGTGGGGATCTAGAGATGAAGGGAACCACAGCTAAGGGATTGCTGCCAACTGTGTGTTGGGACAAAGGAGACTGCCATCAGAGGATCTTATTAAAGATCAAGTGGACAGGATTACAGGGAACAGATCCCTACAAATACAATATCAATTATTAATCAGAAATACCGGGTGAAGCGTTGGGCCTGAAAATAATTCTAACTCAAGTACAGATAATAGTCATCATACTATTATCAGATTATATATATATTCTTACAATGCAAAGTGCATGAGGAAATTGAACCTGTGCAGTAGAAAAATTACTAGGGTTGAACTCCAATAATCAACCTAACGAAGTAAAGTTTTTACAAGTTAGTGCTCACTACAGGGGTAGTTGAGTAGAAGAATTTATCCAGAATGTCGTACAAAGAAGAGATGCGCAAGTTGTGGACCAAGATCGCCACAGTGAACCAGAAAGCCTTAAACTCTGCAGACCACTAAGAGTTTGCAGCCTTAGAAGAACGAATTGCCAAGGTGGAGGAAGGGGTTGACAACATAGCCAACTTTGGGAATGAATTACTTGGCAAAATAAACTCATTAAAGAGGAAAGAAGGAGACCTCATCTGAGAGGTCCTATTCCTGAAAATGGAATGTGAAGCAGATCATGTTCATTTAAGAACATTTGGTGCAGACATTGAGAAGTTTATGAAAAAAATAGAGAAATTGAAAGCACACAGAAGTGCAAGTGAGTCTGACATGACCAGTGATGCCAAAGAAGGAATACAGAACAGCTGAGCCAAACGCCATCATTTCCTGTGGAGCATATAGTGTGCTGCCACTACGATTCAGGCCGTTGGTGGTATCCACACCAGCGATAGTTTTGGCGAAACAAAACTATGCTATCCTGATTGATATGGAGTTTCTGCAGAAATATAGAGTTAAATGTAACTTTGAGGATAATATGTTGACCATCCTGGGTCAGACGTTACCATTAGTATATCAAAAGAATGGTGAAGTTCTATTGAACCGGAGAAATAACTTCATCAACTTGATATACAATGATAGCATTGTACCGATTCAGTACCAATTAGTTGGTAGGAAGCAACGAGAGATGCCGGCCAAAATCCTAGAAAGCCAGGGAATTCCTTTGCAGATCAAGAAGGAGAAAATCAAACCGGCCAGATTGCAGATGATAGTTGACACAGGGTTGACTCTAGAGAGTCCGGAGTTGTTGTATGGAGAAGTCAGAAGCCCCTGGAAGAAGTCCAGAGTGGAGCCTTGGGTGGCTCCTGGGATAATTATGCCGGGCCATGGAGAAATACGTTTTCTCTTAGCGAATTTAAGTGAAAAACCAATGAAGATTACGAGAAATCAAATCATCGCTTATTCATTTAATCATGACGGCAGAAATGAGACAATTCCATGACTTTGGGTCTCTCAAGGAAATGGGATTACCAGCCAGAGCAGCCAAAAGCATCAACCTATTAGTTGATTGAGAGCAGCTCACCAATCTGTCAGAAGGGCAGAAGGAGGAGGTGCTCAAATTATTTGAGAGAGATTGGGAAGTATTCACTCAGGATGACCACAATTTGGGATGCGCACAAAGCGTAATTTATAAAGTCAACACTGGGGAAAATCTACCTATAAGTCTGAGACTGATCTGAAGAATGAAAGCTACCAAGACAGTAGTGGAAGATGAGATCAGCAAGCTAGTAAAGCATGGGCTTCTAGTTCCATCATCAAGTCCCTGGGCAAGTCCAATTCTGATCATGAAGAAGAAAGATGGATTGAACTGGGCAGTGATTGACTATTGGAGGCTGAATAAAATTACGAAGAAGGATTTGTATCCCCTACTGAGGATCGATGATGCGCTGGATCAATTAGGAGAATCGAAGTATTTCTCCACAATGGACCTAATCTCGGGATACTGGCAGATTGACTTGTCAGCAGAAGACCAAAAAATGTGCGATTGTCACCGCACAGGGGTTATACCAGCTGACTAGGATGCCCCAGGGTCTTTGTAATGCGCCCACAACGTTCCAGAGGGCCATGGACGCGATATTATGCGACCTGAAGTTATTGTGCGTCCTGGTATATCTGGACGATATCAATGTGTTCAGTAGAACGTTTACTGATCACCTTCAGCACTTGGAGGAAGTGTTTAAGAGACTGTCCGTGGCTAACCTGAAGATCAAGCCACGGAAGCGCCAATTCTTCAAGAGGGAGCTTGAATACCTGGGATTTGTGATCAACGCAAATGGATTGCAGCTGCAACCCAAGAAGATAGCAGCTATTGAGCAGATGGCTGTGCTGAAGAGTGTCTGAGACATCCAAGTATTCCTTTGGATGGTCGGATACTATAGAAGATTTATTTGGGACTTTGCCCGAATAGATGAGCCTTTAATTCATTTATTCAAAAGATCCAAAAAAAGGATTCATATGGAAAGGAGAGGCCCAGGACTCTTTTGATGAATTATGCTGATACCTGATAAATTTGCCAATTCTGAAATATCCAAATTTTGATCAGGAGTTTATCATTTAAACCAATGCATCGTTGATGGCGATTGGTGCCATACTGAGCCAAGTAGATGAACTTGGGGACAAACATCTGTTGGCATATGTGAGCCAGACACTCTCTGCCGTGGAGAGCAATTACATGTAACTGAGCGTGAATGCCTTGCGGTCATTTATTCCTGTAAACAGTTTTGGGTGTATGTCCATGGAACACGCTTTAAGGTGGTGACAGACCACTTTTTATTCCGTTGGCTGCACAATCTGCGGGAACCTGAAGGATGACTGGCCTGATGGTCACTTAAGCTTCAGGCTTATGATTATGAGATAGTCCACCAAGTGGGGGCTTCTCACCAGAATGAGGATGGCTTATTGTGGTTACCAATGGTCCAGTTGGTATATCCGCAGGTGGATGAGCTATTCCAGAGAATGATTGAGGGAAGAATCAAGGATGAGCCTAGAGAAATCCAAGGTGCGCTTCATAAAGCGATAGAAAACACCAAGATCATGGATGGACAAGTATTTAAGATGATAAATGGGAAACAGCAATATTCCTGAAACTGTTGGAGAGAGCAGAAATCGTTCAAGCTGCTCATAAGGTTGTTGGGCACGGAGGCCTGAGAAAAATGACCAACCATATTCACCAGTATTATTACTGGGAATCATTTAATTATGATGTTGCGGACCATCTGGCTTGTTGAGTGGAATGCCAACTGCATAAACCACACAAGAATACGACTGGATACTTACTGGTCTGACCTGGATTTGCATGGCACATGGTGTCTATTGACATGATGTGACAGTTGGCAATGAGTACAGGAAGAGTGAAATACATCATAGTAGCCATCAATCATCTGACGAGATGAGTCAAAACGAGAGCATTAACCTGAGTTGACGCTACCAGTACTGCGAGATTTATCCTGGATCATGTAGTATACCAGCATAGGTGTCCACAAGTTATACTGAGTGATAATGGGATCAACTTCACGTCCCATGTGATCCTGAGGCTAAACGAAATAATGGGAATCTGGGGAGTCATGTCAGCACCATACTGGCCAGAGATGAACAGACTGGTAGAACGAGTCAATGGGACACTGGCTGCGACGCTGAGGAAGCTAGTCACGGGGAGAACTTCTGCGTGAGAAACGTACCTTAGTTTGGTGATGTTTGCCTACAACATCAGTCATCATACAGCAACCGGAAAGACGCCATTTGAATTACTTTATAAGAGAAAAAGCCGCTTTACTCCCAATAATATATTTGGTAGTAGAACCTACATTGGGGATGAGTACCAAACAATACCTGAACCAACTGATGAGTATCTGATCAATATGCAATCACAAGCATTCAATACTACCTTAAAGAAAAGGATAGGAGTAAAATTGACGGATGATAAGAACTGACTGCCATTAGAAGAATATTGAATAGGAGAAAGAGTCGCCTATTGCAATATGCTTGGTTTTGGACGAAGAAACAAGTTGGATGCGTTATAGTTGGGTCTATTCTAAGTAATTGCCAAGATGGCGACCGATGCTTATTCCATCAAGAATCTCTTGGATGAGAGAGTAGTAAATCGAGTCCATACTAAGTATTTAAAGCGGTGGATTAAAGAAAAAAAATAAAAAAAGAGTTCCCAAAGGACTGATGAACCATTAAGTTGGTCATGTCCTAATGATTAGGTCAAGTCCAAAGAAAAAACCTCTGAACCAATCTAGATGGTTAAGTCCGAAAAAGGACTGCTGAACTATAGAAAACTGGTAGGTTTAAGTGCTCAGGATCCAGTTTTGAGGGAAAAGATAAACCTCTGAACTGAAACAAGGTCAAGTCCATAGAAAAAAAAAGGAACTAAAAATAAAAAATTGATAAAAGATATTGGAAAAAAAGAGAGAGCTGATATAATATAAACTTTTTATTTTTTATTGATTGTCCTCAGTGAGGGGATGATTCTGCCTATGTCACCTCTTGGGGGAGGGAGGATGGATCGTGGTAGGAAGGAATAGCCCATCAAAATTGATATGCGATTGGAAACTTGTAAGGGCAAGTACTAAAAGAAACCACATTTGTTGAGCTGATGCCAAACACTGAGAGAATGCGACTAGGGGAAGGGAAATGGATATGTTGGAAGATGCCAATTGCGAATCCCCAGAGCGGGGTGGAAAACAGCAATAAAGGAAGAGGAAATTGGCGAATAACCCCAAGTAATCCTGATAAGGCACTGGTACTGGAAGATTTGTCTTAAGTGCCTGCTGATGGGCCTCATCAAGAACACCAGACATATGAGCCAGCAGCAAAGAAGGAATACTCGAGGGAGATTGTTGAATCATACCCCCAATTAGCACCATCAATGGAAGATAGCGATGGGAAGCTCCAGAGAAGAGGTAGTCATGCAAAGAATGGATTGCATCCTGTAAATGACAACTATGGGCTTCGCGGAAGCTGAAGCTGAATGACCAATGAAAATTAGGCGAGGCTGGAAGCTTTGTCAACCAGCTTCAAAGAACTTGACTGGCAAAGTGGAGAGCATAATTGGCAGTATCCTGATTCAGAAGGTTGTCCAGATCTGAGGGATTCAGAACTAATGACAATGCCTCGGTGACTTGCGCTCAAAGTTCAGCATAGGTGAGCTCAGAATGAATGCTGTTCCCAATTGAAAGCTCAGAAACCAGCACTACGGGTTGGTAAAGTTGACCAAGTCAGAAGAGGAACTTGGGGAGCAAATCTGACCCATCCAGGAATGAACAATCTAAAGCAGTCAGCATAACCTCCAGAGCATCAATAATGATGTTTGGAGCCTCAGTGAAAGGAGCTGAATCCAGAAGGGTTTTGAAGTCCAACTCAGGGATTGACTATAAGGGAAGAGTCAATCGAGAGTTATTCCAAATGATGGCACGCCTGGTTTTGGTGGAATTGGATACTGTTTCTGGTAACTCGATGGAAGGACTAACCCCTTGTGCCAGACTAGGCTTATGAGTCCTGGAAGGACCATAGAAGAGGTTCTGCCAAGCATCCCAACTCATCCGCTGGAAGAGGCGGAGGTCCAAATCTGACAGACTGTTCAGAAGTTGCTGATAATGAGATTCTGAGTTTGACATATGAGCAGGACTAGGGGGGATGTCGGACATATATAGAAGTTGACATTATGCACCCTACAACCCATTAAGCTCTAATTTAAGGAAATTAATTTCATAAAATTGATGAAATAAGCTTTCTGAGGGAAGGATTAAGAATGACTTACAGCCAAAAGGTTTTGAGTGAAATAATAAAGGTGAACATAATAAGTACTCTTAATCAAATCTGTGAAATGAACATCGATGGCAAGAGTCTCCTGTCTAGGATGAGAAGAGAATCAGGAATCTAAGGATGCTGGACCAAGAAACCTGAATATGACAGTGGGTCATATACCATGATGGGGGAAACCCAGATCCTGGGAAAAATATTGTCACAAGTAAATCGATCAGCCTGGCATGACAAGAGGTCATGGGGACCGCACTCTGAGTAGGCAGTAGCAAGAAGGAAGAGGAGGAATGCCATATGCCAAAGGTTGTCCTGAGTAGCATTGAGTATTGATGAGTGTACTCCGCTTGAACCAATGAAGTTATTTGACCAAGTGTACAAAGTGGTGTTTCTATGCCCAGTCCTTTTCTCACTGGAAATATAGGCAAAAGAAGGGATGTGTTGGGATTTTTTCCCATATTCCCAGCCTTCTAGATTTTCTAGTATTGCTAGGGGAAAAATTCCCTAAAGCGAAGTGAATTGGAAATTGGATGACCCAAATTTCAGAGGAACTATGTTTGGGGGATTTTAGGATATTTGTCTGGTCATATCCATCAGGGATTAATCCAGATGAATACCTAATATCTCATCGGGTGGAGCTGCCAACAAGATAGGGGCATCTGATAGTAAAAACTATCAGGTGTACTGATTGGGATCGGTTGAGCTTCATCACTAACTGGTTGAGAATGTTTAATGAGTTGCGATACAATTGATGCTGCCTACAACTAGTGAATTGATTGGTTGGTGAAGTGACCTGCCATAATGGGTAAAAAGTCCCATTACCTAAGCAGGTCGCTAGCCAATTATGGTTGATTCACTTGGATTGAGAGGAAAACGTTAGGGACACGTTTCTGACTCTTTCTGTTTGAGGTCTCGAGGATGTCCAACGTCAGAATCCTAGCCAGGATGGGGAAGACCATTGCTGCCGAGATGAGGAAGGGTGATTAAATGGCAACGGCTGCCGTTTAATTGAAGAGGTGTTAACTGAGGGTTAGACGGCAGAATCCCCTATAAATTCCCTAGGATTCACTCTGATAAAAGAAAAATAATAAACATAGTTAAAAACACATATACACTTATACATTACTACTTTAGAACATTATTTGTTTTATTTTTAGATTTGGTGATAGTCAGACTATCAGCATCTAGCGTGAAGATTCCATCTCAAGGATATTATTGCAGAAGGCAATAATTGGTAGAATCTCAGAGAAGAGTAGAGATCCAAGTGGGGATCTAGAGATGAAGGGAACCACAGCTAAGGGATTGCTGCCAACTGTGTGTTGGGACAAAGGAGACTGCCATCAGAGGATCTTATCAAAGATCAAGTGGACAGGATTACAGGGAACAGATCCCTATAAATAGGATATCAATTATTAATCAGAAATACCGGCTGAAGCGTTGGGCTTGAAAATAATTTTAGCTCAACTATGGACAATAGTCGTCATACTATTATTGGATTATATTTATTCTTACAATGCGAGGTGCATGAGGAGATTGAACATGTGCAGTAGAAAGATTACTAGGGTTGATCTCCAATAATCAACCTAACGGAGTAAATTTTTATACATGGACTTAGCGAATGGCTATTGGCAAATGGACCCATCTCCTCAAGATCAGGAGAAATGCGCTCTTATCTGTAGTAAAGATCTCTTCCAACCCACATGATTACCTCAAGGGTTGTGCAATGCGCCTGCCTCTTTCCAGTGGGCAATAAGCACATTTTACGGGACCTAATATTAGCTTGTGTCATAACATACACTAATGATATCACAATATTCTCACGAACCTCCCATGAACATCTTGCTCATCTGAAGGAGGTGTTTGGAAGATTACGTAAGCCAAAATCAAGTTGAAACCTTCAAAATGTACATTCTTCCAAAAGAAATTGGATTTCCTTGGACACATTATTTCCTAAAAAGGAATCCAACTCATGGTAAATAAGGTTGAAGCAATTTCGAAGATGCTCCTCCCTAAGAACCTACGGGACATTCAGGTATTTCTAGGGATGATGGGATATTACCATCATTCTATCCCTAAGTTTGCCCAGCTCAGTGAATCTGTTGTTTGCCTATTAACAAAGAAAACTCAATTTCCAGTGGGGTGCAAAACAGAAGGATGCTTTTGAGACGCTGAAGCAACTGCTGCAACAACGCCCTATCCTACAGCATCCAGATTATAATAAACCCTTTATCCTATTTACTGATGCATCAGACTATGCCGTTAGGGCCATCTTAGCCCAGTTGGATGAAAACGGAGTAGATCATCCTGTCTCCTACTTTAGTAAGATGCTGTCAAAGGCTGAATGTAACTACATCGTCACGGAGAAGGAGTACCTTGCTGTTCTGCTAACTGTAAAGCACTATCACCCCTTCCTCTATGGAACCACCTTCACTGTAGTTACTGACCACGCATCTCTAAAGTGGTTACAAAACATGAAGGATCCTAGAGGTTGGCTAGTTCTCTGGGCCCTAAAGCTCTAGCCTTATGACATGAAGATTGAACACCGCGCTGGAATCCATCACTTGAATGTTGATGGGTTGAATCAGCTACTAGTCCTTCACTTGGATAATAGTGAAACGAAGCGGTTACATTATCTCTTAATGACCCCCAATGAATGGGAGGATGTGGATGAGCCTGTTCTGAAGATTTTAGCCTGGCACTTTCATAACACAAGTTGAAGATGGGAAATTGTATAAGCAGGTGGGGATTAAATGACTACCTTACCTTCAACCTTTGGAATGTATACCTGCTATCTTAGAAACCCATCCTACCCTAGGTCATGGAGGAGCAAGGAAAACCTATGAATGAATTAAGGATTGGTTTTACTGGGATGGTATGATGGAATATATTGTTGATGTTTTGGAAGCCTGCCTGACTTGTAAGAAGTAATTTGGCTTCAAGTCTAGATACCAATATCAACCAACTACCTCGCAACAACAATTACATACCATCAGCTTAGATGTAATAGGTCCCTTTCCTCAGTCTACTAGTAGGAAAGGATATATCTAGTAGCTATGACCACCTCACTAAGTGGGTTGAAGCCATGACTCTTTCTGCTCAAACAGCTAAGGCCACCGCCACCTTTTTACATCAACACATCTTCACTCATCACAGTTGCCCCCAAGTACTACATTGCGATAATGGCAAGTGCTTCACCTCTAGAATAGTCAAACTTCTGGCCACTTCTATGGGAGCACAACAATTCTTCTCTGCTCCATATAACCCCTCCACTAACGGAACAGTGGAAAGAGCAAATGGAACCTTGGTTTGCATTCTGCGAAAGTTGGCCTCATCTGATCCTCTTCACTTGGATCAATATTTACATAGTGCTCTTATGGCATACCAGATTAGCTATCACCAGATTTTAAAAATGTCACCATTACGAGTCTTGTATGGACGGGAACCAAGCATACCAGCCCTCTTAGCTAAGGATGTATTCTCTTCTAGAGTTGAGTAACCAGAGAAAGTTATGAGAAGATCAGCTCAACGTATAGTTCAACTCCAATCCAAAGCTATGACCAATTTAGCCACAACAGTAACAAAAGAAGGGCAGGCTGAAAATGATTCCTGATCCCCTTTACCCATTTTCCAAGTTACTGACATGGTGTTGTACTACCATAACTGCATCACCCCTAGAAGCGGTAAACTTGGAACAAACTGGGAGGGACCTTTTACCATTATCTACAAGGAAAGAAACGAGTACCCTATCAAAAACCTTGCTACTGGTATCACTATCAATCGTGTACATGGCCATTTCCTTTGACCCTACTTGCCCCCTAACATTCTTGAGGGGGTGATGTCAGACATTTAACTTTGAAGACTAAAGACAAGAATGTTGTAGGTCGAGTTCTGCCAAAAAAGGGAGATGTTGGTCTTTTGTGATTACCCGAGGAATTTAAGAGAAAATCCCACAATAATAAAAACGAAGCTATCAAAAATTTCGTCCAAAAGTCCCTGGCCGACCCTCAGTGGAACCTCATTGATTGTGGAAACACCAGTTCAAAACTGATATGGGCACTAATAAAATTGGCTGGTCAGATTACACCGACCTCACCACAGACTTTGAGGTTACCATTGAAAGGCACACCCCCAACCACAACAAAGTCTTTCAACACACCTGCGTGGGGACCCTCCCCTTTATAGGCTTGGCGGGGGTCCCCCAGGTGCAAGAAATTTCTCAGGAGGTGATTGGCTCAAGTTCATAAAAACGTTACCTCATGGGTACGTTTGGGCTAATCAGAATTCCCCTTTCTCCCTTCCTCTTCACTGAAGCAAGGTTCCGAGTTATGATATGCTATTCCTGCATATTTCTTAATTCAGACTCATGCAAGATATTCTGAACATATTCCCAAATTCCCCCTCAACTTTTGAAATTACTTTAATTACTAGATAGGTGAAGGACAAGGAGTATTTTTCCCTTATTGCTCAGCTAATAAAATCAATAAAACTCATTTTTATTGGCACTTTATTTATTTATTTATTTAAATTTTTTATAAAATCTTTTGGAATCCAGCAGGAGTCAAGCACCAAGCGAGCACAAATCAGCTGGGTTCCCACATAGAGAAAAAGGAAAGAAAAAACCCTGATGTTGCTTACTGAAATACCTGGACCACAAGAATGACTAAGTAGTGTAATTTGTCAATAAATCAAATTGTCGCCCTCCAGTGCGAGGCATAGAAGGAATGCCTGTGTATGCTCCTGGCCGTGTTATCATACCTCTCAAATTGCAGACTATAGTGGACACTGGGCTCCATATTACCATTCAGATGGGCTGATCATTGGAGATTTATGGAGAAAGTAATATAGCCATCTGAGAACCACTTACCTGTCCTGGGGTGTTTTTCCCGCTTACTGGGGATGTTTGACAGTGTTGATGGCCACTCTTACCAATCAGGCAATGCTTTTAACTCATTATCGACCTATTGCATATTTCCAGGTGCTACCAGTTGACAGGTTGAGTCCATCTGAGGGTGTGGAACTCTGAATAATTTAAGAGTAGATGAAAATGCTACTATAGCCCATGTCAAAGTAAAGCAAGTTAAAAATCTTACCATAAATAACAACAGGCCAGCATTTTAAGCAAAAATATGCTGATATGTTCTCCACAGGCCTGGAAGATCTTAGAAATGTTGAGGGGGTGCAACATCAAGTGCTTACTTGGAGACAACTCACCAATTCATTCTTGCCCTATTAGAAATCTAAGGTGAAAAAGCCCGGGTCATGAAGGAATTAAAGCAGCTCCTGGACATCAGACTTCTTAAACCATACCAGAGTCCCAGGGCCTCGCTGTTATTATTTTCACGAAAGAAGGATGGAGGAAATCAGGTGTTGATGGATAACTGCCAGCTGAACAACATAACTTGGAAGGATAGCTACCAGCTACCTAGAATTGATGATTTCTTGTGATCTTAGCCAGATCCCAGTTTTTCTCAGCAATGGATCTCGCCAGTGGGTACTGGAAAATAGAGCTTGTGCCAGATGACCTAGAAAAGTGCGCATTTATAGCAAGTGAAGTTTTATTTTAAGCCCACTTACATGCCTCTGGGGCTGTGTAACACTCTTGCCATGTCTCCGCAATTAATGGACTGCCTGCTGGGGGATCTGAGGATGTCATGTCCGCTAGTCTATTTGGACGATGTATCTGTGTTCTCACATACTTTCAATCAGCATTTCAGACCACCTAAAGGAAGTGTTTAATTTCTGCATTCTTCCGCACTAAAATTTAAGCCTGCAAGTAACATTTCTTCCAGACCAAAATGGAATTTATTAAGTAAAGAGTCACCCAGGAAGGGACCTTGTCTTTGCCTGACAAGATGAAGCTATAGAGAAGATGACCTGACCAAACAGTTTACATGATTTTCGGGTCTTCCTAAGAATGGTTTGGTACTATCACCAATTCATTCCATATTTCGCTGAGCTTTCTAATCCGTTGGCCTATCTTCACTATAAAGAGTTCCCTTTGCAAAAAAAAGATTACCAACAGCAGTCTTTTGATGGCTTACAGAAGATCTGGCTACCGCCCCTATCTGGTACATCCTGAATTCAATAAACCTTTTATTCTAATTACTGATGCTAGCGATTTGGCCATGAGGCATTTTGCCCAACTTGATGCAAGTCAAGTTGACCACCCCATAGCCAAATTCATTAGAACTTTAACAAGGCGGAGCAAAATTACTGCATTACTGAATGTGAATGTATAGCTGTGTTATTAGCCATCAAACATTTTCATTTTTTTATTTATGGGAACCATTTTACCATAGTGAAGGACCATGAATCTCTACGTTGGTTACAACAAATAAGAAGCTTGACAGACAGTTGGTCAGATGAGCCCTTAAGCTTCAAAGCTAGAACTTTTCAATAATCCACCATGCAGTTATGGTACATCAAAGTTCAAATTGGTTGTCCCGCTTACCTATACTGTCCCTTTATACTTCTGAGGAAGACCGGATAAAAGAATTCATTGTGAAACCAGAGGCGTGGAGCCAAAAACTATCAACGACTCAGCAGCGTTTGATGCAATTGGCTGAGTAGACTTGAGTTGGGAATATATTGTTGTATAAGCAAGTAAGGACATTTTGGCTACCATATGCTTGACCATTTGCGTGGACTAAGCCCACTGGTGGAGGCTTACATGGCTAGAAGTGCTGAATTTTTTGGCCTACAAGGGATGGCTGGTTCTACTTCTGTGGTAAGGTGGAGTTTCTAGCGTCTATTGTATGGTGACAATAGACCAGATGATGACAATAGTTAAGATAATAACACCTTGGAAATAACACTTCAACGCTATACACTTCTGTCATTACTTGGAAAATTGCTCGCTGCCCTGATTTTTCTGATCCCAAGTAAATTCTCAATTTAATACAGCGTGAAAGTATAAAAGACAAAAAGCTTGTAATTTAAGCTATGAACTTGTGGCAATATTTGATTGTACTTTATTAGTAAAAACTGGAAGATAATTTTTAGGGCTTTATGTTCACCACATATAACCCATGACGCCTCATTTTCAATGGCAATTGGCCAGAAGAAACCTTAATAAGTTCATCTGAGGGTCTACAGTCCTTTTGACTTGAGGGCATCTTGCACGGCCCCAGTGTTGGTGTCAAACTTGTAAATTTCAAGACAGCACTTCTGACGCGGCTGCAAAAAGCTTAACCAATGCTCCTCTCAAGCGATTGACAGCTCATACCAAGGTGATTCATACCACTAATCAGTAATTAATTTGACTAAAAATATGATTGACATTAAAAATTAATTTTGACATAGACCAACAAAGCCTACGCGCCTGTGTCATCAAGTCACTACTATTATTAGTTCTGACCTAACCAACAAAGCCCACAGGCCCATGTCATTATAGTCAAATATTATTAAGTGGAATTGCTAGGCCGTGGATCCCAAGCTTTACATAAGTGTAGTATATTCCTGATCCATGACCACTTACATCTTTATGATCCATATTAAGTTAACCATGTTAACATTATTATATTTCTATAAAATATATGACAAATTAGGTCCTGTCAACTACTCAACACTTCCCCGCCTTGACTGGATAAAAGCGGTAGGTACCCTACTTTCTGGGTTACAATGCCTAACTTTTCACGAATATCAAAATACAAATAAATATTGATAGCTTCTTGGTATCAGATAGATGAGTCTTCTTAAGACTGATCACGTCCATGCAGCGTTTTATGGTCAACTTGGGCGTGTTGCCTTCAATTTCTCAAGCTGGATCAACCTGTTACGCTTCTACTGTACCCAGAGTTTGGCTTCATATTCTGCTGCGACTTCAACAATCATTGATGAACCTGAGCAGGCCCCTGGCTTTGAGTACTGTCCATTGAACATCCAAATGGGTTAAGCGGGATCCTCATTTGACTCTCTCATTAACTCTTTAGGCTTCTGAAGCTGGTCAGCCTTAAGAAACTCTTATCAGGCATCAATTTACTTCTGAGGGGGATCTCCTTACTGACTTCTTGTTTTCCCTTTTTCACGTCTTCCCTTCAAATAATCTTGTTTCCTCCTTATGTGTGGGCAGTTTAACTTGATTGGTTTTTGAGCTTAATTCAATGTCAGATCTCATAAATGCCTACTTGTCAACTGCACTTGCTAACTGGGCTAAGGTTGCTGCATATATATTTTGAGGCCAGTCAGACTTTTTTCATTTTACTCAATTTCTAGACTCTGGTGCAAACCCACTTAAGTAAATACTGATTTATACGTCTCATTAGCCTCAAGGCTCGGGTTTCAAAAGATCAGCGCATTTTGGTTTTATACTGAGTCTTTTTGCAAAATCCTGGCTGAAGGTCTTCCTGAAAAGTATATCTAACAGATGGCTCTTCTGGGCGCGTGCATTCGCTTACCTACTTCCTCGCTTCCCACCAAAACCATGCCCAAGATGCACAGGGTTTTAGATGAGGCACATATGCAGATGTTTTGCACAAAAGTTACTTCACCCATTTTACCCCTGCCTTGAAAGCCTTCTTGCCAACTGTATCTTCCTTTCTGTGGCATTAGCTCCTGAGATTCAACCTTTATCACCTGTTTCAAAGTCCCTTCCAATGGGCTTCCCTTTTGTTCAATGGCCTTTCCTAAGCTAACTAGGCCAGTGTGCCTGGTGCTACTCCTTTTTAGGTTTAGTTTATCTCCAAAAGGGTCTGAATAGGTGAGACTTGTATGACATTGACAATTCCCCTAATTTCATTAAAGGCTTCCCAAGTTCAAATTCACTCTACTCCCCTCCCAAGAAAGGGTTACCTAGTTCCAGTGATGACGAGGCATCAAAACTCTAAATTAAATCTTTATGATCTTTAATTATTGCTTCTTGTCTTTTGTATCTTTTATTGTTTTTATTATTTTATTATAATTATTATAATATGAATATCTTTTCTTTTTTAATTAATATTATAAATATAATATGGATGAAGGAACTTAGCGTGTACTCATTCACAACCCAGCTGCCTTGATCTTAATGGTATATATGTCTTTGGATAATTTCCTAATATAATAAATGGACTTTTTAAAGCGAGGCCAGCTTGTGTGCGCAGCCTGCGTTATGAGTTTCACAATATACTAATAAGTTTCCATCCTTGAACTTAGTCACTGTAGCTCGTTTAACATCATCATAGCTCTTTTGACTAGTTTATCAACTAATCACTTGTTTGATAGGCTTCAAATTGCAACTTAATTAGGGTTCACTATTTTCTCAACATAATTATATTCGTAAATTGCTTCAGTTGAACTGAATACTGAATTTAATAATGGCATGCAGAGCGGTCTGTCTACCATACAGAAGTTGAAACGTAGAATGGCCTGTGCTGCTGTGGTGTCCAATATTGTACGTTCACAGTAGCACTAATGGATGTAGCCCATTGCAAAGGCACTGAGGCTGCATTTTTGCACACTATGCCTACTAGAGTGCCATTTACTCTATCTATCATAACATTAGTCTCGGGATGGTATGGTGTTAACAATACTCCTTTGATAGACATCAACTCATTTAACTATTGTACCTCTGGGCAGTAAAATTTGTGACATAACCGTCAAGATCTTCTGAAGTCATCCATGCTTATAATCGGTATTATCCATAGAAAAATTGGCAGTAGTTAGAGCCCCGGCGTCTTGATTTGCTTTTGTTACCACCCATTTTGTCAGATGGTCAATAGCAACAATTATGTATTTGTTGCCTAGGCTACTCGCAGGCAAAGGCCAACTACATCAATTTAAACGGTATGCCAGACCCAGTAGGGTTTGATCAAATGGTATCTAACATCCAACTTCATAGGATTTGAGATTTGGCATGAATGATATCTATTGAGTACATCTTGGATATAAAATCGCATAAAATCCAAATAGTAACTTGCAAATTAATTCTAGCGTTTTGGTCTATTCCTTGTGCCTGACAGCCTTGTGGTCTTGTGTAGTAATCTCCATTTGGTCTGAAGGTTTTGGGAATAAATTGACTCTGCCCATCAGGCTTAAACATGTATAAAATTTTAGTACAATATTCAGTGTCAGTTAATGGTTTTTTTGTCATCTTTTGTACTTCAGGTAGCTCATCCCCATACTTTTGAGTAATCATTTTTTTCATGAAGCTCATCAGCCAAACTGCTCAGGAAAGCTACAATAGGAAGTTGCAATAGTCCGTCTGCATTTTGATGGGCCACTCCAGCTCTATGAATAATTCATTAATCATATGCTTGTAATTTCAGGTCCCAGCGGGCTAATCATCCCTCAGGCTACTTGAGATTGTGAAGCCATCGTAATGAGCTGTGATCTGTTACTACTTGAACTTTGGTGCCATGAATTTAAACCCAAAATTGTTTACAAGCATAGATGCCAGCCAAACATTTTTGCTCAGTAATCATATAATTACGCTCATGCTTATTCAGTATTCTGCTGCAATGTGTGACCAGATGATTTTTTGCCATCACCCCCAGTTTGAGATAGCATAACATCAATCACACTCAATGAGGCACTAGTTTGTATAATAAAAGGCCTGCTGAAATTTG
Organism: Massospora cicadina; assembly: GCA_022478985.1. Classification (NCBI taxonomy): domain Eukaryota; kingdom Fungi; phylum Entomophthoromycota; class Entomophthoromycetes; order Entomophthorales; family Entomophthoraceae; genus Massospora; species Massospora cicadina. The sequence goes on along the minus strand of JAKSZP010005266.1, from coordinate 349,607 downwards.
GATATCAGAGGACAGGCGCCATGCTCGTTTTGGTTTTCAAAGCCATAAAGGCTTGTTAGCATTCATCTGCCTGACAAAGATGAACCCCTCCTTGTAGTTTATGGAATAGGGGCTCGCAATCCTCACAAACCCTTCTACAAATCTTCAACAGTATCCTACCATGCCTAAAATACTTGAACATCACTCATACTCAACGGATGTTGCATTTTTTAATCGCCTGAACATTCTGAGTTTGAGGCCACAAGCCTTTGGAATTAGTGACGAACCCAAGGTATTCAAATTGCTCTTTGAAGAATTGACATTTTCTAAGTTTAGCATCAGAATGGCCTTCAACAACCATTTGACTACTTGTTCATGGTGCTCAATATGTTTGGAAAACGTTTAATAAAAAGACATTGATATCATCCAGGCACATCAGTATGAAGGATAAAATTAGGTCCCCAATATTGTGTCCATTGCGCGCTGAAAGGTTGATGGCGCATTACACAGCCCCTGTGGCATGTGCATCAGTTGTAACAGCCCTTGAGCAGCAATCATTGCGCACTTCTCCTGCTTCTCTTGAGGCAGTTCAATTTGTCAATGCCCTGAGATAAGGTCCATTGCGGTAGAATACTTTGCTCCACCAATGGTCCAGAGCATTAACAATTCTGGGCAATGGATAAGAATCCTTTTTTATAATGGCATTGAGGCAACAAAAATCAATTAAAAATTGTAAACTGCCATCTTTTTTTACAATTAAAACTGGGCTGGCCCATGGGCTTTTAAAAGGTTGCTCGTTCCACTTTTCAGAAATTTGTCTAGCGCTTCTCTGACTAATTCGTCGCTAGCCCTGGGACCATATTAGCCTCATTTCAATAGGCACATGAAACCCAGTGCCAACAAAATGCTGATACTCCTTTTACACACCTAAAACTTGGTCATTTTTAGCAAAAATTTCGGAGTATCATTCAAACAACTTTATGCTTTATTCTTCTGTTGTTCTGATAATTTAGTAAGCAATGTTAAATGAATTACAGTATGTGTAAAAGGCTTTTGGTCAGTAAACCAAACTTGGATAAATCGCTAAAATTTGACAGCTGTTTTTAAACCATCCAACAAAAATAGATGCATGAATGTGCTAGATGATCTTTACTGACCTTGGTATTTTGGCTGGTCAAAATTTCTAGTAAGACATCAATCTCTCCATGCCCTGGTATAAGTATTCTGGGCGCCACGCTAGGTTCCATTTGAGAACAATGCCATGGGGATACAACCTCCCCGTACAGTACTTCTGGAATATCCAGTGTGGTACCAGTCCTCATAACCAGTTGATGGCCTGGAGCTATTGTTTCATCCTTATTCATCCATTGAGATATTTCTCAATTTTCTTTTATGGCATTTGGCATGGGAAAGATTTTATTTCCCCACTGAATATATCCTACTGGTAATATACCATCAGCATAAGATATATTAATAAAGTTTTTGCAACGGCTAATGGTCTTTGTATTGTCCTAAGAGTAATAAATAGAATGTGATTGGCCCAATGCTGTCAATAGTGTTGTATAAAATCTCATGAGATCTCATAGGTCCTTAGAAAACTAGTTCCAATTAATATGTCATATTTTGTGTTTAGAAGAACTATTGCAGGTGCAGAGCCTACCAAAGCTCCAAATTGCAGTGGCAATGTGCTGTAAGCACCTTTACTCTTAGTGCTGTTGAGGCACATGGTCCCATATTCCTGATGGTGGAAAATTTCTGGAGCAATTTTCAATTTCTTTACCAACTTTGTGGAGACAACGTTTACAGGATCTCCGCTATCAACAATAGCTACGACAAATTACTTTGGTGACCATAGTGTTCACATAAGTGCACTCAGAGTAGTAAGAATCAATAGAGTTCAACAAGTGAATATTGGAAAATTCAAAGAGTTAGAAATGTGCTTCAGAGTATTTATAATACTGGGACATTTATTGATGAATGTGTTGATTATAATTAGCTATATTTACCCCTTTCAATCTTGGATATCTGTTGCATTGTTCAGTCCTCCGGCTGGAATATTCTTGATTATTTGTTGCACATATGGTTTAGCAACTACTTCAGAAGCTTCAGGTATGATAACCTTATTCTGAGAGTAAGTTACCAAGTGTATGTTCCAAGAATAATCATTTGACACTAAAATTATTATTTATTTTCTGGTGATCAAGGCCCCATGGCCTGCGTTTTCTTGTTGTTAAGGTGGTACAGGTGTTTTTGGCACAATAGAGCATCCCGCATCTATTATACTTGTTCTTTTCCCTCCTCCTGCGCGTTATTGGGAAGGACTACATCAATATTATGCTGATGGCATCAGAAAGTAAAGTGTCCTTTATGATTTAAGGTATAGCAAATAATTATATTCATTGGGTGTGGGGCCCTTGTAAATGAGGGTTGCTCAGTTTTCACAGGTGGACTACTGTCAGTCTTCTTATTGGTTTTGTAGGGTTTTCATGCAGAGGCAGCAGATCCTTATCTGCACCAGTATTAAAAGGACCATAACTTTGTGAACATCTGCACAAGTAATCAAACAACTCAGATATTGCAAGGTTTTGCAGAATAGCAGGCAATAAAGTGTTTGACAAGTTGAAATAAGGTTTTACTAAAATCTTAGCGTCAAAAGTGACCATAGCCTTTGAACCTAGGAGAACTTAAGCTTTGCAATAGAATCAGTCCAAGATTTGTTAATTGCTTCATCTATCTTAAAGCAAATATTCATAAACTTAGAGTTCTAGTTGACATTCTTTCTGAACCTCCAAATTCACAAAGTACAGCCTCTTTGACTTTGCGTAGGTAGGTTTTTGTCAATGTGAGGCATAATTAACTCAATGCTCCACTCATCCAAGCAGTTTATCATAGTGGCCACTTTGTTACGGTCACTAGCCTCATACATGGACATTTCAAAGCGTTTGACAAATGTGGTTATGCTTTCATTCTTGTCAAAAACAGGCAGGCTCGCTGTCTGTAGTTATCATTTTCCCATCCATGCTTATCACTATTACTTCTTTGTTGGCTTGAGCCAGGCATACTAGGGCGCTGAGGCATTGTATCACGGTTTAAGGTGTTGAAGTTGGCCAAGGAATCCATATTGCTAGTCATTTATTAACATTGCCCAGTGTCCATTTCAGTAGCTACTTCGGAGCTTCGTCCTCATAATATTCAGAAGAGTTTTAAGTCAAGTGGTCATTGCACACTGGCAACACCCTTCGTCCAAAGTTCCAGATTTGATCATTGATTTCAATTTCCTAATTACCATAATTTCACTTTTTTAACTTTAATTTCGCAATTTCCTTATTCAGGCTAGTAGTTTATAGTTGAAAGATGAAAATCATTTGTACTTTTCCTTAATTGCCTTCTTGCACTGGTCTACTTATCCATGAAGAATATTATTTGACTCATTAATAGTGGTAACATCCTCATTAAGATTATTGATTTGTCAATTAATATGATTAATAGAGTCTTGAATTTTCATATTCTCAGCCCATTGGCTTTCAAATTGTGTGTACCAGTAGGTGATTTTTGGTGTATTAATCCTTCATCTGTGGATTTTGGGTGCTTATTTATCGATACTGGTCATGAAATTTACTGTTATCATTTAATTGCACCCCTTGGGCTTTAAGATTAAGCCTCATGAACTCCAAAACTATTAAGGGAAATAAGGGTGATATTGATAACCCAAGGTTCAGTAACTCCTCTTATCTCCAAGAAGCCAACAAAGATTGGATGAACTCTGTCATTTAGCTCTTGTGCTAATTCTGCTACCCGGTTATTAGCCCAAGTGAATATATTATAATATGCCTCTAAACTGGAATGGACCTCAGCAAGTTGGCTTCTAATCACTTAATTAAAATTTGGCCCATGTGAAAGTAGTTTCATGAGAAGTTTACCAACTCAGTAATGGCCCTGTGATGGCGGGCAATTTTCATCTAAGAATTTCTGGAGGTGGGGTGTACAAATTAAATAGAGTATTGGATAATATATTCTCTATCCCAATTAATTTGTTTTGGATCTGAGCTACACTCAATTGATGATGAGCTAGATATCTCATCCACAACACATCTTGCTGTTGTTAGCAATAAAAATAATTGCTACTGCTTTCTGAGAGCCTTTGTCCCATTTGATACTCTTTTAACAACTAATGTTCAAGACGTTTCAGCTCTCCAGGTGAAAAGAGTTCGTTTGGGGTAGGTAATAATGGGCACATCATTCCATTTTTCTGGGACACAGTAATTCCAGTATTCACATTGGCCCAGTAATGGTTCTGAATAATTGATTGGTATTGATCCCATGTTCAACGTGGTCACCATCTGCATTCCTAGCTATGAGAGCCACTTCTTGAAAGTTTTTACCTACTTCAGATGGCTGGTTCTACTTCTGTGGTAAGGTGGAGTTTTGAGCGTCTATTGTATGGTGACAATAGACCAGATGGTTACAATAGTTAAGATAATAACACCTTGGAAATTGTAGTCAAAGCTATATTCTTAGAAAATTATTTGAGGTGGGTCAACCTTGGGACAAATATACCACACGAGAATGTTTTCTAGCCAGTACAGGTTTTGAACTCAAAACCTGCACTAGGGGTGGAAGCAGTTTTACCTGCTCAGCTAACCACCCTTCAAAGCTATAAAATTCTGTCATTACTTGGAAAATTACTCGCTGCCCTGATAATTCTGATCCTAAGTAAATTCTCAATTTAATACAGCGTAAAAGTATTAAAGACAATAAGCTTGTAATTTAAACTATGAACTTGTGGCAATATTTGATTGTACTCTATTGTAAAAACTTAAAGATAATTTTTAGGGTTTTATTTTCACCACTTATAACCCATGACGCCTCATTTTCAATGGCAATTGGCCAGAAGAAACTGTAATAAGTTCATCTGAGGGTCTACAGTCCTTTTGAATTGAGGGCATCTTGAACGGCCTCAGAGTTGGTGTCAATTTCATAATTCTCAAGACAGCATTTCTGATGCATCTTTAAAAAGCTTAACCAATGCTCCTCTCAAGAGATTGGCAGCACATAACAAGGTGATTCATACCACTAATTAGTAATTAAGTTAACCAAATACTTGATTGACATTATAAAACTACTTTTGACATAGACCAAAAAGCTCACATGCCTGAGTCATCAAGTCAACTATTATTTATTAAGTCTGACCCAACCAACAAAGCCCTCAGGCCCATATCATCATAGTCAAATATTATTACGTGGTATTGCTAGACCGCGGATTCCAAGCTTCACATAAGCTTAGAATATTCCTGATCCATGATCACTGATATCCAATATGATCCATAACAAATTAAGCATGTTAACATTATTATTCCCTAATCAGATATCTGACGATTAGGTTCAGTCAACTACTTAACATGGGACATGGCTCAGTAAAGAAGATCAACTGATGGCTGAAAGATCGCTGTTACTGGGATGGATGTTTGAGATTGTCAAGACGTAATTGACTCCTGTTTTACTTGTGCTAATCAGAAGCCACCAATATGATATACCAACATCATGTCATGTGTTTAATGGCCCTATTTGCCTATGTCAATATTTTCATATTTGGTCCCTTGCTATGCGATTTATTACCACCGTTTCACTATTCTTGCAGTTGGTCATTTACAAAATAGGTTGAGGCCATCTCCGTTGCTTCCCCCACTTCCAATGGGCCCACATTCTTCTTACTGAAGCTGGTTTTCACTCACCATGTTAGGTTCAAGGTGTTGCTATCCAATAATGGTACCAATTTTATTTATGATGTGAATTTAATTTTTAATTTTCTAATAAAACCTATAATTCTTTTATGACCCCTTAATACCTGGCTACCAACAGGGCTGTAGAATGTGCAAATGGTTCTTTAGTTGCCATCCTTCACAAGATGGCTTCCTCCAATCCTTAAATATGTAACAGATACCTACCAGCGGCCTTAACAAAATCGCATTAGCTAAAAAGAATCATCTAAATGTCGCCTTTCCAAATTCCTTATAGGCGAGAACTCTTTTGAGCCCTTAAGCATTAAGCCCATACTAGAAACTCAACACCAGAAATTACTGACCTAGCATGTGAAGGCTGGCAGAAGAGATGATCAGATTTCAAGCATTAGCTTTAAATCCATGGGTACTATTTGACAATGGGAAGCTGACCAACAGAATGCCCGGAGACTGGTTCTTCCTGAATTCCAATTAAGGGTATCTTGTCCTGTACTACCATCACCGACCTGGGGGATGGATACATAAGCTTGACACCCTGTGGTCTGGACCTTACTGAGTGATCTACTGCAGAGGTCCCAAATGTTCTGTTGCCTTTATGAAATTAGGCGCCGTTGTGAACTGAGTACATGCCATAATCCTCAAAAACTATGTTTCACCTTGGCAAGTACTTGATTGGCATTGTTGGGAATAATGAGAAATATTTAAATATGAGTGAGAATTTAATGTGACTTAAATCTCAGCGCAATCAATGAAGTTCCATTGAATCAATAACTATAGAGATTACAACAATGAACTCTTAAAAGGGAATCAAAATCCAGAATCTTGGCCTGAATCCGCCGATTTAGCTAACAAAGATTCCAATTCAACTGGTGAAGATCTTGCCATTCAGAGACCTTCATATGCACTGCCCCAGTCAATAAGGTCAGCCATAAAAAACCCCTTTCATTCCGCCGCAGCTACCAAGAGGTCTCCATACCCAAATTAATTCCATTTACCTCACAAAGCATACACTAAGCAATCTTAAATATCCTACAGTCTATAAATACTCCAAATTATAACCGATAAAGATACCTTGATATTTTTCCTAGTTATTATACGGGAGATTTTTGCCTGTATTCATACAGAAATTTTCTCTGTAACAACTTTCTGCCAATAGATTTTATTTTGGAAGGAATTTCCCCTAAGAGTTTCCTCTGGAGCTGCTTTGACTAATAATTTAACAGTATTTGAAGGTCCTGACCATCAGAATATCAGTGAAACCCTACACTCAGCAGGCTCAACATTACTTTATGGACGATATATTCTAGTCACATTTGGTTTTTGCAAATTAATGTTGGTCATGTCAGCAGAACGCTCAATAACTTCACCCCCAGGCCATGTTCAGTATTTGAGGTTTCCTTAGTATAATACTGTGCAAATTTTTATCCCCATGTATCAAAACTATTGTCTTTGAGATTGGCTTTAAGCTCATACTTTCTCATAAAAGGTAGTTATTTGAAGCTCAAAAATTGTCATGAGTTAGAACTATGGCTTTGAGAAGACAACTCTCTAGTACCAAACCCCATTGGCAAGGAGTAATAAGAGCATATTAAGGCGATGGCGTTAGGCCCCAGGGTGCCATATTCTTTGCAATGGGCAATATCAGGTTCTATATCAATCTTGTAAAAGTAGAATTATAGAACCTATGTTGATGGGCTGGCCTGCTATCTAAAATAGACAGATATTTAATATTTTATATGCTGATATCAACATAAATACAATTGGCGAGATCATTCATGCTAGTAAGAGTCATAATTTCAAAAGAATCTATTGACTCAGGTAAGTAAAAAATCGCTGTTTGTTTTTAGCCGCAGAGGCATAGCAACTCAAATGCTATATTACGATTAAAGTTCCAACATTGGAGCAGCGTTCCATTGGTGCATATCATCAAATTGAGTTTTGAACTTTTAGCATAATTAGAAAATCCCTTTTCTACTCCACATAGAGTTTTTATATCTTTCTGTGTTTGAGGTTATATGATAAATGGCAATTTCCTTTTAGTAGGTTTGGTGATAAAGCTACAAGGTAAGGGAAAGTGTTGGTATATTTACCAACTCAGTGATCATGCTTAGTGAGTTTAAAAATGGGTAGCATGGTCTAATACAATTCCTTGTGAGGCTCTCAGGTGTGGTGAAAAGAGATTTTAGTATTATAATGACTCAGAATCTTGGCCCCATGAAATACTTGATCTCTATAGTAAAATCCAGGTGACACCCAAAACTTCTTCACCACGTTTTAAGGGTGGAAAATAAAGCGGTTTTAAGCCAATAACCAGTTTTACCCACCAATCATAGAATTTTACTCAGGGAAGGCCAACCGTAGAATTGAAACTTCTGATAAACACCAACATCATAACACCAAGAAACCATAAGGGCACCCCAGAGGAGCTGAAGTTACATCCTGTTACCATCAGGACCGCCAGTGGAAGGAGAGGGGAAGCGGCGGAAGTGGGCTGGGACAAAACTAAATATAAATGGAGAAAAGGGTCCAATTATAGAAACAGATGGGGAACCAGGATGACACTATCCGGCGGTGGCAGAATGTCATGTTTACAAACAACCAAGCTTTGAAGTGATCCATAAGGTGAGAGTGGAATTGATGCACAGCTTCATGGAGGGTTGGGGTAGTACCAGAAAGATTGTCAAGGACAATAGTGTGGATCGTCCATAACGTGATTACTACGACAAAGGCGTGGGGAGAAAGGGTGGATAGGGTGAGGTCATGGAAAAGGTTAAGATGTTCTTAGACAGGCTGAAAGTCTATACTCTCTCCTAGCAAAAGAGATGCATAACATCCCGCCAGATCACCTGTGATGGTGGGCAATCTTCAAAGTGATATTTAATGACCCGCATTGACCACACACAATGCATGAAGAATGATTTGAATTGGTTCTCTCAGCAGTGCGGTACCCTTTCTCAGACATCTCAACATGGACGCGAATATGAGGTTGTAATAGAGGATGGTGTGCAGACCATCAAATGTCCTTTTAGGTCTCCAGAGAATTTCATATGTCCAGCATTATCAAGGTAGTCCACACGGGTAATAATGAGGGACATCAGTGTACAAAGTTTTCAAACAAGTTGCCCATGGACTTCTTGCTTAAAATGTGGAGTAGGGCGACCCCTCTATTTTGTGTGTCCACTAATATGATTCTCCACTCAGCACTCCAAATGTAGAGGAGAGTTCATTTAAAGTGGGGTGACATTCCATGTGGGGCCATATCAGAGGGATGCAAGGCAAGATATTTTAACAGATAATGTGGGTGGGTAGGATTGCTGAGGCCCAGGGCGTAGGAAAGTTGGAGTGGCTGCGCTTGACCAGTGGTGGTCTAGGGGTGTGGGGTTGGTGACTGCAGCAATCCAGGTGTCAAGTATTTTGGCAGCATGGGCCTTGAAGTTGAGAAGGCTTATACCACCACTATGGCGAGGGCCAAACATGACATCCAGGCGCACAGGTGGCGGCCTAATTTAAGCCACCTTAGTAGGAGGGCGTATAAAGAGGTGAAGAAAGAGAGGGAACAGGCGTTAGCATGGGCCACAAACCAAACTTTGGACAGGAGCATAGAGTAGGCAAGCACAACCCGGCCTAGGAGGGTAGTCTGGTGGTCTCAGCGTCAAGAGATACTCTTTGTGACATTGTCCAGGATATGGTGCTCCATTATTATCGAGGCGTACCCTTCTGCATCCAGCCACACTCACAAATGGCGTACCATATCAGCTGAGAGTCTTGGCACGAAATGGAGCATATGTGGGGCGGTGTGGGGTGGGCAGGCAAGAGAACCTGTGAGCCAGCTTCTGAAGCAGGTAGGTAACAGGGTGCTGGTGACCAAAAGCTTGGTACCAGCTTAGACAAATGATTTTGGTTTTGGAGGCATTAATTGCAGCGTTACTTACCCTGGAGTAGACATGGATAGTAGCCTCAAGCGCGCGTTCATCTTGGTTTCTAGACACCTAAACCACACAATCATCAGCAAATATCAGCAACTTAACTGGTGCTTGGCCTTGCACATGGTCACCATTAAGTTGGGCATTCACATTGTGTAAAAGTGAGTCAAGGCTGAATTCATACAAGAGTGGCTAAAAGGGTCCCCTTGGCGGAGGCCCCTTAGAGGGTGAACTACATCAATGAGGAAGTCAGGGCCACACACAGCCATTGTGCCGGATTATGTAAGCAACATCACCCAATTAATGAGATGGTGGGTGAGTTGAAACTTGTGGAGGCAGGTCTTGAGGTAATCCCAGTTGACCCTATCATAAGCCTTCTGCCTGTCTAAGAAAACAAGTGCACTAGTAGCCATGGGTTGAAAGATGGTGGCTGCAGTGTGTATGTTGTCCCATATAGACTGCTTGGGAATGAAACCAAATTATCAGAGGAGAATACATCAGAGGCAACTTCTCCTAGGCGGTTGGCCATAATTTTATAGTAAATAATTTAATATTTGAATTATTAAGTGAGATGGGGCGCCAGTTCTCCAAATCCAGACCTATCCCCCTTCTTATACAGCGTTATCATATAGGCCTCCTGGCCCCAGGGAGGTGGCGCGTTTCTAAAAGAGATTTTTCATTGAGGCAAGCATTAGTGAGGAGAAAAAAATTCTAATATTTTGTAGAACTCATAAGTAATCTCATCTTGACCTGGGCACTTCCTGTTCAGTGCAACATAAAAACATAATGGAGTTTTTTCAAGAGTAATTAAATTCATTAACTCTGGATATTTTGAAACAATGCGGATATGTGAAACATTGAGAAACTCATTAATTGCGGCAGGCTCAACTGGTTCAGACTTAACAACTCAAAGTATAAGTCCCAAACTTTGACTTCCACTTTGGCTGGAGTGTTTGAAAAGGATTTGTCTGGCCGCCTCACCTGTGTGCAGGCGAAGCTCTGTTGTGGATTGAAGAATTTGAAGAAAGGTAGGCGGAGGATGTATCACCTGCCGCTATAATTTTTGCCTTTTACTGGACACAAACATGATGTTAGTGTTGTCTTACCATCGTATCGAGGCGAGCAGACACTTCTTCCTATTACAACTCTAAGCCAGGCAGTACCCTGCAGCGGAGATATTAGACTCCAGGTGGTCCACTTCTGCTAGAGTGCGCTTAATGACTGCTGAGGCAGCCTGAGAGCACCATGACAAGATGTTATGCTGATGGATGGTGTTTACTTTGAAGGATTATCAGGTAGAAAATGGATTGCACATATGGTGTGGTTAACTCCTTTGTTAAAGTTGCTTTGTCCACCCATGATGAAAAAAATGGTGGCATTATTTTGACAGGGTGAAGTTTGCAACATTTTGGCACCTGTGCCCCCAGGCTTGACAGGGTAGATACTGACACCACCTGTGGTTGGAGAAATCAATTTTGTCATTGTAAAGTGCACAATCTAGGCAAAAATCCAACAATGCAAGATTGAAGTCAATGCAGGACATAGACCTCAGCTGACTGTTGTGCACATGAGGATGTGATATATTGGGTAGCTGCGACACATGCGTGGGGAGAATATCAATAACCCCAAAGCAGCTTTCAGGAGGTGGAGTTTGATGTGCCCCTGCGGGGTGAGGGGGTAGGCGTTGAAGGACATCAGTCAATGGCCGGGTTGGCCCAGAAGTCCAGGTCGCCCTCCACAAAGGGATCAGGTGGAAGTGGGAGGGAATTTAAAGCTAAAAGAAAATCCCAGCAATCTTGCACACAGGTTGGGGCATAAACATTAACGATAACATTCACTTCATCATCCCATGAAAAGGACGTGGCCAGCACATGACCATCAAGATACAAACGTTTCTATATGGGTTTAAAACTACTGGACATACAAATAAGCACCCCACAGTGCAGTAACCAAAAAGAAAAGGAGGGGAGGAGCATGGTTGCTCATGTATCCTCAGCACCTTATGGACAGTGGGATTCCTGAATTTCCAGGATGTCCACAGGTAAATTGTTTTTATAAAACTCATTTTTCTAGCCTGGGATGGTGAGGCCTCAAATCCAGAGGTGTTTAACATCTCTATTGTGAGAGACCCCCATTGCACCTTAAGTGCAATGGGAAGGGCAACCTTACCTTTATTCCGCAGCTTTTTCAGCATGCCCATTGGTGGCTTGTTGTGTATATTGTGCCACCAAGTATGTGCTCTTTAGGGGTCTTCATTTTGGATGTTTTATTAGTTCTATGTTTGATTTTGCTTATCTTTTAGTACCGAAGTACTCTTTGATGCTCCATTGGAGGTTAAAAAACTTAAGGAGGGTTGGGTTAGGAGAGTTGGTTTTTATCAGTGCACAGTAAACTTGTGCGGGTGAACCAAACTCAACAGCTTTTCTGCAGGTTGGCGGCCCAATTTGATTGGTAAAAAAATTGCAAGCCGTTTTGGCTGCAAATGACTCAATGTCAGCCTGGGTCTGGGCAAGCAGGATCACGGACACTCCCAAAGCAGCTGTCCTGGTCACTTCTCTATGGGCCTGTTTGGCCTCTTTGCGCTCTTGCGGGGACACAGGTTTAGCATGAACATGAAGCCCCTGTGCACCCCATGGAAAGTCGGCATTGGTGTTGGTGGGTTCATAATGGGATTCAGCGCTTCACATTTCATCTGGGGGAATTTTAGATGAGCGGTACCCTCTATGGAAGAACAGGTGTGTGCTTTATGAAAAAAGCATGAAATTAGGTGGAGATAGAGGGGCACTATCTACGGTAACATGGAACAGGTGAGAGTCCTGCCCATCAATATTAATAACAGCGATGTGTGATATCTGAGTTAAATCTTCCGTGATGGATGTGGTTGGGGTGATCACTGCAATTTCTTTTCTCGTGCTAAGCTACTGCATAAGCGTGAAACACTGCATCACAAAAAAGTGAAGTTCCCCATAGTTTTTTAGCCCAATTGAGAGATAGTGCTCTAGGACTACATGTCTCACCGTTGTGGAGAGAAATTCAAAAGTGACAAAAAATAGGTTAGATTTGGTCCAGTGTTTGCGCTTTGTTTTAACCACCATTGACCATCTAGGAGATTAACCACCACACGCACCTGTGCAGCGGCGTCCGCTGCTCTCATGGTATTAATCCTAGATCCAACCAACCCTAGGTCATAGCATGTGGTGCGATGTACATGACAGTTGGGAGATGCTTGTGCACATCACTACAAAACTTCTTTCGAAATGCGGTAAATTTATATCCAGAAAACTCAAATCCCATGCTGTACTGATGACAGGGGCTGAGAGTGCAGAGTTTTGATTTACTGGTTGCACTTTGCTTGCCATATAAAATCTCTATTTAGAAACTCACCGCTGTTTTCTTATTTTTTGTCTTAGCCACCAGTGTTGGGGCATTTTCTAACTTTGGACGATGCAAAGACTTACCATCAGTCCTTCACCACGCTTGCCCAACCCTTATCCAGAATTGGGTGCACAACATCTCCTCATATAGATTATCAAACTTACTAGCATTGAATTAAATCGGTTGTAATGGGTGATTGCAACAAGAAAGAAAAGTACTTTCACCCCACCAAAAACGTCAATATTAAAATTTTAATGTTAAGGTAAGTCATTCCTGCTTCAGAATCTTTGCCAAAAGTAGTTATAGACTACAGTAGTCCAGTATTTCATTAATGTGACTAGTTTGGTCTTGTCACCAGAGTTTCTTATGGTGATTTTAAAGAAGCTTATTAAGGTATGGATATTTCCAAATTTCTAAATATTTTAGCAGGTTAATAGGTTTAACTTAATTATGTTAAGACATCCACAGAGCAATTGATATTAGCCTCATGAGGGGTAGTAATAGCAAAATTATTAATAGCTTTTGCAGCAGGGCTAGCAGTTGCAGTTGTAGAAATAGTGATTAGTAGGGGCACAGTGGTCAACACGTCTCAGAGGAGTAGCTTAACTATGGTAGTGAAATGGTGCTGTCCTACCATAAATTTTGGTCAGCCTTTTCCTGTTTCTGGAGTGACTTAAACAAAAGATACTTTAAGTCACTTATTACCTTTCTTTGAAATTGAACCAGGATACATAAAGTTTTATTTTCCTGATATAAATAGGATATAGTGGGAAGTGCTACTTCTATTAGTAATTTAAGTCACAAAAGCGGAGTGAGATTATAGGGGTATCCTAATCACTCATTCAATTTATCAATTCATTATCTAAATTATTGCATCAGCAGATAAAGTCCTAATTCTAGAACATGTCTGAGCATCCTCATAGTCTGGTTCATAAAAAGTTATTATGGCGTTCCACCTCAAAGATCATCATCAGAGTATGACATTTTAGAGTTTTTTATAACTGAAAACAGGTATTAAAAGTGGGCCCCATAGTGAGCCCCTTTTATTGCAATCAGCACTCAGGCTTGACTTACAACTTCACAGGTAATATATCCTTTTGACAACATAATGGATTCGAATGAAGAAAATGGTCCTATTATAATATGATACATATCTTATTGCATAAAGTATCCTTCAGCAGCTGTTATCAGCTAAGAAAAGAAAGATCCATTCTATATTGCAACTCCAACCATAATAAATTATACTAAAGAGTAGCAGGCAGAGAATAAATCTTTAATAAAGGTAGAAATCATTTTCTTAAAACTGAGAAATAATAACTTTTATCAATTATTTCTTCATCCGCTTGGGGCATGGGAGAAAATATAATAACGGTAATAGAAATAAAAACAAAATTTTATGGTGCTGTAGAGCATTCTAATTTGATAATAAGTGATTTGGGGATAGTTTTGGTGGGTGGTGTAAAGATTTTCTGCCCATCTTCCCAGTTGGTTAGATTACCAGGAATTGCAAGGGGATAATTCCCTAATGCAATGTGAATTGGAAATTGGTTGACCCTAATTTTGGGGTAACTAGGTTTGGGGGACTTTAGGTTATTCACCTGGTTGGATCTGACGGGGATCAATCCAGACAAATGCTTAATATCTCATTGGGCAAAGTTGCCGATTAAATAGGGGCATCTGATAGTTGATTAACTATCAGGTGTACCAATTGAGATTGGTCAGGCTTCATCACCGACTAATAAGGAATTTCAGGAGTAAGTTGTGAGGGGAGTAATGCCGCCTGCAACAGGAAAATGAATCAGTTGATTTATGACCTGCCTTATTGGGTAACAAGTCCCATTACCTAAGCAGGTCGCTGACAAAGATGGTTGGTTCTCTTGGATCAAGAGGAAAACGTTAGGGACATGTTTTCAACCCTTTCTGTTTTAGGTCTTGAGATGTCCAATGACAGAATCCTAGACAGGATGGGGAAGACTATTGCTGCTGAGATAAGGATGGGTGATTCAATGGCAACGGCTGCCACTTATTGAAGAGTGTCAACTGAGGGTTGGGCACCAAATCCCCCACTATAAATTCCCTAGAAATTACTAATAAATGTGCAGTATATAGTAATATAGAATTTTTAAGATATACCTATCAAATTTATTTAAGTCTTAGCTTAGTAACCTTTACCAGCATCCATTTGTTATTAACTTTATCAGGGATATTATTGCTGTGTACAATAATTGGGAGAATCTTTAAGACAAAGAGTAAGGTTCTGAGCGGGTGATAGAGAAGAATTGTAATCAATCCAGGGATTGCTGTCAACTGTGTTGAACCAGAGAAACCATAAACGGGGATCTAAGAGAAGATGAGATAGGCAGTATGAGAGAGTGAATCCTTATTTCAAGACATTGCAAGTATTTTGAGAGGAAATACTGTCTGGGCTTTCGCTGAGATCTAATACTTCCATTAAACTACAGATAATAGTCATCATACTATTATCAACCAATTATATGAACTATTATACAACGCAGAAGAAATTGCACAAAAACTGGAACCTGTGCAAGTAAAAGTTTATAAGGGTTATTGGCCAAAAATAATCAGACCTATAAATTTTTTTACAAAGTAGTGCTCACTACAGAGGTATAGTTGAGTAGAAGAGCTTAGAAGGATTTCATATAAAAATGAGTTAAGAACACTATGGATGGAGTTGGCAACTATTAATCAGAACGTCCTGAACTCAGAAGATCATCAAAAATTTGCAACCTTGGAAGAAAGAGTCGCCAAGATGGAGGAAGGGATTAATAATGTCGCGAGTTTTGGGAATGAGTTACTTGGAAAAAGTAATGCCATGAAAGAAGAAAGAAGAGGACTTAATTTGAGAAGTCTTATTTCTTTAAATGGAGGGTGAAGTGGATTGCATTCATTTGAGAGCTTTCAGTTCTGATATTAAACAGCTTATTAAACAGAACGAGGAGGTAAAACTCACAAATGCAATTGTGAGCCATATGCAGCAATTGATGCCAAAGAAAAAACTCCTTGTACAATATTTGGGAAGTTGAATACCCCAAGAAACATGCCGCTCACTTATGCTGCTATTTCAGAGATTACACCTGAAATCATTCCTCAAGTGAGCCAAGTATCCAAATATAGAAAGGTGGCTAGAGAAACCTCAGAGGAATTCAAGGCAACACCAAATTAGCCAACTTTCCTTCAGGATAACTCCTCTGCATTTTTCCAATTTTTCAATATGACCATGTATGGATATGGTGATCGTCAAATGCCATTGACGGTGATGAATTGCATAGACACCAAAAATAAAACTTAGTGTTGCCCCACTTGAAGGGGGACTTCTGGTTGTACACAGAGGCCAAAGTGGCCTGTATAAAGGACTTTGGAAGCCTAACACATGTTGAAGCGCAAACAAGAGTTTATAGGCGTCCAATTCCATAAAGATGAATCTTTATCAAGCTTTGCTGATCGTTTCTATTAGGAGTCACAACATGGTTGGAGCGAAGGTGCTGGATGACTTTGATGCCATAATTGCATTACAAGTGGCCCTTCAGCTTTATCATGAATTGCACCAAATTATGTCTTCCATGTTTGCGACAGAAATTACTACCTCTCAGATGGTAGACAATTTTAAAATCTTGTGAGAAACCTTTGATGTCCCAAACAGAAGTTTCAAATTCTATCTAGTACAAAATTCTAGTCCCACAAAGGGGAACGAGGGTGCTAAAGAGATGAAAAACTGAACCGTGACAGGGAATAAGCCTGATGAAACTAGACAGATTACAAGAAAGAGAAAGTATATTGCCTATGCGGATGGAAGGGACATTTTGCTGTAAAGTGAAAGAAGTCAAAGGATCAAGTCAAGGTGGTCCAAGCAAAAGAGTCGGCAATTGCCAAGGAGTTGAGAAAGGACCTGCAGCCTAGACGGGGAACAGTCTAGAGCTGCAGAGAAGTTTGTTCCTTCAAATATTATGCACAACGAAATTGACATTAGTGACCTGTTTGTGGATGAAGACATACAGGATCAACCGTATCAAGTGGTCAATTTTGACTTGACTGCGGTAACAAGATCTGGGGTAAAAGGGATCAACCCCAAGAATATCAAGGAAGTTGCCCAGCCATACACTCAACAACTAATGGACAAGTTTTGAGCCACAGATAATCCCAATGAATTGACTGGAGTCTGCTTAAAGAGGCAAACCTGTCAATCCCCCTCAGCGTGATGAAGTAATTATATCCTGATTTATTTGGTGCAAATCATAAACACCCTCAATTCAGCTAATATTGCTGCTATACACTCAGTAAACACTGTCCTATAATAATCCAAGTGTACATATATCGATATACTAGTGAATCATGTATGGGTTAAGGCAATTGTTGACAGCGGAGCACCCATTAGTATTATCTCAACCAAGCTGGTGAAGAGGATGAAGATCTCGCCTGACTAGGAACACAAGAAGGAGTATGGGACAGCTGGGCCCAATACCACCATCTCATGTGGAGAGTATAGTGCTCTGCCACTTTGACTTTGATCCTTGGTGGTATCTGCGTCAGCAATAATTTATCCAACCAAAACTATGACATTCTGTTTGGGACGGAATTTCTATGGAAGTATGGAGTTAAATGTAACTTTGAGAATAATACATTGACCATATTGGGTCAGACGTTACCATTAGTCTATCAGAAGGATGGGGAAGCTCCACTGAGTAGGAGAAATAACTTCATCAACTTGATATGCAATGATGGCATTGTCCCAATATAATACCAACTAGTTAGCCAGAAGCAATGATAAGTTCCGACAGAAATCCTAGAAAATTGGGGAATTCCAATGAGGATCAAGAATATGAAAACCATACCGCTGGGATCACAGATGATAGTTGATATGGGGTTGATATTAGAGATACTGGAGCTACTGTATGGGGAGGTTGGAAGCCCCTGGAAGAAGTCCAGAGTAGAGCTTTGGGTGGCTCCTGGAATAATAATGACAGGCCATGGAGAAATTTGAGTTCTCCTGGTATTTTATTTGTAAACTGGTGAAGATTGATAAGAATCAGATCATCACATTTGTTTATCTAATCTGATAGCCAAATTGAGGAAATTCCACAATATTGAGACCCTCAATGAGATGAGATTACTGGTTTAGGTAACTGAGAGTATCAACCTATTGGTTGATTGAGAGCAACTCGCTGATCTGATGGAAGGACAGCAAGAGGTGATGCTCAAATTGTTCAAAAAGTTTCGGCAAAGTATTCTCCCAAGATGACCACAATTTAGGATGTGCAAGAGATGTGATCCACAAGGTCAATACTGGGGATATTTTTCCATTCAGTGTTAGACTGATTTAATGGTAAAGGCAGCTGAAGCGGTAGTGGAAGAAGAAATAAGCAAGCTAGTGAAGCATGGGCTTCTATTTCTTTTGTCAAGTCCCTAGGCGAGTCCAATTCTTATTGTGAATAAGATAGGATGGCTCAAATTGGGTGGTGACAAAGACCAGAAGCTGAATAAGATTACAAAGAAGGATTTGTATCCCCTACCAATAAACAATGATGTGCTAGATTGATTGGGAAAAGTGTAATATTTCTCCACGAAGAATCTTATATCAGATATTGGCAAATAGATTTGCTAAGAGAGGACCAAGAAAATGAATGATTATTACTGTTCAGGGGCTAATAAAACATACAAGGATGCCCCAGTGTCTATGCAATGCGCCTGCAACGTTCCAGAGGGCCATGGATGCTATAATAAATGACTTGAAGTTGTCATGCGTCCTGGTTTTTGGATGATATCAATGTGTTCAGTAGGACTTTTAATGACCATCAAACCACTTGTAAGAATTATTCAGGAGACTGTCCGCGGCAAACCTGAAAATTAAGCCAAGGAAGTGTCACATCTCCATGAAAAATTTAAAATCTGGGATTCGTGATCAACTTAAGTGGATTACAGCTGCAAGCCCAGAAGATCAAAGCCATAAAACAAATGGCTGTGCCAAAGATTGCCAAGTTATCCAAGTGTTCCTTGCAATGTTCATATACTATAGAAGATTTAATCCGGATTTTGCCAGAATTGCCAAGCCCTTATTCCATCTGTTTTTTTTAGTACTAGATGGTTCCAACCCAAGGGGGGGATTCATCGATGTTTATTGAATTACGCCTGGGCTCCTAAGAGCCTGAGGCGAGGGAAGGGGAGGGAGGAGGCATTGAGAAAGGGAGGGGAGTTTGCGCGCCAGAGCCGTGCTGCAGTGACGACTGAGCGGGGGAGGGTTGGCGACATAGTGCAGACCTTCAGGGCCATCTCAAAGTGTACCCAAAAGTGGGTGATCATGTGTGGAAGGGTCCACACCTGCTGGTCAAAGGCAGCACGAAGGAAGGAGTTATGGATGGTCCAGATGGCTGTGGCATAGGCGAGGACACGGAGGGGTCGGTGGCAACCAGGCAATGTCTGCTCAAACATGAGGACTTGCACAGGGTGTCTGGACCAGGGCTGAGCATGGAGAAGCGCGCGGGCCTTTGGCCAAAATGCGGTGACACCTGGACAGGTGAAAAAACGATGGAGGTGGGAGTCAATAGGCTCCACACAGCGGGGGCAGCTTTGGTGCTGGAAGGTAGGTCCAGTCCGGTCCCTTGTCCTGTATGTACAGTGGAGCACCCTCCATAAGGTGTTGGACACCTTTGCTGACAGGATGGGGTGATAGACGTCCTTCCACAATTCCTTAAGGTCAAATCTCACGGAGGGAGGGAGGAGCTCAAGGAGTCTTGGGCGGATGGGAGGACGATCTTGGGGGTTGAGGCGAGTTGTGACAACTTGTCCATTGTGCACAATTGCATGGCGATGGGGGCTGAGGCCAGGGCCTTCCCTTCTGTATGGGAAGGGATGGTGGATCCGGGCGCCTACTCGTTTCAGGGCAAGGAGAGCCTGGTTCCAGTAGGGGAATGAGGATGGTTTTAGGCGATGGCCTGGGTGGTTTGTGAGCCACTCCCCTAATGAGGTCAGAGATGCTCTAGGAAGACCCAGAGCTGCTGACACTGACTGGCGGAGGGCGGGCGCCCATTGGGGCATGGGGGTCGCGTCCCAGCAGACAATCGGCAATAGGAACTTCAGGAAGATTGTGGTGGCGTGGGATCGCGTGTCTAGAAGCCCTAGGCCCCCTTCATTGCAGGGTCGGGCAATGGTTGAGAGGGCCATTGGTGGATGGTTTGAGCCCCAGATCCAACAGCGGAGGAGTACATTGAGCCGCGTATAAAAGGCATCTGTGAATGGGCAGACGTGCGCTAGGAACCAGACTTTGGAGAGGAGGAACACATTGGCCATCAGAGCTCGACCCTGGGGGTGATGTGCCGCCGGTTCCAGCTGGCAATCCTGGAGTTAACTGCTGCAAGGAGCAAGTCCTCATTGTCTTTTAGCGCAACTCCTTGTTGGTTGGTGAGAACGCCCAGGTGACGGAAGGTACCGCGCTCAGGTTCAATACCAAATGGTGGGGGGAAGGTGGGGGAGCCGACCTGTACAACTGTTGTCTTGAAGGTGTTGACCATGGCGTTGGACGCCTTGGTGTACCTCTCAATGGTCACAGCAGCGAGGGCAACATCCTCAGGGCAGCCAAATGCAATGGCAGTGTCATCTGCAAATGTCATGGTGCGTGTGGGGGCTTTACCTGGGACCAGAATCCCTGTTAGCTTGTCCTGTAAGGAGGCCAAGAGGGGGTCAAGGGTGATGTTAAAAAGGATAGGGCTCAGGGGGTCCCCTTGCCGGAGACCTTGTCCAACTGGTACTGCCACTGTAAAACCCATTGGCGCCAGGACTCTGGTGTGGAGCTGGTCATAGAGCGCTGATATCCAGCGCCTAGCTGCGGGTGGGAGATGGAAGCGGGCCAGGGAAGCATCAATATATACTTCCAGGCTACCCGATCATATGCTTTCTCCATATCCAGGAGAGCCACAAAGCCATTCACCTTACGAGAGTTAGCAGTCAAAGTCACGTGAAGGTCATTATAGTTGTCCCATAACGACCTCCCCGGAATAAAACCGTGCTGGGATGGGGAGAGGCGAGGTGACACCCATTTGGTGATGCGGTTGGCCAGAAGCTTCGTGAAGAGCATGTGGTCTGTGTTGATCAACGCTATGGGGCGCCAGTTCGCCAGGTTCTCACGGTCTGAATTCTTGTGAATGAGGGTCGTGATTGAGCCTCTGGAGTCAGGGAGGACCTCGCCATTCACCAAGAGTGCACCGAAGAGGTCGCGGAGTGTTCTGGCTATCACTGCAGGTTCCAGAAGGTACACCTCAAAGGGTATTCCGTCTGGGCCTGGGGCTTTAAGCCGTGGTGATTTCAGAAGGGTTTCCATCACCTCCTGGATGGAAATAGGCGCCAGTAGAGCCTCATCAGCCCGTGGGTCAATGGGCGGCTCTGGAGCCCGCCACAGAAAGTCTTGGATGTCCGATGGGTCCACCTGGGTGGCATGGAAGAGGCTTGATTAGAAGCGGTGTAGTTCCTGCGTGATAACCTCCTTATCTGAAGTGGTTGTAGTGCCAATCTTCAGTGCAGTAATATCCTGCGCTGTAGACCGGGCTTTCTGTTTCTGTAAGAAGAAGCGGGTGGGGCGTTCCCATTGAGCATAGTAACGAGATGTTGTAAAGTTTGCTGCCCGTTCTTCCTGCAGTGTGAGCTCCAAGCGGAGTGCATCCTGCGCCGCTTCCCAGTCTTCCAACCATCTGGGAGAGGGCGAAGGCTGGCAGTTTCGCTCTAGATGTCTGATTCTGGCTTCCGCCCTTTTGACTCTGGCGCGAGCTGCAGTCATCTGGGCTTTGGCACAGTTGTAAGCAACGCGGGTGATGCCCTCCTTGGTCACCGCCCATCTAGCCTTGTGGTCAAGCAGGTGGGGTGGGGGAGGTGAGAGTCTCCTGGATGGTCATAGACAGCTTCTCCTTAGTGAAGGGGCTGTTGAGAAGAGCTGGGGCAACCCTAGGCCAGAACCTACGCGACGGTCTATGTGGTGGTGAGGACAACGGTGAGTGACCTGTGATCACTCAGATGGTTGTCACGAGAGATGGAGAGGAGACGCGGCCAATTAGCAGGGGGCCAATCAGTGCCATATCTATGCGTGACGCTGACTGGAAAGCTCCTCCGTTATACTGGATCCTAGTCATGCAACCTAGGCCAGACGCGGAGGGTGGAAGCGCATCTATAAAGCCACTCAGGCGAAGGAAATCCTGGAGGCGACTTGATCCAGGGCGCTCCTTTGCTGCAGGGGGTAAGAGTCACGGACGCGACTTATGGTTGTGTTGAAATCTCCTAAGAGGACTGTATTCCGTGGGAGATTGAGTTGGAGGAGCTCTTCCAAGAGCCGATTTTGCTCCTGACCTGCATTAGGCAGGTAGATGCTTGCAGCGAAGAAGGAGAAGTCAGGAGTGGTGAGTTTGGCCAGTATGAGGCGGCCACCTAGATATTGTGAAAAAGAATGGGTTTTAACCCGGGGATTCAAACACAATAACGGCATGGTTTGTCCAGAAGGAGTTGCCTCCAAACTGTTCATTCCATGCAGATTGTTCGTGGGGGAGGATATGGGGCTCCTGGACAGCAGCGATGTCAATTTGTGCTGACCTGAAGTTTCAGAGGAGGCGGGCTCTCCGCTTAAAGTCCCGCAACCCATTTGCGTTGATGGATTGCAGGGCCAGGGTGCTGCCATGGGGACTCATAGCTGTTCCCCTCCATGTCCTGGGGGTTGCCAGTGCTTAAACCTTCTGCTGTGAGGCGGCTAGTTTTGAGTCCTTTATCTTGACTATTAGCTGCAATCCGTGAGGAGCGTCGAGGGTTCTGAGGGGAAGGAGAGGGTGGGGGCGGAGGACCCAGTAAACCAGCCTAGGATGCTGCCCCCCGCTCCGTTGCAGGGGAAGGACCTGAGGGTGCTCAATGGTGACCTCCGCGGTGTCCCCATTTGATGAGTCTGAGTCCATATTCACTTCCTCCAACACTGCAAAGGGTCCGCGCGAAATGGACTGTGGGGTTGGGGTAGGGACTCTTTGAGGTGGCACTTCTACCGCAGGCCGCGGGTTGCCAGTCCATGCTGGTGGGCATAGCTCCATTGGGAGCTGAGGATTGATGCGATAAATTGCTGGTGGAGGTTGGTGGGGGTGCCGCGGAGCCCTGAGTGGGGGTGGCTGACGAGGGGCACCCTGTGGGAGATGCCTTGCGCTTGGTGAGAGAGGGAGTTGACTCTGGGAGATTAGAGGGGGTGCCCATTGGAAGGGGGGCATGAGCGCGAAGGTATTCCATACCAATAGTGGGGTTAGCTGTTTCAACTGCTAGTCGTAAGGCCTAAGGGGACAGGTCTTGAACGGTAACCCATTGTGTGGGTTGTGGAATTGCTGCTGCAGCCACGTGGGATCGTTTAGGCCTGGTTTAGGCCCCTGGGTGGTGGCTAAGAGGGCTTGTTTTCGAGCTAGCCACTATACAAGTGTCCAAGGGCGTTACACCATGAGCACCGGGGGCGCGCCTGATCAGGGTCGACAAAAAAGATCTCAGGGCATTCCCCAACTACTGCCACATGAGGATTAACCTCAATGTTGCGGGATACAGTGGGGGAGGGGATGAATGACGCCCTAGCAGTGCGAGCTCTTTGAGTGGGAGAATAGTAAGAGGGGACGCTAAAGTCCACTGAAAGAACAGACCCAAACTCTATTAAACCACGATGGAGTGCCAGTTCAAGAGACTCAGGATCAACAGTCGTTGGTATTTTGGAAAAAGTAACCCATGAAATTTTCTCCAGGTGAGAGCGTGTGCGGGAGATGCGAAGAGATCCACGTGGAATAATGACCTGGAGGGTGGCAGCATGGTCAGCAAGGGCAGCTTCAGTGAAGCCCACATCGATGTAGTGGCCCTCCACTGATTCATGGATGGTGGTGTTAATTGGGAATGTCTCCGCAATCGCTGCAAAGTATGAGAAGTAATCCTCTGTATAGAATTTAACAGTGTTATGCCCATAATAAAGGCGAATTGCGTAGGAGAGGGTTGAGCGAGGTAGAGCTTTTTGCGCTCTAGTTTCGGCCCATTTCTTCTTAACATCAGCAATAAACGCCACTTCACGGGGATCAGCTTTGGGTAGCGTTGGTGCCAGAGGTTTTTGCCACGCCCCAGTGGCTCCTTTGGTACGTTTTTGTTTGCTTTGGGCTACAATTGCGGGTTGAGTGTGAGCTGGTGGTTTGGACAAGTTTGCGGAGTTCCCTTGTTGCTGGAATGTTATAGCAGTTGCTGGCGTCATATTAAATTGAGGGGCGGTTTGTTGGGCCTCGCTAAATTGGGGAGGCCCATCCAGATTGGAATTAACTCCAGCCAATTGGGAGGAGGGAGATGTTTTATCACCATCCCAATCTATTTGGGGTTCTTTCAGCCCGAGTATTTGCTGTGATTTCGTGGGCAAAACTCATTGGCTGATTAGTGAATTGGTCGTTTTCAGCATATTGAGATAAAGTGCCGACTTGAGAAGTGCAAATTACGGGGTTTAAATGGGACGGGTGAGATTGGAACTGGTGTGAAGTTCCAAAATCCGAACTATTTGAATCCTCATTGGGAAGAGTAGATTGTCCCAATTTGGTGCTTAGTGAACCAGAATGTGCGGCTAATCTAACCTTACATCTGAGGATTTGGGGGCCAGGTAGCTGGGTATCGCCCCTCATGGAGGGAGCCAGAAACACGGCATCAGCAATAATAGATGGGGCTGAATTAGCTGACACAATGGGGGAGGTGAATGCCTGGATGGGCTGAGTTGCATTCAACTGAGTAGACGCCATTAAAACAGCGTGGGTGATGGCCTCCCTGGTTGGAGGGGGCCCAGCGGGTTGGTGGGAGGCAGCGCACACAGAGCTGTTAGGCGTGCAGGTTGCAGAAGTGCGATCAGGTGAACTGGCGCTAGTTGGAGTAGCTCCAGGTTGGGGGTGGTGCCTGCTTTCATGGCTGCTGCTTGAGAGCGGGTGATTCTGGTTGACCCTGAGGTGGGTAACCGAGGGTTGCTTCGTTTGAGGGTGGTGCTGACTCGTTTGGCATAGCCTGCGGGTTCTTTTGCGGGGTTTCCCGCCATATTTACTGATAGTTTTCGTAAATCTCTTTAGTGGAGCTAGATTTCAGGCTGAATTGATTTTTGAAAAGTGATGCTTAGCAGAAAGAGATTTTGTCTACTTTATTGATCCCTTATTCCATCTGTTGAAGGATCCAAAAAAGGATTTTTATGGAATGAAGAAACACAGAAATCCTTTGTTAAGCTACACCAATACCTGATAGAATTTTCAATGTTAAGATATCCAAACTTCAATTGGGAATTTATTATACATTATGATGCTTCATTAATGGCAAGCGGCTCTGTATTAAGCCACATAGATGAACTTGGGGATGAAGTCCAGTGGTGTATGTGAGCCGGACACTCTCAGCCGCTGAGAGAAATTACACCATAACTGAGTGTGAATGCCTTGTGGTCATTTAGGCCTGTAAACAGTTTCAGGCATATATCCATGGAATGCACTTCAAAGTGGTGATGGCCACTACTCATTGCGTTGGTTTCACAAGTTTGAGAAAACCAGAAGGATGACTGGCCTAATGGGCATTAAAGTTACAGGCTTACAATTATGAGATTTTCCACCAAGCAGGGGCTTAACATCATAATGCAGATAGCTTATCGCAGTTACCAATGGTCTAGATGGTATACCAGCTGGCGGATAAGTTATTCCAGAGAATGGCCAATGGAGAAATTGTGAATGAGCCCTAAGAAATCTAAGGTGCAATTTGTAAAGCGATAAAAAACACCAAGCCAAGGGATGGACAAGTTTTTAAGATGATTAATTGGAAGTGGTTACTTTCTTAAAAATGTCAGAAAGATAGCTATTGTTAAAGCCGCTCATAAGGTTGTCAGGCATGGAGTCATGAGAAAAACGACTGACCATATTTTCCAGTACTACTGGGAGTCAATCAACTATGATGTCACCGACTATCTAGCTTGCTGTGTGGAGTTCCAGATGCACAAACCACATAAGAATAAAATTTATACTGACTGGTCCTCACTGGATTTGCTTGGCATACAGTGTCCATTGATGTATAAGACCACTGATGATGAGCATAGTGGGAGTCAATTACATAATAGTTGCGATCAATCATCAGAAAAATGGGTTGAGATGAAGGCCCTGGAAAAAGTAGACGCTACCAGAAACACAAAATTAATCCTGGATCCAGTACTATACCATGTTGGATGCCCACAGGTCCTGCTGAGCGACAATGGGACAAACTTCATGTCACATGTGATCCTGCGGTTAAATGAGATAATAAGGATCTGAGGATTCATGTCTGTACCCTACCACCCAGAGACAAATGGACTGGTGGAACGAGTTATTGGAACGCTGCTGCAAAGCTGAGGAAGCTGATCATAGGAAGAACTTCTGTGTGGGGAATGTACCTTAGTTTGATGATGTTTGCCTACAGTATCAGTCATCATATGGTGATGGGAAAAATGCCATTTGAATTGCTATATGGGAGGAAGGTTGTGTTGCCGCCAATCTTTTATTTAATGGTGGAACCAACATTGTGGATGTGTGCCATGAAGTACCTAAACTGATTGAAAAGTATCCTGATCAAAATGCAATTGCAATCATTTGATATGACTTTGAAGAAAAGGATATGAGCAAAAATGTTGGATGATAAGAACTGACCAGCCTTATCATAATACAAAATAGAATAAAGAATTGCATATTGCATTACGCATGGTTTTGGGAGAAGAAACAAACTGGATGTGTTGAAGTCAGGTCCATTTGAGATTATCACCAAAAATGGCGATGACCGCCTACTCATCAATAATCTCTTGGATGGAGGAGTAGTATATTGAGTCCATTATAATATTTGAAGCATGGATTAATGAAAAAAATAAAAAAGGAGTTCCTGAAGGACTGCTGAACCATTAGTTGGTTATATCCCAAATGATTAGGTCAAGTCTAAAAAAAGGACCTCTGAACCAATCTAGATGGTTAAGTCTTAACTAAAATAAAACCTCTGAACTATAGAAAGCTGGTAGATCTAAGAATACCTAGGATCCAGTTTGAGGGGAAAAAGGATGGACCGCTAAACCAAAGCAAGGTCAAGTCCCATAGGAAAAAGAAGAAAAAATAAAAGATTGATAAAGATATTGGGAAATAAATATGAAAGACCGCATCAAAAAAAATGATATTATGTAATTTTTTATTGATTATCCTCAATTTGGGGATGATTCCACTTATGTCACCTCTTTGGTGAGGGAGGATGGTTCTCAGCAGAGGTGAATAACCCATCGATATCTATGTGAGATTGGATGCTAGTGAGGGCTAGACCTACACAAAACCAAGTTCATTGAGCAGACACAGATCCCTGTGAGAAAGCGACTAGGGGAAGGGAAATTGAGATGTCAGAAGAAACCAAACTTGATACCCCAAAGCAGGGAGGGAAGCAATTGTACAGGAAGAGGCAGTTGGCGAACAACCCAGGATAATCCAAATATGTTACCAGAGTCATAAAATTATTCTTGAGCGCTTGCTGACGGGCTTCATCAAGAACACCGGACATATGGGCCAACAATGAACAAGGGATACTAGATGGGGTTGCCAAAACATGCCTCTATCAAAGCCATCAGCAGAAAATAACAATGGGATGCACCAGAAATGAAATAGTCATGCAAGGAGCGAATGGCATCCTGTAAGTGACCACTATGAGCTTCTCAGAAGCTGAAGCAGAAAGACTGATGGAAGTTGGGAGAGGCTGGAAGCTTCATGGCCCAACTTTGAAGAACTTGGTCAGCAAAGTGAAGAGCACAAACTTCAATATCTTGATCTAGGATGTTCTCAAGATCAGAAGAATTCAGAGTTAAGGAAAAAAGCCTCAGTGAATCGGGCCTTTAATTCTGCAAAAGGGAGTTTAAAATGTATGCTGTTGCTGATGGTGATCTCAGTGGCCAAGACAGCTAGTTTGTAGTATTGACTGAGTTGAAAGAGGAGCTCCAGAAGAAAGTCCAACCCAGCGAGGAAGGAATGATCAAGAGCGAAAGGCATTATTTAAGGAGAATAAATGATGATGTTAGGCGCATCAGCAAAAGGAGCCAAATCCAGGAGAGTTTTTAAATCCAAATCTGAGATCGATGTTAGAGAAAGGATCAGCCATGAGTTATTAGAGACAATCACTATCCTGGTTTCACTGGGGTTGGTTATAATTTCTGGTAATTTGGTGGAAGGACTAGCCACTGTTGCCAGACTAGGAGTATGAGTCCTGGAAGGACCAAAGAAGAGGTTCCATTGTGCAGACTGACCCATCTGCTGGAAGAGCCATAGATCTTGATCAGACAAACAGTTGAGTAGCTGTTGGTACCGAAATTCAGAATTTGGCATATGATCTGGACAAGAGGGGGATGTTATACTTAAATGATAGTTGACATTATACACTCTATAATTAATTAAGCTTCAATTTTAAAGAAATTAATCCCAAAATTAATGGGATAAAATCTCCAGAGAAGAATTAATAATGATATTAACCAAGAGGCTATAAGAAGAAAAATAATATGGGTGAACATAAATTAGTTTTCTTAATTGGACTTCAAAACAACCATCAATGGCAAGATTTTCCTGTCAAGGATGAGGAGAAAATCAGGAAAATTAAGTACACCAGACCAAGAATCCTGAATATGACAGCGGGTCATAGGTCCTGATGGGGGAAAACTGGATCCTGTGATTAATATCATCACAAGTAAATTGATCATCCTGGCATGACAGAATATCATGAGGACCACGCTATGAGTAGGTGGTAGTGAGGAGTAAGAGGAAGAGAGCCGCATGCTGAAGGCCGTCCCAAGCAGCGTTGAGTACTGGTGATGATACTCCACTTGAGCAAATGAAGTATTCAACCAAGAGTACAAAGTGGGTATTCCTGCCCCGGTCCTTTTCTCGCTGGAACTCTAGGCAAGAGGGGGGATGTATTGGAATTTTTTGCCCATAGTCCCAGTCAGCTAAAATACCAGGAATCGCTAGGGGATAATACTCTAATGTGAGGTGAATTGAATTTGGTTGACCATGATTTTTGGGAAAGATGCTTGTTGAATTTTGCGTTATTTTCCTGGTTGGATCTGTTTAAGATCAATACAGACAAATGCTTAAGATCTTATAAGGCAGAGTTGCCCATGAAATAGGGACATCTGATAGTTGATTAACTATCAGGTGTACGGATTGGTATTGGTCAGGTCTCATCACCAACTGATCAGGAATTTTAGGAGTAAGTTGTGAGGGGAGTGATGCCGCCTGCAACTAGAAGATCAATCAGTTGGTTTGTGACCTTCCTTAATGGGTAACAAGTCCCATTACCTAATCAGGTCACTTGCCAAATATGGTTGTTTTGCTTGGATCAAGAGGAAACGTTAGGGAAATGTTTTCTGACTATTTCCATTTTAGGTCTTGAGGATGCCCAATGATGGAATCTAGCCAGGATGGGGAAGACCATTGCTGCTGAGATAATGGGTGATTCTATGGCGCTGGCTTCCATTTCATTGAAGAGTGTCAACTAAGGGTTTAGCACCAGATCCCCCACTATAAATTCCCTAGAATTTACTAATAATAATACAGTATATAGTAATATAAATTTTTCAGATATACTATCACTTTTACTTAAGTCTTAGCTTAGCTCCTTTATCAGCATCCATTTGTTCTTAATTTTATCAAGGATATTATTGCTGTGTGCAATAATTGGGAGAATCTTTAAGACAGAGTAAGGGTCTGAGCGAGTGATAGAGAAGAATTGTAATCAATCCAGGGATTGCTGTCAACTGTGTTGAACCAGAGAAACCATAAACGGGGATCTAAGAGAAGATGAGATAGGCAGTATGAGAGAGTGAATCCTTATTTCAAGACATCGCAAGTATTTTGAGAGGAAATACTGTCTGAGCTTTCGCTGAGATCTAATATTTCCCTTCAACTATGGATAATAGTCGTCATACTATTATCATTTTAATTATAACAACTATCATATAATGCGGAAAAATTGCACAAAACCCAAACCTGTTCAAGTAATAAGTTTATAGGGGGTGTTTGCTGAAAATAATCAGACCTATAAATTTTTACAGATGGGAAGAATTTAAACCTCAACATTTACTTGTCATGGCCCAGGGCAAGTTAATAGTAGTTTTTCCTACCAAATTAAAGCTAATAGAACAATGTGCTTGTGGAGGTATGGTTATCTGTAAATTACTAATTTAAATGACTGAAATTAAATATCAAGGTAATCCGTCTTAAACTAATTCAACAGATTGAAACAGTGTCAAAACCCAAGAATTAAAATCTTTACCTTAAAGTAAGCCTTAAGTCAGATATTAATATAATTAAATTTAAATGTTTATCTAGTTGTAAATTGCAAAATAATTTAAGGAGATATAACCTAGTAGAAAGAGCTAGCTGCAAAAGGGCATCAGGTATGGAAAGTCATCTTATGAATTTATATGAATCCAGTGCTCTCCCAGAGATATACGTGCTAATGCAAATCTATCATGTTAAATCTCGAAATTTATATATATCAAGCGGTGTATCATATTTTATATTTACTAGTAGTTCATAATGAAAAACTCAATCATATTAATACACAAGGCGCTTTATGGATAGTCTACAAACAGGCATAAAGCTTGAAATTTCAAAGTATAGGTGATGACCGCCAACTAATTTACCAACTCATTTCATATAAATGTTGACTCCATAGCCAAATTAATACCATTAATCCTGGAGTGATCAGGTATGTAGAGAAAACTACAAAACTCCTTGGAAATATAATTTTGTGGATTCTAATAAAACGACTCAGAAACTACTGAAGAATAAGTACAAGAAATTTGAAGGCAGGACGCTGAAGCCCTTTAGTGAAATGCAACCCACAATATTACTAGATGTCATAACAAGAAGGACATATAAAGCTCCCTGAGTCCCAACTAGGGCACGCTTTATATCAGATAGATGAGCTCAAAGCCCACAAGTCCTCAGAGGATCCGTCAGTATCTCTTAGTATTTACTTCCTGAGTACCCCGTGTTGAGCAGGATCTTTTATCACAAGCTGCACATGTGGCTACTAATCCAATTACTGAGCGACTCACAATTTAGAGGGTGAATTATGAAGCAAGTTCACTAGTCAGGAAGACATTAACCAGATCTACCGTTCCTAAAATGAAGCTGAGAAACACTAAAAACTATCATATACCAACTAAAACCTTGGCTGACATGCAACTTCAGAGCACTGAATGCAAAGAGAAGAAGGAGGTCTAATTGGTGCGATCTAGTACTAAAAATGAAAAGATTTTGCATACTTACCACTCATCCGCTCATCTTCAAATTCATGATCTGGACTTAAGCTTTAAGAACATGAGAATGATAAAGTAGTTATTAAAGATGTTTTAATATGATGGATGTTGCACCAAGACTTACATTTGAATAAACGGAGAAACTTTTTACCCCCATTGTGATTAAATTTTCTGACTCACTTAACAAGTCGAGCAGAGTGACACACATACTGAAATTGCTAAATCAGAAGCTTACAAATTGAACGTTGTCACAAGAAAGGAAGTCACTACTTTAAAACCTACCATTAAGGTCAAGTTTACACCTTTAGAGGGAAGTATCAATTCTATATGTCTATGAAGCCACGTTGGAAGGTGCAACTGATCATAAAAAGGTAAACATATTTTTTCTTGTTTAAGCTGTATGGCTCAGGAAGCTATGGTAGATCATATGGAAGATCTGAACACCAGAAGCGAATTAAAGGGAACGCTTATCAAAGAATTAATTTTCAAGCAAAGTTGAGTAAGAAGAAACGGAAGTTTATGAGGATTGCATTACACAAATTGAAGCCCTGGCCAAGTTTGCGGATCACTTCTACATCAAGGCTCAAACGCTGATGACCTCAAAGTTGCTTACTTTGGACATTCACATAGCTATAGTTGTCACAGGTTTACATTGTAATCCCAGCCTACCCATGCACGTCACAACGGTCAAATAAAGCCTAACTTCGACTTGCACATTTAAAGGCCCTATTATGCGGTAAATAAAAACCAGAGACCACCTAGAAGGCTTCTACAAAACCCAGAGTGTGTACCATGGAGATGGAAGCCTAAGAAGATTGAAAACTTAAGTGCAACTACTGCAAGAAGAATAACCATACTTCTTGATTAATGCTTTTAGAATAACCCTTGACTTGCCAAGCAGGGAAAAGCTGTCACTTAAGGCCAGGTACTTATAGCTACCAGTCTAGAACCTTAAAAATAAAACTTTGCTGATCGCTCATCTCATATATATTAAAAAGGATTCTGGCAACGACTCTAAAGGGGGTAGAAAAACAAAAATTTATAATTTCTAGGTACACCTGCTGAGCTCGCCATTCCAGATTACATAAAAAAGAAAATAAATACAACAGCGCGTTCTAAAAGAAACTTACCTTATTAAAGCTACTGAGCGCACTAAAATAATTGATACAGACAGTAATGATGATCAGTATATTGCCCTGTTAAATTAACACACCTTGAGAGTATACAGTCTATTGAAGATTTAGAAGCGACATAAGACTGCCAGAAAGCTTAAGGCAACTTCACCTCAAAGAGGGTTTAGCCCCACGCTAAAGTTTGAAGGAACCATTATTAAAGTTGTAGTAACTCAGAAGGTCAGAGCTATGGCTATTTTGACATGGACCCCAATATATGTTGTATCATCCCATCTCAGAAAGAAGTATAAATGTCACCTCTGGCCTCAAAGACACTCTGAGTATAGCACTGCCAGTACAAACAATATCAAGGTGATAGTTGAATGTTCTTACTTTTATCTAAGTTGTTAAATTAGTTTTCTCATCTCCCACAGTTGCCCAGTACAATAGCGATTATCATATATTTTTATCATGATGCAGTTTACGATCCAATATAGAGAGTCATAATCTAAATAAAGCTCTAAGAACTTTTAAGGACGAGGAGATGAGATAAAAATGTCCAAATAAAGATTAAGGCAACTGAAGCCCTAGGAGTAAAAATTTTAAATGTCACTCTAATTAATTCTTTAATAAGGGAAGAAACTCCTAGATGACGTATCCTTACATCTTTCTTATTATAATAGCGGCAATAAAAGTTCATGGCAAAAATGTACCGTTTATTTTTTCTAGATCAAAATTATATAGGAAATCAGATAAGAACTCAGGGGAAATCTCAAAGCACATACAGCCAAAATCTTTACTTATTTGCTACTCAGAGATTCTGTGGATGCTAGTTACAACTTACAAAAGATATAAATGTGCTTAGACTATGTTTGGACCCATGCAAGGAGGTTTTGACAATTTTATTTGGGGATTTTACCAGTTAGTAATATGAATAATCCTTTTGATTGGGTTGAATCCTTTAATCAGATTTACTTAATCTCAATCAAGCAAGAATCCATAAACTCCCCTTACAGATCATGGCGCAAGGAGATTAATGGTCAAAAAAATCAACTGTGTACTTGATCTATTACAGTCTGGTGAGAAATCTCCACAAAAAATGTTAATTTCTTCATTTTTGTAAATTAATTTTTTATAAGGGCCTGAAAATTTGGCCTAAGTTTTTTATTTCATCTACTGGGACAGTGAATATAGAAAAGGATATAATCACCTGGATGAAATATATGCAGAGGTGCATGATTTTGTTAAAAAGATTAGTTTCTCTTGTTGTGGTAGAAGACAAATTTTTGGAGGCCAAGGCTGAGGTTGTAATACCTCAAGAGTGATACTTCTCATATTAGCTTCAGGAGCTTCTGTGTAGGCTTTCCTAACATGGCTTGCACTTTAGAAGGTATTATGGTATTCTTCCATACAAAGCTTAAAAGGGAAGTTTTTGATATCAGATGATAAATTATAGCAATAGGTAAGAATCACGGTAGGTAGATGTTGAGGCCAATGTAGAGGTTGTTCAAGAACTTTTTTAAGAGAATTGATGTTATTGTAACATTTACTCATTCTAAATTCCATTGATTGTGGGTGGTAAGGAATGGAAACCACTTGAGTAGATCAAAACTTGGTCAATTTTTTTACCATTGATGATCAAAAATTTTGATTAGTATTGGAAAGAATTATGTTAGAGAACCCATGTTGTGTGATAGGCAATTATAGAGGAACGTGTCAGTAGCTTTTGCAAAGCGGAAGGTAGGGATATGGCTTTAATCTACTTTGGTAAAAAATTAAAAACTATAATGAGGAATTGATGGCCATTGGATGCTGAGGGAGTAGACCCACAATATTAATACTTATAGTATGAAAGTGTTCACAGGGTGAAACCACTGGACGTTGTGGTTATGGATTAAGTTCAGCCTAAAATTTACATACCAGACAGAACTTTACTACATTTTATTGATAAAAGCATACCTTACCAGTAACCTTGGGTCTTGAGACAAAGATAGGATTTTGAATTCCTTCATGGCCAACTTAAAGATGTCCTTTCAGTAACCATCTGTGCGAGCAGAAGGCCATGTAGGGTCATCATTGTTGTAAGGCAAGTTTGCAAAGGTTACCATATGTGTTCTAAATATTTGATTACTTTTTTTAACTCTTTTTATTAGTAAGTGTCTCAATTTTTCCATAAATGAGGTTGGTTTAAAAAGATCATAGAATTGATCTTCCTCAGGGTTGGCTAAAGTTAATATGATTAACTTGGATATTTTATCCACGCTTTAATGTATCAGCCCTGGGCGATGGATGATGGAGAAAATGCAGTTTTGGAGTAATAAAGCCTATTGGGCAAACTGCTGTCAGGAGCCTTCATCTGTTGGAGCCATAACAATGAATGGTCAAATTTTATGGTAAAATGGTTCCCATATAAATGAGAACAGACACGCTTGATAATTATTACTAACGTCAAACAATCATGTTTAGCAACAAATAGTTGCATTCAGATTTTATTAAAGCTTTGCTATACCAAGCAATGGGATGGTACACCAGATTTTTGTCCTGATGGGATAATATACCTCCTATGGGTATATTGCTAGCAGCAATATATAGTAAAACGGTTTGTCAAAATTAGGATGTATGAGTTTGGAGAATGGGAGAGAGCTACATATATTAGGTCAAAGGACAGTTGCTGATATTCCTTTCACTGAAAAGTATTCCTTTCTTCAACAAAAAAACTAAGAATTTTGATGTCTCTGTAAAATGTAGAATAAATTGGTGATAATATCCAGCCATCCATAAAAATACTTGTACATTTCAAAGTGGCTTAGGTGAGACATCCTGCAAATTACCATAACTTTGTTGTCACTCATTAATCTCCAAACCTTTACTAACCTATGGCCCAAAAGATCCTATTTAGCTTTGTTAAACATTTAGAGACCCAAACTTGAGTAACTTGGCATAAGTGCTGGAAACATCACTTAGGTGTGCCAAGTAACTGGTAAAAGATTATGAGAAAATTGGTTATAATGTCAAGATAGACTAACACACTAGCATTATAATCCCCTAATACCGTCCATTGCTATTAGAAGCGCAATAGCGTTACATAGCCTCTGTGGCATCCAGTTAGGCTAAAATAATCGTTCACTAGAGATGATGGCACATTTTTTTGAAAACTTCAGGGATAAGTCATTCTGCCAATAATTACTGGCGAGGTCCAGAGCTGAAAATACTATGATCAAGACATTGAAAGTAAGGAGTCTTCTATGTAAGGTAATAGATAACTATCCTTTTAGGTAAAAGATTTAGTCAGTGATAGTTCATAACAACTTGATGTCTACCATATTTTTATGAAGTAACATAAAAGGGAAGGCCCATGGGTTTCTTATGGTACAAATAGCCCAGCTTTTAGAAGTTTTAGATTCCAAAGCAACTTGAGCCTACCTAACATTGGTATTTGGTAGTCCTTAGATTTAAATGATGAAGGGCTTTTAGGTTTTATCATTATATAATACTCCTTAAATCTTCCCATAATCACCTTGTCTTGATGAAAAGATATCATTATATTCCTCAAGAAGGGATTGTTTACTATGCAATTTATTGGGAGTGAGGTTGTACATAATCTTACTTTCTACCAAAGTTATAATTATTATGAGTCAAACCGTAAATCTTATAGAAAAATTAAGCTACTTACTTTGGTGATGTTTTTATTAAGGCTGTTTTTCATAGGCGATGAGAAAATGTCAGGGAACTTAGAGTGTCCAACTCATTAAATTCCTGATAGAATGGAGATGGATTTCTCATAGGCGTGGTCTAAACTCCAGGACAAGTCAGCGCCTCTTTGATATAATGATTAGGTTGTCCTTTTAGCATTAAATCTCGATTAGATGGAATTAGAATCTTAATTTTAGAATTAAGTAACTTGAGAACCAGGTGGTATATTAAAGGAATGGGGGCGTATAGACTTATTGTGTCCTCAGTATGCAAAGCCTCAGCGGAAAATTATTTTTAAGCCACTGGATTTGATAATCTATTAATCAGATATAGGTAGGATATTTGATGAGGCAAGTACTCCTTTTTGGGCCAACTTGTTCTTGATCTTGAGATCAAACTTTAGTAAAATACATTACCCCAAGAGTGATAATATTTTTCTTTGTGATTAATTATGGAATTGAATTTCCCTAATAGTTTAAATAGAATGAGCAATTTAAAGTTATTGTTTCTCAAACGCAATAGTGTGGGTGGTAATAAAGAGCCTTTTCATATCAGAGAAAAATGTAGAGTATGCTTTGATCGCTTTAGTAGTCTTATCTTATGCAATCTTATATTCAGATTTGTGGATTAAGTCAGGAGCCATTTTGATTTTTTTAAGTTGGGAGGATATAACGTTAATTAGGGTCTGGTAAAAAATATAGCCAAGACTTTAGCTTTTAACTAACTATTTCCACTTGTGCCACAAAAGGTCTGAATTAGGAATTAAGAACTTATAAACAGTCATTTAGGTAATTTAAATGAGGCGAACTGAATATTCAGCCATGCCCAGGCTTGGGGTTTTCAATCTATTTTTGAGTTTTGTTGTTTAATGATTGTCTGTCACTAGAGGAGCTGACTGTAATAACTTAATTGGTAATTGACAGATATAAAATAAAAAAATGAAGGTCTTTATCTATTTGAATAGTAAGAGGTACTTTGACTTCTGCAAGAACAGCTAATATTAAGCAACCCGTGACACTAGGTTTAGAGCTAGAAGGTTAAGGAACTAAAGATTTGTCACCAGATAGGGCCTCTTTCCCAATGCTGTCCAATATCTTGCTGCCTTATTTTATCAGAGTTTGAGGCAGTAGTTCATGGTGTGGTTGGTCTTCTTGCAATAAAAGCAAAGTAACTCAGATGGGCGAGTAAGGGGGCGTTACTGCTAAAACTTGAGGCTGAGGCTTATTGCTAGAATTGGGTCACCTGGAAAATTTTTTGTATGGCAGGAATCTCCATTATGGCCTTTCTAAATATGCAGGAGGGACTTAAGGTTTGTTTTTACCGCTTAGATTAGAGCTGGATGGTAGAGATAGATTTTAATGCCAATAAGGAGTTGTGATATTTCATCAAATGTAAGATGGTTTTCTGTTACCAAAGTCTGGGCCTCAAGATGAAACCTTTGAGAAAACTCATTAAGTGATTCAACCAAATTGAGGATGATTCCCATAAAGTCTGTTTCTGAACGTATAATGTTAATCTACTCCCAAAAAACAAAATCAAAGCATCCTTGACATCATTCTAGGTACAAAATATATTAGATTGGGAAACGTTGCCTCAATTAAGCATGAGTTGTTAAATCTTTTGGTTTATATTTTGCTCCTTATGGATAATAATCACTTAGGCTCTCTTGATCAGCTGCAAAGATTACTTGTATGTGCGTTGTCAGTCATATTGATAATAGATTATGATGGGCAGTAGTAGTATGGAGACTACTAATCTAGTTGAACTTATTTCAGCCAAGATAGTTATTAGGTTCAACGATAACCTGATGCTTGTCTTAATCTTAAATGGTATTCTGGAAATGTAGGGTCTTTCTATATTTTGTCTGATAAAACATAACCTAGGATAAGGTTCAGAGGTTCTTCTTCCTTATAATCACGCATAGTCTATGGAGATAGCAATAGTATAGACAAAGGATCTTCTTATCCTTCCAACTATAATCACAAGAGCAAAAACGTATAACTATAAATATACTTGAATTATTCTTATTTAATATGCTTTATTATAAAAAACCAAAGGAATTTATAAGAAAACAGTGCACAACTCTTTAGTTTGCGCCCCCAATTGGATACAAAGGCCATCGCCAATGAATTTCCTTTAGGGTTGCAAAAACAATAAATTTCCTCATCTGATTGATTGGGTTCTCTCACCTACTCAACTGCGACCTCTTCTGAGTTGAAACAAAGAACGTGTCCCAACATCTTCGCTCAACTTTCATATAACCCTTATTTTATTAAAAAACTGCTTAGGTAATAAGACTCTTAACCATTAACAGCAGATTGTGATCCAGGAAAGGTTAACACATATGTTGCTGTATCACAGGCGGCATTACTCACCAGTAACACATAAACTCCCTAGACAAATGGAACTTAACCTGAAGACTCCTATAAGTCAATTAAATTATCAATAATGAAATTCACTCCCTAGTAACTTGTTTTTTGTTGGGGATCATCCTAGACAAAACACTCATAAATCTGGCAGATTTTAATCTTGTGATTTATTAAATATTCGCTGAGAATATTTCTCTGAACAATAGTTATCATATATGCAATCAATAACTCCAACATCCACTAGCAGGGATGAATACCATAGTGGATAAGCAGATTAATCATAATCATACTAGCTGTGTAAAGTGGAAAAAATACCAATAACAGGTTATCAAAATGGGTATCTTTATTTCCTGTGCTACATGACTAAGAATTGGTAACTAGTATCTTCCTCCATTTCATTTTCATAGCTTTATATGAAGAGGAAAATGCTCCCTTCACCAGGGACGTACTTCACCTTGAAGGCGGGTTTAAACGTGTTACTTGGAGGGTTGGAGGCAAAATAACATAAACCAAAACATGAGGTGTCCTTAAGCTAAAGAGTAATGGTACACTGAGAATATTTGTGAGTATGAATTGCATCAACTTTACTCCAAATATCATTTAAATCGTCAAAAACTAAATCTATTTGCTATTGGACGGCCCAATGAGATGTTTTGGTGGTAAAGAGCTGGGACAGCTTCTTGATTATAATCTTAAACTAACTTCATGTCTCTAAATTATAATGAGTTGCTCAGTGTTGAGAATTCTCTGTTCCAATCCTCATGCTATAGAGGGTAGGGCAGCTAAGGTTTCATTACGTCCATGATGAGCGACTAAAGAAACATTAGAGTAAAGTGGCACCTTATTTTAAATGAGCTATGCTCCTTGAGCTACGCATTATAGTTAGTCACTAGGATTTTGAAGTTGTTAGATAATTGACTGAAGTCAATCATCAGGGATCTTTAGATTAGTAATAGGCCTAGGAGTGCCGGGAGGTCTGGGGGACCCACGTTGGCTAGGCAGTCCATCACAACAAGGTATCCAGGTTCACCAGGAATCCCAGGAGGACCAGCATCACCCAGCATTACAGGCGATCTGGAAGAACTTATATTGTCCTAAGTATCTTAATTATTATAATTTAACTCCTTAAGAAAGTGAAAGCGTTCATCCAAGAGGGTATTAAGTTATTGATCTGGGTTTGTACTTCTGAGGTAGAATCTCTGATCAGGTCATGTACTTCGACTTTTGAGTGTTGAAATGATTGGAGAGCTCCAGATTGATGAGTCAAATTATTCCTTCGTCAAGACATGTGAACACAGCCTACATCTCATTGATGAATAGCTATTTTCAAAATGACACTTTGTATCTCACCGCATAAGTAGAGGCAAAGAAAAATTGGAGGACCTGAAAATCAAAGTAGTCAATAGCAGTAAAACCAAAGCAGTTGCTGATAATAAAACACAGGTAATTGTAATAGATGGCTCAGGGTAAAATACACGAATTGATGAAAATAGCACCCTGAACGTTATGATCCAACCTGATCTCAATTAAGCAAGGATCTAGCGTTTAAGCCCATTATAGGGGCTGGTAATGAGGGCTCATCTTCTATTTGCTTTTTTTAGGAAAGAGGCCCCTTTGAGGAGGATCTGGAGAGATTTAGTAAAAGGTCTAAGTTTTAGTTGATACTGATTTATAGAAGGGTGTGGAGTCCCATCTCTGTAGATTCAGATTAAAAGGTTGCAAGTTATTATCATTTTTCCTACAAGCATATTAACCACCAACTCACTGAGGCGAGCAGGATCACAATCTAAGGAGGTTTCTGAAACTGAATCGTTATTTTTTATTATAAGTAAAATTTTTTTGTAAATTCAAGGTGAGCTGTCAGGGAGCACCAAGCTTTCAGTTTGAGGGGATGTAATCTAACCATCCAAAAGAAGTTCATTGCAAACAGGATCATAGTTAAGAATATTATAAGTACAATTTAATATAATTTTTTAGTCAAACAAACTTCCTTGATTATAGTATTCTTGTATCTTCACTATTATAATAGTGGCAAAAAAATTATATGGCAAAAAGAATGTAACATTTAGTTTTTCTAAAATAAAATTATAGAGGAATTCTGATAAGAACTTTCAAGTAAAATCTCCAAGCATTTCCAAGCCAAGCTCGATACTAATTTGGTAACTAAGGATTCTGGGGCATCTGGTTACATCTTTTAACAATATTTTATTGCTTATGTCAGGAATACCCTTGACTGGGTTAAGACTTCTGCTAAGGGTCTTAATTCACAAATACTAAATTATTAGTGGATTCCAAATTTGACTCTTTCTTCCTTTAATTTGAGCCTCTTCAAAATGTAAAGGATCATCTTATATAATAGTTATCGATATTTTAAGCGAATTAACAGGTCTAAAACTAATTAGGATTGATCATATTAATATACTGGCGTGGGTAGTGCTCGCTGTGTCTTTAAACAGGATTTTAACAATTTATCAGGACTGTAGTATTAAAGCTCTTGACTGCTTGTTAAAGAAATAAGAGGTAAAATAAAGCATGAAGAGTTTTTTAAATAACAGTTTACTAGTAAACCAAGTGTGGATAAAAATGACCCCATTAGTGTTGACCCTTGGTATTTAAAGTAAATATAGCCTTACATCATTAGTTGTGGGAGGATTTAAAATTGACAGAAGATGGCTCAATTAGGAAAATGATTATTTAGCCTATCAGAAACTTAATAATCAAATTATCTTGATATGTGGGAAGTTTGAGTGCTTGGCCACCAGTAGGGATGGCATGCATATGAGGTAACAAGCTAGTACATTGGATCCAATCAGTTATCACAAAATTATTCTCAATTCATCTGATTTACAGTTTATTTATCAGGTTAATGGGTAGTAAAATTATTTGCACTCCCTGTACCCCTTCAGGTCTCAAAAAAGGGGGTGAATTTTTAAGAACTGGCTCCAAATTCAAGCTGGCTTTGGGAGGACTTCCAAGTCAGTTGGCCTATTCTGCTGGAGGTTTAATGTAACCTCATCCACTTAATCCAAGCTATTCAACCAAATAAAAGGAGTTACATCATTACTACTATCCTTAGGATTCTGATGAGCATTTGTCCAGAAATTTTTAATAGAATAAAAAAAATTATTTCTAAAATATTTTAATCCACTAGCTGACTATCAATTGTCCAACGTCACCCACTTCAATAATATGATGGGGAGAATAAGTGCGAAAGAAACTTCCTTAGACCTGATTAATACTAACTTAAATAGCAAGGGACTTGATAGAATATTAATCAGTCCTATAGGTGGTAACAAAAGGAAAATTACAAATAACAAGCTTCTCACTTCTAGTTTGATATGGTATGGTAGTATAATACAAAGTCAGATATTTGAGAGGTGGGCAAAGATGGTTCAAGCTCATTAGCTGTCTGGCCCTCTTTAGTGACCATTTAGCTAGTTTAGCCATGTCTTCAGATTGTAACTAAATAATGTGTTGTGCCAACCTCCTCATGGCCTTGTCAGCATCATCAGTATTACCAGAGAAAACAACTTTGGCTAATAGAGCGTATCTCCAGTTCTTGACCATATAAAACGCGTAATGGAGATGTCTTGAGAACTGGTAATAACCAATACAATATGCCAT
Organism: Massospora cicadina; assembly: GCA_022478985.1. Classification (NCBI taxonomy): domain Eukaryota; kingdom Fungi; phylum Entomophthoromycota; class Entomophthoromycetes; order Entomophthorales; family Entomophthoraceae; genus Massospora; species Massospora cicadina. The sequence continues at coordinate 307,487 of JAKSZP010005266.1, read as the reverse complement.
GAGATCACTAGTCAGATACTTATCACAGTATAGAGGGTCAGAAGTAATTTTTGCAAGATGGATACCAAGGTTCCATTTGCTCTTTCTATGGTGCAATTTGTAAAAGGGTTATAGTGGGCAAAAAAAGCTGTTGTGCCCCATGGAGGTAGCTAGAATTAAACCACTCTAAAGGTGAAGTCTTTTCCATACATGCAAAAAAGAGTTTGGGGGCATCCATGGTGATTAAAAGATTCTGATGAAGGAATATTGCTGTAGCTCTAGCAGTTTGGGCAGGGAGAGCCACAGATTTAATCAATTATGGGAAATGATTAATATCTACTTGGTTGTATAGATTTTCATCAATAGTCTTGGGTAGAGGGTCAACCACACTAAAGTTTATCGCGTGGATGAGTTGTTGAGGCGTAATAAATTGTAAAGAAACCTGGTCTTGAAGCTCAATTGCTTTTTTACAGGTCAGACAGGCATCCATGATTTCAGTATAGAATTCTATAGCTCACTCCCAGTAGTAACGTTCTATAACACCACTCTTAGGTTTTTTGTGCTCTGCCATGATCCAGGATATAATGAACCTTATTGATCGCAGGTACTCGTTCTAAAAGTCGAAGATATGGCAGCCAATGGACCCCAGCTTTTTTGTATAACTTTAACACTATCCACCTTGGTTCTTGAGGTAGTGGCGATCTTACATATTATGTATGGGTTCATCCTATCAACCCAAGCATTGGGAGACATTAGGAGGTCATGTTACCTCTCAGCCTCACTATTGTCTAAGTAAAGGGTAGGCAAACAAGCTAACCCATTGACGTATTGTGGAGAATTCTATATCAGTGCTCAATTTTTTAAATCATAATGATGTAGCCTCTAGGCCCAATGAGCTAACCATCCTGTAGACCCCTTTATATTATGTAAAAACTAAAAAAAGTAGTTTGTTACCATTTTAAATAAGTCCTTATATAAAAAATAGAAGTAGTATTTTAGAGTGAGCAAGATAGCAAGGTACTCCTTCTCTGTGACAATGTTATTGCGTTCACTTTTGGTTTATCCTACTGAAGTAGGAAACGGGAAAATCAACCTTATTCTCATTTAATTGGGTCAGGATAGCTCTGAAGGCATAGTCAATGATATTGGTGAACAAAATGAAGTGTTTACCATAGTCTGAATAGCATAGGATAGGCCGTTGTTGTATCAATTTTTTAACGTCTCAAACGCGTCCTTTCTTCATCACCTCAACAGAAAGGAGTGCTTTAGACAGTAGCTTCTCAAGAGGCTCACTGAGCTGAGCGAACTTTGGTATGAATTAATGATAATATTCCATATTACTAAGAAAATCAGGATATTCTGGAGGGTTTTAGGCGCAGGCATTTTTAAATTTGCTTCCACCTTATTCTTTATGGGTTGAATCCCTTCTTGTGATATAGCATGTTCAATAAAAACCGGCAGAAATGGAAGAATAAATATTTGAGGGCTTTAATAGAGGTTAGATGCACATGAGGGTAAAATTTTTTTTAGATGCTCAAGACGCTCATTGAAAGTTTTTTAAAGACTGTGATATCATCAAGATAGATGATCACACAACTAAGCTTCAGATCCTGTAAAATGAGATCAATCACTTGCTGAAAGATGGCAGGCGCATTGCACACCCTGAGGTAGTCGAGTGGGCTGTAATAAGCCTTCACATCATATGAGAGCACATTAATCCTGGTCTTGAGGGGAAAAGACCATCTTCCAGTATCCGCTATCCAAGTCCATGGCGAAAAAAACTTGGAATTAAAGAGTTGGGCTAGAGCATCGTTAATTTGGGGATTGAGTAATATATCATTTTTGGTGATGTTGTTCAATTTGTGGTAGTCCATACTACCTGTTAATCTCCATTTTTCTATATAAGCAAGAGAGGGGACGACCAAGGGCTTTGGGAAGGCACCAGCAAACCAGCGTCCAGTATCTGTTTTAGCTCCTTCCTCATCTGGAGCTCCTCAACATTCCCTTTATGATAGGGTTTGGATCAAATAAAATGGACATCACCAGCATATTTGTTGTGGCTCCAATTCTTCATGTGTCTATAGATAAAGTCAGATTTAGATAAGATGTCGCTATAGGCCTCCAGTAAAGTGTAACCTTTTTCAGGCTCAGTAGGTGTTAGTTCATCAGAAATTTGAAATTTAGGCAAAGTTCATAACTAATAATTAGCAGTTAAACCCATCTCAAACATAGACCCAATACTCTTGACTTGTCTCATGTACTTAACCTGGATAATCGGGCTTTCCAATGTCCTAATGTTTCTTTACAATCAGGTCCTTTCTACTAAGATTCCTTAGTAGGATATTGATAGGTCACTGGTAGGCTTGGTCTAGTAATCCTGGCAACATTTAAAATTCTAAGGGACTTATACTTTCAATGCTTGTTATGTGAAATAGGCAATTGTAGGGTATTTGAAAGGTGAAATTGGTGTCAATCACCCTTTATTCACCAGCATTGATTAATACCTCTCCAAATGCATTAAAAGAGAATGCCATATAGAACGTACATTGATTATGGCAACAATTTTGTATTTCACCCACCAGTTATATAATGTAATGATAATGAAGAGAAGGTGTACTCAACTGAGCAAGGGTATTTTTATTAAGTTCATTGTTGGTTAGAACCAGAGAAACCTCATAATTAATCAGGGAGAGATAGCCATGTTTCAGGTTTATTACCCATCATACTCAAACATAATCTGAGTATCAAACGTATATATCATATGTATTAATAGCTAATGCCACAGCCACGGCTGTTCCAGGGAAAAAGCAGATGAATTTTAAACTGGAATCAGTCAGGATGAAAAAGCAATTAAAAAGCAAGCCAGAATGCTGGAGTCATTGCTGCGCGAAAGAATGTTTAGATTGGTTGGAAGATGGTTGACAAAGGTGTGCCAACGGGCTGCAAATAAAACAAAAACTGGTGAAGAACCCAGCTATTGCATCCCTGAGGACATTGGGCCTGGTTTAGGGAGTTGCGAGATTAGGGAAAAATTCATGGAGGCCTTGACAAAAAAAGCCCAAATGACCGCAAAGAGAGACAAAGTTAACAATATGGCTGGGATGAGCCAGTTAATGCAATACCTATGGGGCCTCATTGTAGATATTATGGGGGTTTGGCAAGAAAAAAAAATGAATTTATATGAATAAATTATGGTGCAGGAAGAATTTAATGCGTTTAAAATGTGAGAATCTTATGTCAAATTTTTCAGTATATTATGAATTTTTAAATAGATGATTAATTAGGGAATAGCATGGGAAAACGCGAGATTAACGCCCTTGAGAATTAGCGTAAAATGACAAACTTTGAGTAGGAGAGGGGAAGAAAAAATTTATTCTGAAACAACTTTGAAATAATGAAAGGTAGGATGAGTTGCTGTAGGTTTGTCTATGGACGCCCAAGTTGCATATTTTCTAGGGTTCTGCCAACTGGAATGATGGCGTCTCACCTGCCGGGAAGCAGGAACCTCCCAATGCCACCACACATAGGGGCGGTCCCAAGAGGTCAGGAATGGGTTTTGGGGCGCCCAATCCACACACACTTGGTCACTCCAGCATCCATTTGTCCAAGCGGGAAATATTGGATGAAGTTTCTGATGTGTCTGTAGCAGGTTCAAACTGTGGGCTGCATTTACCTATGGCCTAATGCCATTGGGAAGATTGACAGCAATTCAACACTTGAAACTTCATTATCTGAAAGTACGCGCCTGAAGGGCTTTGTTACTAAGGATTTAAAGTTCTTAAGCCTTGATGTTAAAGCTCATTGCCATCAACATTAAGTGGCCTTTTTGCCTCATGGGAATGCCAATTTTCAGATATCTTGGCACAAATTCCCTAAATTTGCAGTACTAATCTGGCTGAAGTTAATTTGGGGATGGGTGGTGGGGCCTTAATAAAAAGAGAGTGTTACCCATTGCTTGCCAACCATGTGGGTGAGGTCACCCTGTGAGGTGAGAGGGGCAGCTGACATTTTTGGACCCTTCTTTGATGGGAATGGGAACACCACCCAGTCCAAGCGTAGGGGGAACTCCCTCAGACTTACAGGCTGACAGGATAAGATATCCAAATATGATGGGTAAAAAGGTTTATGCCCAATTATGTAAATGTTGTTTAGCTCTGAAGTTCCATACTTTTGGGAGTATTCTAAGTTAGGGGTAAGATTAGATTCTAAATTAGTTTTGAGAGAATAAAGTTCACTGAGGATCCAGTGTCAAGGATAGCCCGGACCCATAATCTATTGATGACCTCCACCTTGGTTAGGGTTCCATTAAGGTTAGGGGAGAGATCTAGAAGCTCAAATAATATTGAAAATGGAAGCAAGCCTTTGAGTTGTATCAGAAAATTACTTTGATAGATTTTAGCATATGAACATGCTGAGTAGAAGGGATCATTGTGATAATAAACCAATTAGCATCACTTTAAGTATCAATAATCTCAGAACACCTCAGCTGTTGAGATTTTGCCCATTATACCCTGCTTCATTAATTATAAGTAATCTGCTGATCCACTAGGAGATCCATCCCACTAGTAAATGTTGAAGTTATCAAAACATAGATGATAACTATTTTTTGGAAAAATATCATATCATCTATTAATTTGCTGGATTACAATCCGCGATATTTGCAAGTGTTTCATCAGGAATGATCCCCACTATTAAACAAGCGATTAGGGGCTAATTTAACTTTAATAACTTAATTGACTTATAGGAGTCAAAATGTTTAGTTTTAAAACTAACTAAGGGTTTTATGCGTTGCTGGCGAGTAATTCCGCCTATCATAGAGCAACTAATAAGTTAACCTTTTCTAGAAAGCAATCTGCTGTTTAGGATAATAGTCCCATAACCTAAGCAGGCTGCTAACAAGTAAGGTAAATTGATGGGAGTTGACTAAGGCTATGTGACACGTTCTTTGTTTCAACTTAGAAGAGGTTGCTCTCATGTAGGAAAGAGAACCTGATTGAATTTATAATGGGGTATATAATATCGCGTGACCCTGGAGGGTTAATTCATTGGCTATGGCCACCGTTCACAATTGAGGTGCCAAATGAATAGTTGTGCACCGAATTCCCTATATATTTTTCCTAATTATTTATAATTGAGCAGATCAAAATTAGTTCAAGATAATATCATTATCTATATAGCTTACAATTTAGACTGTTTGCTCTTGTCATTAGAGAATGTAGGACAAGAAGATCCTTTATATATATTATTGTTGATCTCCTCAGACTCTGTGTGATGAGAAGGAAGAAGAACCTCTGAATCTTATACTAGGTTAAGTTCTACCAGATGAAATAGGGAAGGAATCCATATTATTCCAGAAGAATTCAATTTTATGAAAAGCTCCAGGTTAGCAATAAACCTGATCACAATTTGAGCTATCAGCTCAACTAGAAGAGTAGTTTTCATAATACTATTGCTTATTACAATCTATTACTATCAACAAGTCAAACAACGAAGATACAAGGAACATGTGCAGTTGAACAAGGAATCTGAAGGTGAGTACTATCTATAAACGAGAAAACAAATCCCAAACCTTATCAATTGAAAATCAATTTAGTTGCAAGCTCTTGAACTTTTGACAATTGGTGCTTGCTACAGGGGATTCTTGAGTTTAGCTAGATTTAGTAAGAAGCTCAAATCAATAATGTCTTACAAGAATGAATCTACCTAAGCTTTAGAAAAAATGAAAACTGTTCCCAGAACTCACTTAACTCAGCATCACAGGCCAACTTCGCATATTAGAAGAATGTATGATGAATGATGAGGAAGATGTCAAACAATTGGGAAGAATCAACAATGACCTCTGTGGAAAACTCAACAATTTAAGTGCAATGAGGGTGAACTGATCAAAGATTTATCTTTCAAAAGATTAAGGGAGAGGCAGACCAAGAATGAACTTACCAGATTATTTAAGCTATTCATGACAATTGAAGCATATAGCAGAACTGGAGGACCATAAATGAAATTACACACAAATGAAGGCGAAAGAAGTTGAAGAAATTGAAACACAAAACTCAAGTCATTAAGAATAAAACACCCAAATATAATTTAGTCATTTGTAAGCAATTTGGGAGATGACGCCTGAAGTTACTCCATGTTTAATAGAGTCATCAAAAAAGATTCACCTGTCAGTGAAGCCAAAAATGTTATAAAGCACACCAAAATTACACGCATTCCTTCAAAATAACGCCTCTTCATTTTTCAACTATTTGTATTCAAATGTTCATGTTCAGTGACTTACAAAAGGCAGTGACCGTCATGAAATACCAGATTACAGATTTTCAGACTTTAGTGTTACCCCATATAAATGGGGATAACTGGTCTTATCAGGAGGCCAAAGTGTCCATCAGGCCTGAATTTAGAAGCCCTGCGCAGATGTCTAACTGCAAACAGTAGTTTATGGGAATTTAGTTCCAAATAGATGAGACCCTAGTAGCTTTTAAAGACCATTTTAAAAGGAATCACCGATCCTGGTTGGTGCAAAAGTGCTAACGGATTTTGATGCCCAGAAGTGCCATGCAAGCGGCGTTATGGCCCTATCATGATTTTCATACTGTAATGGCTTCAGCTTTATAATGCAAATGTCCACATCTCAATTGATGTTCATTTGAAAATAATGGGATCACTTTTGAAGCCCCAAACAAAGCTTTCAAACTAATCCAGACTGAGCTCAAAACAATGTAATTTTTATTGGGCAAATAAGGAGCAAGAAAATTTATTTACGTTGGAGAACAAGCCTGGAGTACAAAAGCAAGAGGACAAGACGAAAATCTGCTGACACTATTGTGGTAAATCTGGACATGTAACTGCCCAATGTTGGAGCAAGAAGCCCAAAGAGCAGGTCATCTTAGTCCAGGAAAAGGAAGAGAAAAGCTTTCAGGAGTTATGAAAAGGTCCCGCAGTCTAGAGTGGAACAATATGGCACTGCGGTTATACCTGTTCCTTTCAATATTATGAATGGTATATATATCTGTTCTCTTTGTAGATGATAAAGCAACCGATCCACAATAAAAGGTTGTTAACATGGATATAGATGCTACCACTTGAGCCAAAATTAACAAAAATCTATTTTTAAATCATGAATGAAGTGGGTTGGCCGTACGCTCGCCATCTAGTGCACAAGATTAAATCTGCTGAGAATAATGAGGAGTTACTAAAGATGAGATTAGATGATGCAAACGCATACTTTCCAATTATTCAATCAAGGAATATTTCCCTGATCTCTATGAACAACAAATTAATTCTCTCAATTTGACAAATAATGCAGGAATTGCTCAGTAAATACCATATTCTAATATTCTGAGTGTATCTATGAGGATTAATAAATCAAGAGAGAGTGAGGGCAATCAACAATAGTAAAGTGCCCATAAATATTGTTTTAACCAAAATGATGAAACAAATGAGGTTTTACTGGAACTAGAACACTGGATGGAATACAGAATGGCAGACCAGATATGACAATTTTCTGTGGATCATACAGTTTGCTGCAACTCTGGTTTGGTTTCTTTTGGTATCAGCTCCCGCCATTGTGTTGGCAAAACAGAATTATGATATCCTGATTGGGAGAATTTCATGAGAAAATATGGAGTAATATGAAATTTTGAGGAGAACACCCGGACCATTTTGGGTCAGACCCTGACTTTGGTATAATACTGGGAAGGAGAGCAGTCGCTGACTAAAAATAGTAAATTTTTCAATCTTGATTTACTATGCAGGCATCATTCCTATCCAGTACAGGTTGGTTTGGCGAAAATGGAGAGAAATGCAAAAGAAAATCCTGGAAAGTTGCTTGATCCCCTTAAGAACAAAAACGATGAACACCTTACTTCCTGTTAGCAAATAATTATTAACACAAGGTTAATGTTTAAGATCCTGTATTGACTATATGAAGAAATCTTTGGACCATGAGGTAATCAAGAATTAGACATTAGGTAGCGCATTTAAAATTATGCTAGGACATGGAGAATTATATTTGCTACTGGTTAATCTAGTAAAGATATCAATGAAGATATAGAAAGATCTGAAATTGCATTTCTCCATTTATCCTAATGGCAGATATCAACAAATTCCATGGATTTAGTATGATAACCAAAATGAGATTGCCATCAGAAACTGCCAGAAGTGTAAATGTCATATTATACCAAGAGCAGCTGGCTGAATTGACCAAAAAGATGCAAGAAGAGGTGCTCTAACTATTTGAGAAGTATAAGGAGATACTCACCCAAGGCAACCACAACTTGAGATGCATGAAGAACGTGGCCCAAAAGGTTGACACAGGGGAATATTTGCTGATATGGATGAGACCTGTTCAAAGGTCTAGAGAAACTGAAGCTGTGGTCAGTGCAGAATTAGAGAGTTTGTTGAACATGAGATCCTCATTCCATTATTGAGTTTATGGGCCAGTCTGATCCCTTATAGCAAAGAAAGAAGTAACAGAAATAAATTTAGTATTGATTAAATTATTAATGACCGAACAAAATCACCAAGAACGATTTGTATACAAAGCCAAGGATTGAAATTGCACAAAATTTGACAAGTGAACGCCAAATACTTTTTAAGATGAAATTAATTTTGGGATATTGGCAAATCGATTTGCCAAAGGAGGACCAAGAAAAATGTGCGATTATTGCCGCTCAGGGACTTTATCAGCCTACCCGATTGTCCCAGAGATTGTGAAGCGCTTAGGCCACCTTTCAGAGAGCAATGGGCTCTACCTTAGTTATCTTAAGTTATATTTTTCTAGTATATCTGGACGATTTAAATATATTCAGCTGGACTCCAAGGACTATTTGGAGTATTTAGAAGTGTTCAAGCGCCTGGTGATGGTATACTTGATATGTAGCCAATTTTTTGACATTTCTTTAATAAGGAGCTTGAGAACTTGAGGTTTGTTATCAACTCCAGAAGGCTGCAACCCTAGCAACAGAAGATTATGACAAATGAATGGATGTCAATCCCAAAGAGCATAAAACTATAAGTACTTCTTAGGATAGTTGGCTACTTTTGCTAATTCATAAAGAATTTCGCAATAATTGCAGAGCATTTATTCCACTTATTATAGTATCTAAAAAAAATTTGTGTGTAACAAAGAATCCTAGGAGTCAATTGATGAAGTAGATGATATCTAATGACCTGAAAGTAAAAAATACCCAAATTTCAATTTGGAATTTATCATCCATACTAATTAATCATTAACAGAAATTGGAGCCGTTTTGATCCAAGTGGATGAAGATGGGGAAGAACATACAGTGGCTATGTGATTGAAACACTGAAAACAGCGGAGAGGAATTATACCATGATGGAGCATAAATGCATCGTGGTTATCTATTCATGCAAGCAATTCCAAATGCACATTCATGGAATGTACTATAAAGTAGTGATGCACCACTTGTAATTAAGCTGGATCCATAACTTGAAGGATCCAGAAGGGCAACAGGCTTGATGGGCTTTAAAATTATAAGCCTATGATTTTGAAATACTACACCAGGCTGGAGCAGCGCATCAAAACACTAATGAACTACCAAGATTGCCTTCAGTCCATATTGTCTATCATCAAGTGGACGTATTATTCCAAAGGATGATCAAAGGCAATGTTAGGGACAAACTCCAAAATTTAAAGGTGCATTATAAAATAAATGAATAACGCCAAGATGTGAAATGGACTTTCTTTCAAAGCAATTGATGGAAAACGATTTTTCCCTAAAGACATCAGAACTAGTGGAAATAATATGAGCCTCACTCAAAGTCATCGGTCATGGTGGCCTGATGAAGACCATGGACCATATTCGCCAGTACTACTGGTAATTAATCAATTATGATGTCGCCAACTACCTGTCCTGTTTCATAAGATGCCAGATCCACAAGCCCTATAAGAATGTAACAGGATACAGGCTAGTACGCCTGGATTCAGGTGGCACACTGTGACAATAGATGTGATGTGTTATTGAGTATCAGCACATGAGGTGCAAAATATATCATAGTGGCTATAGACTATCTAATAGATGGGTCAAAACCAAAGCCTTGAGAAAATTGGATGCTGTGAGAACAGCGAAATTCATTTTGAACCAAGTGGTTTAAAGGCGTGGAGCCCTCAAGTGATCTAAAGTGATAATGAAATAAACTTTACATCATATGTAATCCTGAGGTTCAATGAATTGATGGGGATTAGAGGAGTAGTATCAGTTCCATTAGACTGGAAACACATAAATGGCTGAAAGAGTTAACAGAACGTTAGCTGCAGTATTAAGAAAATTAGTTATATAGAAAACTTCCACTTGAATAAGTTACCTAAGTTCAGTTACCTTTGGCTACAACATAAGCCATCATATAGCAACATGAAAATTCTGTCTAATTACTCTATGGACGAAGGGCAGCATAACAACCAATTTTGTATTTTATTATAGAGCCAGCAGCAGGGATGAGTACCATTCAATACCTGAACTAACCGGCCAATTTATGATTGAACTGCAATTGAAGGCGTTTGATACCACCTTAAAGAAAAGGATCAAAGTGAAAACAATGGATGACAAGAATTGACCTACAATACAGGAGTACCATGTGGGGGATAAGGTAGCCTATTGTAACAATATTGCTTTTGGATGAAGAAATAATATGGATGCTTTGTGGTTGGATCCGTTTGAAGTGATTGCTAAGATGGCAACTGATGCCTAAATGATTATGAACATTACAGATGGTTGTGTAGTGAACTGTGTCTATACAAAATATCTTAAGTATTTTTATCTTGGAGCAATACTAGTGTAATGTTCCTGTCAGACCAATGAACAAAGAAAAATAGGTTGTCCTAGTGTTGATCAAGTCCCAGGTGGGGCCGCTGAACCATGATAGGTGGTTAAGTCTTAAAATTAGACTTCTGAACCATGATAACTGTGTAAGTTCAAATAAACTACTGAAAAATAGTAGGGGAAGGAAAAGATGGACCTCTGAACTTAATAATAGGTTAAGCTAATGCAAAAAAACATTAGGAAAAAAATGCCAAAAAAATGATATAAGCAAAAAATTATAAAGAAAAAGATATATCTAAATTTAAAACTGAAAAAATCTAAAAAAAAGATTTTTAATTTTCATTAAAAAGTATAAGGATGTGACTAAAGTTATCAGTAGGACCAGCTTGGTTAAAACCAGGTCTGCCATGAGTATTCCTGAGTCGCTGAAAGAAGCATCACACATTGGTAGAATCAGGACAGGCTGAAACTGTACTCGCTGGGAGTAGTTACTTAGGAATAAAGCCAAGCTTGGGGGAATACAGGGAACAAGGAATCAGAGAAGCCACCTAAGAATATCCTTTGAATGATGAGGTGTTGTATAACCCTGACATGGAGTAAAACAGACACACTAGACCTTTTTATCAGCAAGTACACCCAAACTAGGCTGGCACAGCATGTGGCCATGGGAACCGTGCTCTGTGGAGGTGCAGCGAGGAGGACACAAAATGAAAATTTTCCAATAAAAAGTACTAAAATAATATGCATTGAGTAAGGAATGGAGATCAACCAAGAGCACACCAAATTTAAGCCATGCTGGCAGACTCAGTCAGAATAATGTGGCATATGCCCCCAGAATTTGTTCATTGCTGGATAATCTGGTAAACCAGTAAATGTATTGTGATTTTTGCCTGCATTAACCATTTTCATTAATTATAAAAAAATATCCGCTGCTCCACTAGGGGATTCATCCTGCTAGTGAATGTTAAAGTTATTAATCACATAGATGATAACTACTGTTTGGAGAAATATTCTAATGAATATTTATCATTTCATTAGATTATAAACTGCTGGATTGATGAGTGTTTCATCAGGTATGATCTTCAACAATAAGCAAGTTATTGGGGATCAATTTAATTAGTGATATTGTAATTAACTTGTAAGCGTCATTTAGTTTAGTTTCCAATTGACTAAGGGGCTTATGAGTTTCTGGCGAGTTATCCCATCTGCCATAGAGCAACTTTCAAGTTAACTTTTATCTAGAATACAATCTGCTGTTTAGGGTAAGAGTCCCATTACCTAAGAATGTTATTACCAAATAAGGTAAAGTTTGATGGAAGTTGAGCGAAATGTTAAGACATGCTATTTATTTTTTATTCAGAAGAGGTCGCAGTTCAGTAGAGACATAATCTGATAAATTCAATAGGAAGATCATTATTTCGCGTGACCCTGAAGGGTAGTTTATTAAAGATGGCCACCGTTACCAATTGGGGTGCCAACCAAATAGTTGTGCACTTATTTACCTATAATTCCCCTTGATTTTTATACATAGCAGATCAAGATTAGCTCAAATTAAAACAACGATTATATAGTTTACAATTTTGACTGTTTACTTTTGTGAATATAGAAGGAAGGACAAGAAGATCCTTTATCTATATCATTATAGATCTCTACAGAATCTATGTGACGAGAAGAAAGAAGAACATCTGAACTAACCCGGGTAAGTTCTACCAGACAAAATAGGGAAGAAGTCCCTATCATACCAGAAGAAGTCAATATTAGGACAAGCACCAGGTTGGCGTTGACCTGATCACAGTTAGAGCTATCAGCTCAACTAGAAGAGTAGTTTTTCATTCTACTATTGCCCATTATAATCTATTATGGTTAACAAGTTGAACAACGCACATACAAGGATTTTATATTTTGACCAAGGGAGCTAAAGCAAGTACTATTCAGAACGAGGTAACAAATCCAGAACTTTTTCAATTGAAATTCAAATGAGGCTGCTAGCTCCTTAGATTTATTATCATTACCTGCGTAGATAGGTTCCACTGGGTATCATGGCCTTATTGATTCCTTAGGGTTAATCCATCTATTGTCTCCACTTCAACTGGGGCTCCTAGGACATAATATCCAATGTCTTCGCAACCCCCTTCAGCTTTTTCATCAGAGGGGCTCTCTAAGACCTCAATGTTCAGTGGTAGAGAGTTGGGAGACAGGCCTCTCCTGGTTGCAGTGGATGTCCTTTAGGGGCTGAACTGACCTTTTGACCTTTGGAGAAATCGTCATAGCTTATATGACTTTTTGTCTGTTCCTGGAGAGAAGTTTTCCATAACTACGCTTCCAGTGAAGGTGCCAAGGATTTTGGATTTTTGCTTGGAGGTACTTGATAGTGGAGCCACAGGGGTAAGCCACAAATGGAGAACTGGGTATGCTTAAAATTTCAACTGACTTAATAGAATGGGCTTGAGTTGCATGTGACAAAGGGAGCACGCAAGTCATCCCTGATGAAAATTTTTTAATTTCAAATGGAGGAGTAAGATCTATAATGATTCGCCCTGCAGGAGCAGGCTTCAGGATAATAACAATCACAGGAGGGCTTATGGGCTGTTGTGGACTCTTTCTGTCTAGCTGTAGTTGTGGAAGCCTCAATAGTTGACTTGGGGTATCAATGCAACTCTGTGGGAGGCCTTAACCTGATGGAATCCCTCAACATCCATCAAAGCCTCCTTTCTTTCATTAACATGATGGAGGTAGCATTTTACTGAGATGATACGACTGGCTAAGGAAGGATGAGAAACTAAATCAGTCAGAATGGCAGTAATGACGTTGTTAAGAGGTAGCTTTTTTCAAGTAACAATGGTTTGGCCACCCTGTAGAATCAATCAACAATATTAGCAACATATTCTTCCTTCTGCATTAAAGGCACATAAAGTACTGTTTAAACAATCTTAAACTCTGCATTAAGCTAAATCGCTCGATAAGCACTATTTTTTCTTCCCCCAGATACTAAGGATGTCCATTTGAAGAATTACCTCTTGGTACATGCGACTTGAGCAAGAGAGTATATCATTATTTTTTGAGGTTTAGACACCCCTTCCATAGCAGATTCACATACATACAACATTGGAGCAATACTACCCTCGCCTGGGATAAACTTGTCTTTTAATTGGGGCTTAAATGGAGCGAGGTCACTTCTGATGGGGGGTTGAACAACAGAAAAAGCTTCATGAGAAGCTGGAAAGGGAAGCTGTTTAAGCTTTTTGGGTCGTGACAAGGTATAAGCTAGTTGAAGTTCAAAAGCATTTAGTCTTGAGTTAGCTTCAGTGGAGAGGTATTTAGAGTTGCTATCCCTTACTATCTCCATTTTTATGTAAAAGTTTGTGGTGTACAGGCCCCTGTAGTGAGCACCATTTGTGGAATGCTGGCATTATTAGTGCTCATTAGTGCTTTTTTCAGAATTATAACAGTTTTGCAGGCCCAGGGTATTAAAACTCTTGACTGTTTGTTAAAGATTTAAAGGGGTAAAATAAGCAACAAAAAGTTTCTTTTGAGTAAAATAAATTTATTATTAAACCAAATGGAGACAAAAAGGATCCCCTATTAATATTTCAACTCTTGTTGAAAAAATTAAGGCTAAAAGTGAGAGAGGCGCGAGGATTTTGAGTTGGTTGAAGATGGCTCAGTTAGGATAAATGCTGATTTTGCCTAAAGAACTCTTGATATATTTCTCCATCTTAATATGGCAGTAGCTTATTTAGTTGGTCACCAGTAGGGATAAAAAACTCATGAGGTAACGAATTAATACACTGAATCCAATCTTTCATCTTAAAAAGTATCTTCATCTCATTAATCTCTGGTCTTCTTCCCAGGTAATTGGGTAGTATAATATTTGCACCACCCCTGGACCTCCTTCTGGTATATAAAAGAGGGCGATTATTCTTAGGAACTTACACAAAATATAAGCTGATGGTTGGGCGGACTTCTTGGCTATTTGGAAAATCCTCCAGAGTTTTGGTAGTCTAATCCACGTGATCAAGCTATTTGACCAAATTTTTAGGACGTAAATCATTACTATGATCATTATGATTCTCCTGTGCGTTTAGCCAGAAACTAATATTAAATTAACCCTATTTTTCTCCAAATAATATCTCCACTAGTTAAACTGTCAATTGTCTTTCAGCCTTTGATACTAACCCTGACTTTATGATTACATGTGACTAGTGCTGAGGATAATAGACCAAAAGATTATATTGTTTTATCAATTAATTTTGTGTTATAATATGGCCTCAAATTATTATTAGTTTTTAAGTTACTTAGAGTCGGCCAAATCCAAATAACATCATTTAGCTTTTCAACTGATGAATATATGAAAAATCACCATTTACATGATCCACTAGTTGAACTCCAGGCTAAACTCACTATCTCAACTTTCATTCTTTATTTCAGGGAATGAATCTCTATTTGAACTTAAATGCTACAAGTTACCCTTAATCTTGGCATCTATTGCTTAGTATCTTATCATCTTATTCACTTTATCTTATATAAGATTTAGGATAATATTTCCTATATTTACTTCCACCAGGGTATGCACCAATTATTCCTTATATCGCTTATCCTATCCTTTATTTTACTAGCTATACTTAAAGTGCTAATTACTTACCCTATAATACATCTTTACCCCTACTATACCAAAAACTATTATAAATTATATATAAACTCCCTTCTCCAATAAGGTCCATATAGTGAACTTAGGGGGAAGTTTGGGCTTCTTTCTCAGGTATGGTGAAGTACTAAGCATACTACTTCTGCCATATTGTTGGAATTCTGGTCTGGCGCCATGCGAGCAATGCATCAGACCAGAATTACATCAAGTGGTGCTTGCTACAGGGGCTCACTATATACCATTAAATTTCACCCTTTATCTTAGAGAGGGTATCTCTCTTTCCTGCGCTGGTCAAGTTTCCTTTGAAATTTACAAGATTCTGGGGCACATATCATGGATTTCTGCAAAGGAATCCACTTGTTCTCAGAGCCCCTCAGGCCACTCTTTCTAAGGCCAATCCCTGATGTCAGTTATTAACGCCTATGATCTTTCTGGGGAAAATTCCTGATACTGGCTATTTATTCCAATGATCTTTCTGGGGCCAATCCCCAAGCAAGCTAATCTTAGCCTGCCCATCCCTCCTGTAAAATCTGAAGGGGGTGACCAAAAACTCTACAATGAGATTTTGGTTAGGAGGTGACTTATCACCATTAGTTCTTTTTAGCAACAAGTTCCAACTCTCTCCCCACACAATCCACCATTAGTTAGGTCAGACAACTAAGTTTTCAGACTCTTAATTCACCTTCCTAACACTGTTTGAAAAAATGAGAGATGGTTTCATTCTCTTCAATGGAACCTAACCTTATGAAGTTTTTCATGCGAATTCTAGGGACAGCAACTGAGCTAATTAGGTGGCTGCTGATTAATCTACTTGGTTTAATGTCTATATAATCTATTGCTATTAATTAATCATATTTGAGTTTGGACCCTTATTCAGATGAGCTGTGTACTTGATAGAATTTAAATTTAACTTCTCATCATTTTGAGTAAGCTATCCTGACAACTAATGATAGCGTTGAATTATCCAAAAGTGCACTCCCCATTCATCTGGGTCAAGTAATTTTAATCTATCAGCCGTTCCTCAATTATGAGGAACATCCTCAAAAGCGCTTTGTCTTTCAAACTATCTGTTACTGATGCCAAGGATGAATCAAAAAACTATTGCAATGAGCCCAGCTAAGTGATCAGTTCCTGAGAGAAGATTCAAACCAAAACAGCTGGTTACATTTAAAAACGAACCTCTGAACCTACTGATTAGTTAAGTCCCAAGAGGGGACTGCTGAACCAAAACAGCCTGTTACATCTGAAAATCGTTCTCTGTACCCACTTAAGATAAAATTGTACCACTAAACCTAATGATAGGTCAAGTCCCATTAGAAAAAATATATATATTGTAAAAAATATACTTATCAATATAATAATTATTTTATTGAGTTTACACTGGCAACTGAAACCTAGGGTGTCAATAAATTTACTAGTTTGAATTTATGGCAAATTACGCCAAAGACAAGAAAATTTTTAGCAAATAGTTGAGATTTCTGTTAACACTTTGAGCGATGATTCCAAAACTAAGAGTTATATTTTCTGTTATATCAATAATCTGATGCTGAGATTTCCTTTTTTAGGCAAATGCAATGATCCAAAGATAAAATTTAAAATATTTATATTATTGGACTGAGCTTTTTATTGAATTAAAATAAGCTTATTCCAGGGCTATTGGAGACTCAACACCAATAATACCTACAACGCTAGGCCAGTATTATATGCTGATGACTTCTGGTGGTCCAAGCATTCAGTTGCTTTTCATATCTTATTTTTTTATTGGCGCTTAATGACAATGATCTTAAAGAGCAAGCATTCAGTTGCTCAATACTTATGTTTTTACTGTCAAATAGCTCTAATGATATGTCAAAGATTCCAAAGCATTCAGTTGACCATTGATGCCTATATGTGCCAGCAACTAATTCTGAGCTCTTTCATACCAGGCTCACAGTCATATCCACACCATTAACCCTTGACCCATACACCTTCATTATGTTTGGATATTTCTTTGTCTTTACAAAAAGCTATGGCCACCAGAATCTTAACTACTTTTTGGCCCTACCAAACTACGCCATAAGATCTGATGACACCCACTCTTCAGAGATGTCTTGGCTCTTAAACCCTAGCTGAGTCTTGAAGAGGGTTCAGTCAAGAATTGCCCTTACTGGGTAAGCCTCTTGCTAAGGGTCGCAATTCAATAATATTAAATTTTAGTGGATGACGAATAGGCTCTTCCTTCTTTGTTGACCCACTATAATATGTCAAAGATAATCCCCAAATACAATTATCAATACTTCAAGCGTATTAATGGATCTAAAGCTAAGAGGGACTAATCCTGATAGCAGTCTTAAATTTTATGATTACAGGTGACTAATGCCAAGAAAAAAACTTATAAATTATTATTATTTATTTTCAGTCAATGCTATTTTAGACATAAGCCTGAAATTATAAAAAGCTTCAAGTTATCTAGCGCAGTCAAATCCAATTAGTAACATTTATTTACACAACTGACAAATTTAAGATAATTTACTAATGGCTTGCTCCACTATCTATACTTTAGGCTAATAAACTTTAAAACCAAATTCATTCTTTATTGCAGAGAATGAATCCTAATCTCAACTTATATGCTGTCAGTTTCCTTTAAGTTAAGTATATATCACCTACTATCCTACCACCTGATTCACTATATGTTATATAAGATTTAAGGTGATACTTTACAATCTGTTACCACTTCCATCAGAGTAAGCAACAATCATTTCTTATACTCTTAATTTTACCCTCTATTTTATTGGAAAATTTAAAAATAATTGAGGTGGCTTGACCTTGGGACAAATATACCACACCAAGATTTTTTTAGCCAGTACAGGTTTCAATCATGTGTTGAACAAAATTTGCACTAGAGTGGAAGCAAAATTACTTTTCTTTCTCGTTGCAAACAATTTTGCAACCTATTCAATTCAAGACTAAATCTAGTTTGATAATCTCACAGAGGAGATTAGTCTGCGCCCATGTCAGGGAGCAGTAGGGCAAGCAAGGTAAGAGGAGCAGGCAGAAGGCCCGCGGCCTCCAACGTTTGAAAACGCCCCAGAGAATCTGGCGGAATTGACAAAAATCTCAAAGAACCGGCAGTCACAATTTCCCTGGAGATACTCACGTGGCAAGCACGATGTAACCAGTACATTAACACGCCACACTCCCAGCCACTTTTGTCAGTGGAATTTGGAGTCCGTGTGTATCTGGACATCCAAAAAACGGCCTTGTGGGAAAAATTTTGTGAAGATGTACACAAAATTTTCCCGACTGCAGTGTACATCACACCTCACTCCATGTTGTGCAGTTGGCTGGACCTAGGTTTTGAAAGCAAAATAGCAGCAGATGAGGCTGCAGCAGTGTGCCTAGTGGTTGACCTCCCCTGAAGGGCAATGGGTCGTTGAAACCAAATGCACCAGATGGACAAAATCAAACCAAATTTTCCTCACGTTTGACTTTTTGCCTGCTACGGTAAAACGTGACATTTTGGAGCAACACCTGAAAGATGTTCTCGCCGTATATGGCGAAATACAATCTTTCAAAATGCAACGCTTCATGCTGATGCCACACCTGTGCACCAGCAAAGCCATCGCAGTTCTGACCCCAACTGAGGAGATCATGAAGGACCTAACTCAGATCCTGCGCTCCACCTTTGTTGACATTGCAGGGCTTACCACCCACCCATTCTGGTTAACCGTGAACAGCGCGCCCCCCATTTGCACCCACTGTGACACATTTGGCCATAAGGCGCACGCATGCCCCATCAAGGAGGGCGTCACATTCCAAGAGCACCCCTCAGCGGCCATGGCCAGCGGAGAGGCGCACTAGTACCAACTGCAAGCACCAAGGAGGCTTTCCCATGGGGAGCACAAGGCTGCTACGTATTGGTAAAGCCCATCTCCCCACAGGAGCGGAAGAAGGCCAAGCAGGCCCATAGGGCCGCAGCCAAGGAAGCGGCCAAGGCCACCACCGCCATCCCACACTCACAACGCCAGGAGGACATGGAGACCTTTGCGGCGGAAGTGACTCAGGAATCCATCATCCAATCAGATTGGGAAGCCCATGCTGAGCGGGCCACTCAATCTGAGGATCCAATGGGAGATTTGATCTCACCCAATCGCTGCATCCAAGCTCCAGTCAAAACTGACTTAGGACCTATCCCAACTGAAAAAAAATTTTTTTGACCCGCTCAACGGTGCACCGAACTCATCCACACCGCAAAAATTCATCTGACGTTGGAAAAACAAAAAGTGAAGGCCAAAGCCAATGCGACTCTTTCCGCAAAAATTAACAAAAACCCTGATAGCATTGCTGCTAACACCCACGCTGCTGTGAAAGCCCGTGGGGACCTTGAAGAGGCTGGTGGGCCCAGGGGCCCACCCCCTCACACCTAAGGTGTGATGGGGGAAACCTTCACTCTAGGGACGTTGAATATCGCCAGACTCAAGCCTCCCCATCCCCCAGCTAGGAAACTGAGTTTTTTACAACACAATTTACCCGTGGATATCCTGGCCATCCAGGAGTCTCACTGTCCACGAGGTTCTGAGGAAGCTTGGAAAACAATGCTCCTCCCATCCCTATCCTTTTGGTCAAAGCACTGTGGGGTGCTAATTCAGAAAAATAATTTTTTCAAATTTACATCCTCAGAAACATTCCTAAATGGCCGAGTGCTCATCATCACCTTCTCATGGACTGACGTTGCACATTCAATCGTCAACATCTATGCCCCAAATGGTGCACACAAGCGTCAGGAATTTTTCTTATTGGTCAAATCCCTCCCGCTACCCCCTGATTCTTTCCTAGTTGGTGACATGAACTGTTGGCTAACCTCACCAACGGACCAGTGGCCTCCCTCACCCCACGCCCCACAGGGTCATGTAGAACTATGCATTCTAAAAGCCACCCTTGGGTTAATGGATGTGCTGCCACGACATGCCCCACTGCTCAAAAACATGACGCATCCCCACGTCCACAATGGCCAATTAAGGTCCATGACCTGCATCGACCTTATTCTAATGCTGGCAAAATTCCAACCCCACTTCTTCTTCAAAACAACGAAAATGGAATTCTCTGACCACCGACTGGTCTTGATAACCTACCACTTACCCATCACAGTTGCAAAGGCCCTACATTGGTGCAAAATCTGCCCCCCCGAGCTCGCGTCACCAGGATTTTCCACGTGGGTGGAAGAGGCAACTTTGGCAAAATTGTTTGTTGCACCATTTTGTGTGGACCCCATTTCCACATGGGCAACTTTCTTAGAGGACACCATCTGCCACGATCGCCATCTCTCCTCAAGATGCTCATGAGCCACATCGGCGGTTATCTCGCGCGCTCTGGCGGAATTGGCCCACTTGGAGTCTAACATTCCAACCACAGGATACAGCCCTGCATGGGGCCGGAAGTGGGCGGAGGCAGCCGTCCACCTCAACGCACTCGAAAGGCAACACAAACATTGGGTTTGTGTTTAATACAGGGCCACATACATCACTAAAGGCGACAAGTGCACTGCATACTTCTTTAAAAAAATTTTGCACATCGCCAGAGCGTGGCCTGCACACAGGTATGAATATCAGATAATTCCATTGTGGACACACCAGCAAAAGTGGCAATCGAAATGCAAAAATATTACTCTGAGTTATACTGAGCCAAACCAATTCAACTGGCTGAAATGGCAGAATTTCTTGACTGAGCTCATATCCACACCATTTTCTGATACCCAGAAATAATGAATTTAATTACTCCGAATGAATTATGGACAGCCATTCGCGGTGCGCCAATCCAAAAATGCCCAGGCCCAGATGGCATTTCATATGAGTTCTACAAAAAATATTTCAAATATATATCCCCATTGCTGCTAGCCTCACTTAACCAAAGCCTGTTGGAAACGCGCCTCCTACCAGGAGGACATGAGGCCTTTACTGTCACACTCTTCAAGAAAGGGGATAAGCTTGACTTAGCCAACTGACGCCCCATTTCTCTAACAAACACAGACACCAAAATTTTAACAAAAATCATGGCTAACTGTTTAGGGACTGTAGCATCTGCCACCATCTCCCCAGAACAATTCAGTTTCATCCCCAGAAGGTCGATTTGGGATAACATGCACTCTGTGGCTAATGCATGTCAGTCCACAGCCTCTGGGGCACTGGTATTCTTGGACCAACAAAAGGCCTACGATAAAGTAAACTGGGAATACCTAAGGGCCTGCCTCCATCAATTCCGCCTACCCCCCGCTTCATAAACTGGGTAATGCTGCTCACAGAACCTGAAACAATGGCAGTGCGTGGCCCAGGCTTCCTAATGGAAGTAGTCCGCCCTCAAAGGGGCTTGCGCCAAGGGGACCCCCTCAGCCCACTCTTATACAACTTCAGCCTTAACCCACTACTGCGAAATGTGAATGCCCAACTCACTGGGGTCCATGTGCCAGGCCAAACCCCAGTCAAGATGATGGCATTTGCAGATAATTGCGTGGTGGGGGTGTCTAATAACAAAGATGCACGCGCGCTTGAAAGCCTCATCCAGGAATATTCCTTGATAAGCAACGCGGCACTGAACGCCTCCAAAACTGAAATCATCCTCCTTGGTCAGTTTCAGAACTGCTGGGCCCAAGCAATTAGTTCCCAACCCATCCCATCTGCTCGCCCACGTCCACGCCTTACTAACTCAACACACACCGCTTACTGGTGCTCCCCGTCATGCCACGTCCTACCATAGGACCGGTGCGCCATCTGGGTGTGTGGATGGAGGCAGGCGGATATGCGTCAGCAGTAATGGAGTGCCATATACTGGACAATGTGACGAAGCGAATCGCCTCTCTCAGAGCCCACCCTACTAACCTAACTGGCAGGGTTGTTCTTGCCAACTCTATGCTCCTATCCAAAGTCTGGTTCGTAGCCCACGCCATCCCCTTCTCCCCAAGCTTCTTCAAATCCCTGTATGCTTTGCTGCAAGGATGGCTTTGGTCAGGCCGCCCTCCACCTGTACGGCTAGAGGTCATGTTTGGCCCTCATCATCAAGGTAGCATGGGCCTGCTTGACTTCAAAGCCCATGCTGCCAAGATCCTGGGCACCTGGATTGCAGCTGTCACCGCTCCTACACTCCCATCCCAACACTGGTCCCGCGCGGCCTGCTCCAACTTCTCCCGAGCCTTGGGCCTCAACAATCCATCAAACCCCCACTCCCTGATGAAATACCTCGCATCACACACATCGGCCACAGGTCCTCACGGGGCTAAAACCCACTACAAACGAATCTTACTCTCCATGCGAAGCGCAGAGTGGAGAATTTGTATTAGCGGACATACAACCTGAAGAGGACGCCCCTCTCCTCAGTTCACACAAGAGGTACAGGGGCTACCCATCCATGATGGCGTGATCCCCATTCGACCCCATTTCCTATCCAGGGTGGACTACCTGGACATGATGGACATCCCTTATTCCACTGAGACCCTAAAGACTATCTGGAAATATGCACACCATCCTCTGTTGCAGCCTCAAGTCCGCTCCCATGT
This sequence comes from Massospora cicadina, assembly GCA_022478985.1. Taxonomy (NCBI): domain Eukaryota; kingdom Fungi; phylum Entomophthoromycota; class Entomophthoromycetes; order Entomophthorales; family Entomophthoraceae; genus Massospora; species Massospora cicadina. The sequence continues at coordinate 284,560 of JAKSZP010005266.1, read as the reverse complement.
ATGGCGCTGCCTGAGGTGGGTGTATCGTACAGCTGAGCGCTCAAACGCTTTACACTCATCCTTTGTCGTGTGTGGCCAGTATGGAACGCTGTTCCACCGCCTGGAGAAGTGCCCCACCTCTAAAGTGATATGGCGCGAAGCTCAACGTCTGCTGGGCCAGGATCAAACGCATCCCTTCAGTCTGTCAAGAGATATGTTTGCTTCATCAATGGCCTCCCCCTTCCACCTTCCCTCCATGCTCTGGTGGTTGCAATCGCCATGTGGACTATCCACACGATTGTCTTGGATGCCATCGCTGGCTCCATCCCCACCCTCCCAGAAGCTGTCCACAGATTCCAGTCTCATTTGGTGGACCACTTTCAAGCGTGGATGTTTGGATACCTCCCACCGCATCGCTGACAGCTGGTCTCCTCCTGGTTCCCAGTCTAGTTCATCAAATCAGACCCCTTCCTCCACACGTGCTCAATAGTGGCTACGGCCCCTTCACACGTTCCCTCCCCTCCCCATAAGTGGCGTTCCCGCTGGCAACAAGAGATAGCATCGCTTCTCTGGGGTGCCTCCCCTGGTACTAAGTTTGTCTTTCCTGAGTCATATTCAGAAGTGTCCATCCCATGGTCAGCCTATCCCACAATAGATTTAAAATTAGAGTGGAAGCAAAATTACCCTGTCAGGGTAATAACCCTTCACTGGCAAATTTAAAGTGCTAGTTATTTATCTAATAAAACATCTTTACCCTTATATACTTAATTTTAATTTTTATTACTATATATAAGCCCTACTATAATATGGGTCCAGGTTTATACTTAGGCGGATCTTTGGCCTCCTCTCTCAGTTAGGGTGATGTAATGGCATACCGCTCAGTTATTATTGTTGGGAACTGGTCTGGCATCAAGTGAGCAATTTAACTGGCCAGTATTCGAAAAGCTTATATTGAATTTGGACCCTATCGTCAAGAGTTTTCAATATTTCTATTTAGAGATCACCCCTGTGAGTAAATTGACCAAACCTTTTGAATGGTGCTGAAACCTATCATAAGATTTACTCATAGCTTCAGGTTGTTCTGAGTTCCTGACAAAATTTCAAATTTGAATTTCCCTAGTACTGTTAATAAAAAGTCTAGCAATAAAAATATGCTTGTTTGGTTGAGTATTCTGTTTCCTCATTGCCACTATGATTTCGCCTCTGGAAGAAATACAAAAAGTTCCCCAGCTCATTAGATGCAGCAAGCGCATACCATTTTATGCTACTAAGAGGGTAAAACTAAACCTGAAGAAATGAGTAGTTTTTATCAACATAGCCCAGAAGATACCCCAAACTGCTTGCTGCATAAGAAGTGTTAATGGAGTCAATATATTTGAAATAGAAATTATAAAAATATTATTTGATCTAGCTTATCAGTAGCCAAATGAGCTATTACTTAGAAACCTGACTAATCAAGATATCTTAGTCAAGGAGCAACAAAAAGACTGGAAAAGGCTTAGTAATTCCTATTGATGTAATTGACAATGTACAGTTGATTATTCCACTTTGATTTTTGGCCTACATGCCAATAATTTTTGTACCATCCCTTAGGTCCAAATATCTGATAATTTAAATTAGGAGGAACAAAGAAGTTTTTCAAAACCTGAAGTTTGTCATGGTGTTTCTCCTCATCATATGTCAATTATGGTCACATGAAAACCAGACATAAAGTATCAACGTAAAGGGTATTTAGCCTTGCAGGGTAAATCCTGCTTCCATCATAGTGCAGATTTTGTCCAACACAAGTTCAAAACATGTACTGGCTAGAAAAATTCTTGGTGTGGTATATTTGTCCTAAGGGTGACACACTACAAACACTTATTAAAGTATCAACGTAGGGGACCCAACCCAAATAAGATTTAAGCCAATTAAGAATTCAAATGGTAGAAGCAATACATAAGACCAAGCTCAAGCAACTATTGGATGTCAGCTTACTTGTGTCCAATTAAAGTTCATTGTCATCTCACTGTTACTTATAAAGAAAAAGAATGGTTGTAACAGAATATTTATTTTATTTATTTGAGGCAAGCTGACCGGGGGATGGACATTACTGAAATAGAGAAAGAAAGTATTGATATGAAACCTGAGCAGGGTCAACTCTGTCATAGAAAGTTTTTTTCACCTCCGGATTGGGACTCGGATTTTTCTGGTTACGTCATGGGTAAGTTTTTTGTGTTATTATACCTACTAACTGCCAATAGTTTCCTTTGGCTGGCACCCTGATCAATGTGTGAAGGGCGGGAATCAAACCCGCAACCTTCAGGTTGGTAGCCATACTCCCTACTGACTCGCCTTCCACCCCCTGTTGTCACAGAATATTGATGGGTTTAAGAAGCTAAACAACCTCATCAAAAAGGACAGGTAAATGATTCTACAAATTGACAATAGTCTGTCCTGACCCTCTGACTCAAATTTTTCTCAAAGATGGACCTCGCCGCTGGCTATCAGCATATGAATATATCTCAGGAAGACCAAGAATTAATTTGCATTAATATGCATAGAAAGATTATCTTAACCTACTTGGCTCCCCCAAGGATTATGGAATGCACCTGCCTCAATTCCTCATACAATGGGTAATATAGTGCAAGGTCACAAACTGAGCTGCATTATTATCTACCTAAATGGAAAACGGTTTTCTCAAAATCTTTATAGGCTATCTGGAACATAAAAGTCTGTTGTTCAATTATACAAAAGTCCTAAGTCAACTTATAGTTCACAAAGCGTACCTTATTCCAACTAAATTTATTTTTTATGACATACTTTAAAAGCAAATATCGCTTGCTTGTTTAATGAGATCTGCACTTTTAATTGTAAAAATTTTTGCCAGGAAATCTTTTACTTTCACCAGATTTCACATGATTATCAACCATATGTAAGCTCACTAGGCTTTAATAAAATTATATGACTCTACTGATCTTCTTAAGATAATTATTTTATAAGTTTGGGAACTTCTATCAATTTAGGCAAAGGTATAAAATGGTTAATTTTCGTCCATACAGCCTGTCAATAATCTTGATATGGTTCAACTCTAATAAAACGAAAAAAATAAATTTTTAAAAAAATTGATTTTTTGGATAAAATAGCTTTTTTATGATCTTTTCACTTGGCCAGATGCTGGTATTTATATATCTAGGGCATCTCCTGACCATACTTTAAGCATGCAATTTCCACAAAATTTATTTTCTACCTCATCTTGGTCCAAAAATTGATATAACAGTTTTATTTATTGATCTATTAGAAGAATGTATGCTCTCTTTTTTGATACTAGTGATACCCAACCTAAAAGGGGGAGCCGCCACAAAAATCTTTATTTGTGAATGAGCCAGATAAAGGGATTATCAGAAATAAAAAACCTAATATAGCCCCTAAGTTATCAGCCTAGGAAGCCATATCAGAAGGTGAGGAAGCTTTGGGAGGAACTTTTGTCTGGCGCCCACTCTAGCTGGTGGACTATGGCAGACAGCATAGGGGTTGGGGAATCAGCGACATGTGGCATAAGCAGGTATAAATGGGGGTTCTCTTCATTAATGAAGCCGGTGGTGTTCATCACCTCAATGTATTGAGCAAGTTGATCCTCAGCAAAAGTGATGAGAGCTGGCATACAGATGAAAGACTTGACGCGCTGGCGGGTTTGGCATAATTAGGGACAAAAAGTGAGGTTTTTGATGCATTGATGCAGGCCCAGATCACACCAAAGGTGAGCTCCACAATTAGATATTTTTCATCCTCATCTATATCATGGGGGAAACTTGGGATGGTAATACCTTCAACAAGGGGTTCCATCGCCCCATGAAGATGTTGGCAGAGGAGGGTATTGGTGGGAGTAGCTGCTTCTTCTACCACCATTTTATCTATATTTTTATAAGCAGGAAAACCGTTTTTATCTCAAAAACGCCAAGGACATGAATTGGGAGGTTTTACAAAAAATTTATCCAAGCTAAAATTGGGCTTAACATTGTAAGGCCGATCTGTATCATCAATCTATTTTGAGCGCTTCAAATGAATTTAAATAGGCTAGTGCCAGGCCAGCCACTGGAGTCAGTGTAGTGGCAGATCCTGATTGGCTGCAAATAAATGACCACTGCAGCTCAGTCAAAACTATCTTGGCCATCAGCTCAGGATTCCATTATTTCAAAAAAAATTTAATAAAATCTAAATTTTGATTGGCTGCTGCTTTGGAAGCAGCACCAGAATTAACTGAGGTAGGGGCGGGAGGATCATGCCCCACTAGAAAAATTTGGATGAGGCAGCAGTTGGCCTGATGCCAGAAGGAGGAATGGCGGAAGTGGCAGAGGCAGAAGACATGGTGCACTTGCGCTTCAAATGATCAAATTTGAAGCACAAGGGGCATATGACATGGTCATTTTCAACATGCGCCCTAAAAGGGTGATCAGGTTCAGATCTAATTACCATTTAAGGGGAATTGTGAGGCGTGTCATGATGGAAAGGGCAGATCGTTGCAAAGGTGCGAGGCCCTGCCAACTGACACACCCTGTTGAGGACCACAAACTGAAAAATAAGTCTGTGGCATAAACGACCAAACCCTTTATCAGTTCATGGTGAAGGCATTCAGGGGAAGAGAAGTGACAGCAACCCTGCAAACTGTACCACCAAAGTGGCCTCATCTGGGAGCCATGTGCAAACAGTAGGAAGCGGAATATTTTTATGAATGATTGGCAGCTTGGATGCTGTTACTGCATCAGCCTCAGATTGAAATCCGAGGTCAAAATGGCCCTCAAAAAGGTGAATGTCAATATAGCTGGTGGGTTTATAAACTGATGTGGCCATCTTGATGATGGCTGCTCTCATGTATGGGAAAATGTTCCATATTTGACCTGAATGCCAAAACGCAGGTTGCTCCAAGGAAACACCAAAGGGCTCAGGAGCACTGCCTACAAGCTTGTGAGATGATGGGCTAAGTCCTGAGGTGGGACGTAATGCTCAGTAGCATTAGGAGGGCTAGTAGAGACAGCCCGGATGTGCTTTAGTGGTGGCTGAAGGACGCCAGAAAGCGGCGCACCACCACCCCAAGCCAGGGCAGCAGGTGGTGATGGTATTAACATTCTGTTTTAATTGCTCAATTTAAGTAGCTGGTTTTTGTATTTTATTAAAAAAGATAAAATTTGGCTTTGGCTTAGTTGATTGAAGTGAAAGAAAAGTTTTAAGGATGTATACTCACAAAATTTGAAAGGTTTCATATATAAATTTTCAACTCATATATGTACAATTATCTTAGGATCAGCCTAAGTTGATTTTTGTCATATGGCTGGCAAAATACAATTATTGAAAAATTTAGCAAACTATAGTTTTCTGACATACCCCTATCATGACGTTAGCAGGACTCCTATTAGCACTAGGTAGTCCCTTCTGGGCTGTCTATATGTAGGTTCTATCACTCTGAGTCTAAGGAAAGATTCTAAGTTTCATATTAGGGCAGAAGATTGATTGCAATAAAACAATGGGCAAACTTATTGGTGCCACTAACCCATGGGATGTTTATTGCGTAATTTGGCGAATCACATATGTTAGGATCTAAATCAGTTATAATTTCCCATCATTATTGATAAAAAAGGGTTGAGATTAGCTGGAGTGGCAGACTACAAAAAAACTGTAATAGGATGTTATTTTAGTATTAAGATACTAATTTGTGCTCCGCATTTGATTAAGTTGAGCTATTTCAATAACTTGTTTGAATGGGAAAGTATTGGGATCATATGAATTAGCAAATAGTATATATGATTACTGCAATTTACTTAAAGTATAAGTGAGAACTTTTTATTATAAACTACTATTGTTCAACAGAGATTTAAGACCAAGGATGAACCAGAAACAACTAATTGGTGGGTTGTCAATTTGATGTCAAGGATAATCATATTGCCAGCTTTAGCGTTGAGATATCTAATAGTCAAGTGTACAATGGACATTACTCTGAATGGAGCTCAGAATTACTTGTGACTAAGTCAAAGAATATTTAATTTAGTTATAATATTAACTTATATGTGATTAACCAGTAACTGAAGCTGAGGATATATCCCTGAGATTTTAGTGCTTAAATGTGACAAATCAAGAAGTAACAGTTTCTAGCAGAAGTGTGATGATTGGATGTGATGCTGGCAATAATACCAATGATTGTTAATAAGATGGCAGTGTATTTCAATGAAAACGCCTAAATATAAAAAGTTGAATTTCTCCTTATTAATGATTATTTTCGCTTACCTTTATTATTTTGAGTGGAAATGAGATTAGCTTGGGAGGTCAATGTAGGTCTGATGATCCCCAAGGTTAGGTACTGGGTGAGTGCAACTAGTGGTGCTTGGAACTACCAAAACCAATAAGTGGATTTAGAGGAAGCCCTTGATAATTTGCCTAGTTGGCAGACACAACTAGGGACTGATAGGGATTAATTGTTGGGGAACAACAAGACAGAGCCGAGAATCACATGGGTGGGTGTAGGGCTTTCTGTGTGCCTCCTGAGTGAGTTTAATTGACCCAAAGTGTAGCCGTTGGTCTAATATATTGGGAAGTTGATTTGTGAACTTTCAATGAAAGGTAGCCTATGAAGGCAAAACAGCTTTGGCCAGCAGTCTTCATACTGTTGGCCTGGTACACTAAAGGAGTGCTTAATGTAGCAGATGTAAAACATGTAACACCAGTGATATTTCTTTAGTTTTGTGTCAAATTTATTTAAGGTTGATTGGAAAATTTTCAGATCCAACTTCTGGGTAATCAGCCATAATTGATTGTTTTTTGAGGATTTATTTTGGAGTCAACCACCTGAAGATAACTTTCCCCCACTTGACTGGAACATAATACCTAAGACTCCCAATTAGTTTATAATAGTTTTAACAGACAGATTTGGTTTTAGCCTAAATTGCCAATGAATTTAGAGCTGGAATCCCCTCCCCTACTCTTGAATAAAAATAAACTATTATTTATATTTTTGTATCATTGTTTGCAAAAATACTTTTATCTTGGTTTTTTGTTATTTTATTTTTTCTATATTTTGTTCTTCTTTTTATTTTATATATTTTCTTATAACTCTAGTATTATATAATTATCTTTATTTGCCTTTTTAATAAATCTACTTAAGACTTTGAATGGACATGGTTGTATATATGGCCAACCCTAAATTCCTGTTTTATAAATGAATTAAGCTATCTTCTTGATAATGTCAAATGGATTTACCCAGATGCAATCTAGCTTCTGTAGTTGGCCCAATCCGTGGTTGTTGCAAAATAAGCTCATCACCTATTATAAAAATGATAAATTGTACCATATTTGCATATCTTTTTCATGCCAGGCTTTTTTTATAGCAAATATGGCGTCAAAGGATTGAGCTTGCAACTTGATGAGATTGTTGGCAAGTTTCTTTAAAAGGATAAAATATTTCTTTATAGGATCTTCTTAGACCAAGTATACTACTGATGGTAAGACAGGATGTCTTCCATATAACAACTGAAAATGTGACATCCAGAAAGCTTAGTGATAGATGTTGTATAATACGTGGCTGAACTCAGGTAGGTGCTTTATTCTGACAGTTTGTTTGAAGTTACTTTTCAGATGATATACAATAACGTCTCAATTGCTTGTTCAACTATAACATTGATTTCGGGATTATAGGGAGCAGAAAGCACCTCTTCCAACCATTAACTGTTGAGCTTGGCTTAGAAATGACTGGTGAACTTAGATACAACATCTGTAAGTATGATCTGTGGATATCCATGCTTGTGGAGGATGCTTTCAAGGATGAACTTTGCTTTTGTTGCTTCTTTTACTTCCCAAATAGCCTTAGCTTTTACCTTTATACTCATGTGGTCGATAGCCATGATAATGTACTTGGAATTTGAATTACTTGTGGGAAGAGGACTGAAAACATCATTAAAAATGGTATTACAGGAATTATTGGGCTGAATAAGATGATGAGTTGTGTTTTTCAGGATAAGATTTCACCTTAAAATTTCACACAGCACTCTCACTACATGGATGTTAAAATGCATTAACTCCCAATACTAAATTTACTCAGATAGCCCTTCGTCCTCTTTAAGCATCCATGCCCTATGGCCTTATGGTAAGCCATTATGATGTTCATTTGGGCTGATGGTCATGCTAAATATATACTTTTTTCCTTAATGATGTTTAAGGTGTCTATTTCTCAATTATTATATCTTGTTGAAAGGCCAATAATAATGTTTGGGTTGTTTTGGGATAATCTTGGTTCTCTCTGCTGATATTCTTAAACAAATCAACAGCGGCCAAACTAAGTTTAGCAATAGTGGAAAGATAGGATAATAAGTTGGTATTCTGATACTTTACACCTACAAAATCTTCAATCATATAATTACAGGACTTAAGCTTCAACGCACAGTGATTTAATTAGCCCTTGGGCTCACAAGTTGTTCAACCATTGTAGTGATGCATGTTCAGTAACAACATTGAAGTGAGTGCCATGAAGATAGACCCAAATTGCTTGTAAGAATACATGGCCATCAAGGACCATCTAGTACTAAAAAAATACATGGCCAATAATCAATAAGTTGAGGCGATGGACACCGCCGGCCTCATTAATGAAGTAAACCCACAACTATAACTCCTTATGCCTCATGTCGCTGATGCCCCTACACCGATGTTGTCTGCCTTGGTCCACCAGCAAAAGTGGGCGCCGGACAGAAGTTTCCCAAAGCTTCCTCTCCATCTGATATGGCTTACTAGGCTGATAACCTAGGGGCTATAATAGGAAATTTTTTGATTTATAATAATCCCTTTGTTTGGCCCATTTGCAAATAAAGATGCATGGCGGCTCCCCCTTTTGGGTTGGGCACCACTAGTGCTAAAAAATACATGGCCGTTAATCATTTGATTTTGTCACTATTAGTTTTTCTCATGATATATGAGGTCTGAATAGCAAATGTAACAGGATCATCTTCAGTGTCCTACCTAGCTAAGATAACACAGCTCCAACTTCTGTGTGTTATGCTTTAGCTGGAAAATAAATTCGTTATTAAAAGCTGGATATTTTTGAATGTGGAAAACTAATAGTGCCATCAAACCTGATTAAATCTTTATTGACAAGCTAGATTCCAGTCAAACGGGACCTTGTCCTTAACTAGTAAAAACTGGCTCTTCAAGTTGTGCAAATTTGTGATAAATTGACTATAAATCAGCGATAGTAACTGATTATGCCTAAAAAACTAGGATATTGTGCTTTGCTTAAGCCATTTCATTTAATATATGACATTTAACTTAGCAGGTTGGGGCTGAAGTCCCAGTTTGTCGATTTATAAGGCCAAGTTAGTCTATCTGACCTTTTATAACATTGTCACTTTATCTTTTTTTAGTACTAGATGGTCCCAACCCAAGGGGGGATTCATCGATGTATTGTCACTTTATCTTGATTTTAAGTTTTCTTATGACAGCCTTCTGAAAACACCCTCTAAGTGTTCCAGGTCTCTATCAAAAGTGAGCCTAAAACCATTAGTGTCATCAAGTTATAAAAGTACACATGACGGCTTTGAATCTCTCATTATTGTGTCCATGGCTCTCTGGAAGGTATCTGCGGCATTTCATAGACCTTGAGGCATCCTTGTAGCTAAAATAGCTCTTTTTAGTTATTTTGGAATCTTTTTGCGCTCTTCTTTTGGTATGTTAATTTGCTAATGCTTTCTAAATAGATACATTGCTGAGAAAGATTTTGCAGCCCTTTACCTGTCCAAGGCATTGTAAATATGTGGATGAAGATTTGAGTTTTTTTGATTGTTAGTTTCTTGTAATCAATAACAATTCAATTACTTTTGTCCTTCTTTTTACAATAAAATTGGAGCAGCCAAAGACTTTTTGTTATCACTAGCATGCCATGTAAAGGAGTTTAATTTCCTTTTTTAACAGCTTCTTATAAAGCTTATGAGTGTGTATCAGGCATAATTGAATTGGTTAGTGATCACTGGTTTTGATGGTGTGGATGTAATCTTTTCACATCTTTGGTCAAACTAATCTTATTCAAGTATTTCCCAATATTTTTTTAAATAACTCTTGCGCTTTACCCTTCTCAGTGTCAGTCAAGTTACTCAAATCAGCCATTGGGACAACAGTATAATGCTTACTATGTCATTGTCAGAAATTCCTATTTTGTCAAGAGTTTAAAACTCATGAAGTGAGTAAACTTCCATGGTAGGGAACAAATGTAAAAAAGGCGATTATCTGTTGTCATTTGATTGTATGGGCTGATCTTATAGGTTCACACATGAGAATTGAATTATTTGTGGCCAGGAATAGTAATACCAGGTGTGATGTTCAGCTCAAATTGTGATCTGAATCAAAATTGACATATTTTCTGTAAAGTATTTTAGAAAGTAATCTTTCAGTCCAGTAGGGACGACTACTTAAGTTCCTGATGATATTTTTATAATATTATTTGACAGAAGAGAAAAACCCTTTTTACTTATTAATCTATGTGCTCAGTGATTTAATCTTCAATCTTGCTTTGATTTATTAAATAAGGTTTACTCCATCTTTGTAGGACAAAATTCATGAATTCGCTGGACTCCTTTTTCTCATCTACTCCGTCCTTTTATAGTATAGCGGGATAGTCTGACTAAGAATTTTTAGAGTATAATCCATGTGATATGTAACAGCTTTAAAACCTCTCATAACTTTAGTCCCAATTATGATATTGTTGTTCATAGTCAGCAATATTATGGCAGGTGCCATTACTACAATAGATCTAAAGCGTAAATGGTAGTTTACTGTATGCCACAAGCAACTTATTTATATGAGTTCCTGCCATTATATAAGTCTGACAACGGGCAGCATTAGGCGCAATTTTCATTTTTCAAAATAATTTTTTACCGACCATATTGATAGGAATCTGATATTGACGATGGCCCAAACCCAGATCATGTTCACTGCTATATACTAAATTTATATTTGGATTAGGTTTCATAGTATTTATTTTGTAGTTACCATGACTATTGCACAATTCTAGCTGTGAAATTTAGGCTTGGTCAGATCCCTGGAAAAATATCCAAGTTCATTGGATTGTACACTTGTACTTCATCAGGAAAAAGCAGATAAGTTTAACATCTGGGGAGAAAGTATAACCCTGATCATTGATTTGCTTTGCATAAGGTTTAGATACTTCTACTCAGGCTTCTTTAATAATTTTTAAAGTTCTAATTGATTTTATTTAGGCCATGTAATGATCATAAGGACATCATTATTAACAATATGATGGATTCTATTATTGGCCACTTTATTGGTAATAAAGAGCCCGCAGGGTTAGGGGAATGATTTGGTGAAAAATGGTGATATAACATTCCACATCTACTCCACTTGCTATTTTCCCGCCTCATCATCATTGTTAATTTCTTAGGCAACAATGACCCTAGCCTTTTTGTCTGAATAATACACCATTAGCTTTCAAAATGTCCTTTTTAACCACAGTTGTGGTATCTACTTGGCCATTGCTGCTGTTCTTTAACACATTTTTGTATATTCTTTGGAAAATCTTCCATTGATCAAATATATTATTATCTTTTTAACCTAAAAATTAGAGACTTTTGCTAATTTTTGGGCCAATTATGAGCTTCAAAACTGCTGTCACAACATCTCAAGTGGTTATTAAGCTCTTGGGTTACAATTCTTTGATCAAATGTTATATCATGAAAAGGTTTAAATCACTATAGGGATTAACTGCACGCTCCTTTGCAATTTTGATGCCAAAATTGGCCATTGCATTAGGCCTGAGTATGAATTGCACAGTTAGTAGAATCTGTCAGCAAAGTCTTTGATACCCTCTTTTTATAGCATTAGTGGTGCCCAACCCAAAAAGGGGAGCCGCCACACATCTTTATTTGCAAATGAGTCAAAAAAGGGATTACTAAAAATAAAAAATCCTAATATAGCCCCAAAGTTATAAACCTAGGAAGTCATATCAGATGGCGAGAAATCTTTGAGGAAACTTTTGTCTTCCTCCCGCTTTAGCTGGAATAGATGACGGATAGCATAGGAGTGGGGGCAACATCAGCATTTGGCATAAGGATATATAGTTGAGGGTTCTCTTCATTAATGAGGCCTTCAGTGTCCATTTACTCAATATATTTAGCAAGCTGTTGCTCAGCAAAAGTGATGAGAGCTGTCACACAAGTAAACAACTTGATGCTTTGATGGATTAGGGATAATTGGGGTCAAAAAGTGAAGTTCTTGCCGCATCAATGCAAGTGCGGCTCACACCAAAAGTGAGCTCCTCAATCGCATACTTTGCATTCTCCTCAAAATCATGTGAAAGATTGGGATAGAACTACACTCAAAGTCTTTGATTTCCTCGGTCTGATTGAATTTAATATTTAGAAGCTCTTTTTATAGTTCTGTTAGTCTTCTTGGCCCTCTGAATCTTTGTATCACTTCATTCTTTGCATCTATATGGGAACTTTTTCAGTCAAATAGGGCATAAAGAAGTCGCAGCTGTGGTAGTCTAGCAAGTTGATTAATACATTTGCTTTGGCGTGATCTAATTCTCCTCTCAATAAAATCTCAAATAGCTTTAGAAAGAAGTGAATGTTATCATTTCTATCAAACTTTGGAAAATTTAGAGGTTTGAAGTCATCTTTTCTTTTTCAGTAATAGGTGTAGCACATCTTCTAGTATTTGATACCTTGGCAAATCATCTGTCAAAATTGGCTTTCTTTCGCGTCAGGGTTTATCTGTGGTTGAGATTAATGCCAGAACTTTAGGCATATGAAAAATGATCAATATGTTAGTTTCTGCACCATATCTATCCCCTAAAAGATCAATCTTAGATTTTCTCCTAACTATTAGATTCTTATACTTGAGTTCTGGAATTATTTGGTTTGAAAAGTCATTTTTTCCCAGATGAACAGAGCTTTTTCATTCTCTCCTTCCCACAGCGCTTTATTAACCTCTGGCAACTCATCTCCTTGAAAAATTCAACATCTTTTTGAAGGTTGTCACATTCCTTTTTGAATGAAACTTAATTATCCATTATGCATTTAACATCTTTAGTCAGACTTTCTACTTAAATTTTTTTGTTTTTACTTATATTGTGAGTTTTCAATTCTACATAGTGATTTCAGAGTATGTGGTAAGCAATCTCAATAAAGCCAATTAGATCTTTAAAAAATCATTTTTATCTGGGCATCCTCTTCATACCTATTGGGACTTCTGACTAATACAACAATATCTTTGATGTTCATATGTAAAACTCACCTAAGTTTGAGCAAAAAATCAAAGCAAACGTTCAATTCTAGAACCAAAAATTATTTTCAGTTAAGATAACCTGTATAACGAGTTGATCTGTATGGGACCTTAAATAATTGGAATGAGTTTCCAGTTTTTTAACTTAATTACTAACATTTTTACCAATTTGTGTGACAGTCCATTGTGATTAGGAACATTCAGTATATATTTGAGACACTTAGATTTAGTTGTTCACAAAGGTTTTTTGATGTGCATCATTGGCATGTTTAGTATCGAGCAACATTGCTTTTTAGACTTTGATAAAATATGATTTAATTTTTCAGTATTTTGAACCAGAGAGATGCTCTTTTTTGAACACAAAAGATTTTCATGAGTTATAAATTCTGTATGGCAAGAATTTTCTGGCTATTCTTAAAGGGCTGGACAAAGTAAAACAGTAATTATTTGGTTTCCTGACTGTTTGTAAGATGTTTGGCAGGTGCTGCCATGCTCGCCTCATGATACATCATGTACTTCTCCATCTTAATTGCCTGATCTTTGATATAGCATCTTAGACCAGAAAGATGAATCTATTTATGATGTACAAATCCTAGATTCATTTATATAGTTTCCAAAAAGGTCTTCATTCTTTTAGATATAAACTTAAAGGGGTGGATGCATCTAAATACCCTCCTCCCACCGTGATAAGATACATGGAGTAAATTTACCCTGATCATAGCCTTTTCGTTTGGTAGTAAAGTACTTAGTGATTTATAGGTTGCTAGTTTCCATCACATTATTGCTTTCTCTTCTAGCAGAATAGGCCTGGTCTGGTATAGTAGGTCTATATTAGGGACTTCTTTTTAGGTTTTAAGTGAGCACCACTTTTTAAACTCCTAAGATTGCTCGCTTATCTACCAAAAGCCTACATGTATAATTGGGAAGACTTTCAGTCAAAATATACATGATTTTCTCTAAGTGTCTTATAGTTATTGACCTTTTGGAGGCTCACTTGAATTATCTAAAATTATACAACTCTTCTGGTCTTCTTGGGCTAGCATTCCCTACAAATTCGGGAACTTCTACTGATGCAGGCAAAGTTACAAGCAAGTGATCTTTGTACTAACAGCCTGTTAACTTTTTATTAGTAGTAATTAAACATGTTAAAAAAACCAAAGAAGAAAGAATTATGTTGAGAATAGATTTTTTAGATAAGTATCTTATTATTTGTTGACTTTCCACTTACTCAGGCGCTGGTATTTATATCTTGAGGGTATCTCCTGGCCATACATCAAGCATGCAACTTTTAAAAGTTTCCCTCCTCAGTATGGACAAAGAACTTAGACAACAAAGATTTTCACTAGAGCCATTGGTGGTAAATCATTACCAATATTTGGAAATGTCAAAGGTACAAAACTACAACTAAAAAGTGCAAAATGTCTTAGGATCAGACTAAGTTGAGATTTGTCACTCAGCTACTGAAATAGATTTTTGGAAAATTTGCATCAATTCCTCCTTTTTTGTACCCTAGTCAAGGCGTTAGCAGCTATCAATAGCATTATTTACTCCCTTTGGGCTCTCCATGAGCAAGTTTTACCTTGCCAATTCTAAGGATTAAAATAAAAAATTTCTCATTAAGCGGAAATCTGATTGAAATAAGGGGAGAGTATAAACTTATAGTTACCACTAGCCCATATGATTTTTAATCTTAATTGTTTTCAATCCTAGTGATCTCTTAAGTATTGTATTGATTTTATGAAAGGGCAATCAAGAAGGTTTGCTGAATCAATCTTTAGGGTAATCAGTCAGAATTGATGTTTTTAAGGCGTTTTTAGACATCCAATAGATTCTAACATATTCAAATATAATAAGGAACTAAATTTTATATAAAAAGGAATAGACAATTTCCAAGATGGCTGAACCACTGAGCCCTAGATATATACAACAGTTCTTATAAAATAATTATATTATCTTCAATTATTCATATTCGTTTAAATTGTTAAACTCCACAATTGTTTTCTTGCAAAAAATAGCTTATTTGTAAAAGGAGTAGAACAAAGATTGCGTTTAAGATTCCAAAAAAATATTTTAATTTAAAAAACGAATTTTATGACATCCAGACTATGGAAAGCCATGTATCTCCTCTATTTACGCCTCCATTATAGCGTAGGGGCCATTCTAATGCAGTTGGATGGTGAAGGCATTGAGCATCTTATGTTTTCTTACAGAAAGATGCTTTCAAAAGCTGAGAAAAATACAGTGCATGGTGAAGAAATGCATAGCTTTCTTGTTGCATTAAAACATTTCCAGCTCTTCTTGTATAGTACTTATTTTACAGTTGTTACAGACCATGATTATTTGAAGTGGCTAAAAATATGTAAGATTCAACAGGAAAATTAGCTCATTAGCTATTAAACTTTAGAGCTATAACATGAACTCATCCATAAATCTGTAGTGGATCACATATATGTAGATGAACTGTCCTGACTGCCCTTACAACACCAAGTTAATAGCAAAGATGAAAGTTTACACAACCTACTCATGATCCAGACTCTTTGGAGGACAAAGATGAACCAGTTAAAAGATGGTCAAAATAAAATTTTAAGATACTAAAAGCTTTATAATGAATAGATGAAAGAAAGTCAAAACCACCTGATTACCTTACTTGCAACCTTTGGAACGGGTACCAATTATGATGAAAGCCCACAATAAATTGGGACAAGGGTTTTAGAAAACCATATAAATGGATGAAGAGGTCATAATGTTAGGAAGAAATACTGGACACTGTAGTGGAAGTTTTTGACTCTTGCATATCTTGATATACAAATGCATTATAAGGCTAAGTATAAGTATCAGAAATGACCCTTCAGTAGCAAATCCATACTGTTAGTTTAGACACCATAGCTCAATATTTGAATCTACAGGAAGAGATTTAGATATCCATGTTGTTGATTTTGAGGATCGCTTGCTTGATATATATACTACTGAACACTAATTTGGGCTGAAGTTAAGATTAAATATCCTCAATTCTGCATGTGGTATATGGTAATTAGACCAATTGGAAACTCACTTACATGTTCAAATAACCCTGACTCTTCTTGTCAATATTATCTCAATTTTCCTTTTATAATTGATATTCAACCGTGACAGGTAAAGTTACAAGCTTTGGATCCTGAGAATCAAGCTTGCTGAAACTTTCCAAAAAAGACTTGAGATTAAAAAACCTGAATAAAATTAATTAAAATAAATTTTATATTCAGATTAAAATATTACTTTTATTCATTAAGCCAGGCGCATGTATTTATACCTCCAGGGCATCTCCTGGCAACATTTGAGCATGTAATCTTAACATATTATTTTCCACCTTAGATCAGCATTAAACTGATATGACTGAGACCTATTACTAGGTTATTGGTGGCAAATTACGCACATATTTGGGAGAATTTCAGGGACAAAAATTGAAACAATGAGTGTTCAAAAATGTCCTAGGATCATCTCAAAATGAGTTTTGTCATACTGCTGACAAAATATTAATTCTGGGAAATTCAATCATTGATTTAAATAATTGATGCACCGTTAATAAGGACATTGACAGGCCTCTCAATAGCACTAGATACTCCCTTTTGGGCGTTCCATGTACAAGTGTTATCATGCTGACTATGAGGATTGACATAAAAAATTTGCCATAGGCGGGAAATTATATTTAGGACCAGCTTAAGTAATGTTTTCATCACACAGCTTAAAAAAACAACTCCCTGATTGTGATGTCAACTGGCCCTCTTGATAGTACTAGGTACTCCCTTTGGGCAGTCCATGTGCAAGTGCTATTGTACTAATTATGGGGATCAACATACAAAATTTGCCTTAGGGCGGGAAAAGGATTACGTTTTTTCCCATCTATTCGTTCATGGTATTTTTAGACGTTTTCTTCAGGTTGATCCCATATGATTTCTCTTTTTGAATATTTGATATTGGTCCTAATTAGTCAGGACTAGTTGCCGATTTTTGGTGCAGGAATAATTGGCCCAAATATGCAAGTGTACTCAGCCCAAGCTTTTGATAAAATAATTGGATTAAAATGATGTTGATTTAACGGCCAAGCGTTGTAGCTGCAATAGGATTTAAGTTAAGAATTTTAGTATCAGCTTGAGCATTGGGATGATAATCAGCTAATCTGTTGGTTGTAGATGGGTTTATATTTGGGTCAACCACTCGAATGTGACACATGTAGGGATCAATCATGTCACAATTTTGGTTGAAAAATTGCCATTACTGCACAGAAATATAAGGGTACTGATATCTTTTTATAACAATATATAGTTCCTAGGCGTGACTGCCCTCAGGTATTGCTATGTAATAATGGGGTAAAGCTTTACTTCAAGTTGTATAAGAATCTTAGATAAGAGCATGGGAACTAAACAACTATTTACCAGCGCCTTACAACTCATCAACAAGAAAAATGTAGAAATAGAAAATGGAACGTTAGTTTTAATATTACGAATGTTGGCTAAGTACAACTCATTACATGAGTACTGATATTTTCCAAGTGCATTGATGGCTACAGGATAAATTTCCATTGTATTATCAAATTTTTCTCCTAACTAAAATTATATGAAATAAAACTTGGTACTCAGGTTTATTAGCCTGTAATGAAGACATAGATATCAACAATGGTCCTATAAAAGTAAAAAAAATTTAGCCCAAAATCAATTTCTTTCGCTTGAAATCACTTTTGAGAAATTTTACAAAAAAAGTTTTAATTATCTACCGCCATCTAGACACATTTATTTCCCAATTGATGTCCTCAGATCTACTGCCTGCTGATCCAGCATGAGGTAGCAATGATTCACCTCCTAGATTTTTTCGCCCTGTATGATAACAAATTTGAACGGTCTTAAATAGTCCTCCAAACTCTACTGGCTGATTTTTCCCTCCACAGGTCTTAGCACTTCACCTTGCGTGCATCCAACTGACTCGCCCCCATCCTCTTACCCTACCTAGATCCACTATCCAAATTTGCCTCCGTGTTGAATATGGGCGTTTATTCCCATATGATGATAAAGAAATAATTGACCTCACCACTGCCTTAGCGCTGGCTGGCTTTATAAATTTCCGCCCTTTTAAGGGCTATTGTCATAAGGATTCTAAACAGAGGAGGACACTGCAGCTGAGGTGTTGACTATACCAATTTACAAAATTACCCGCATCCTCTCTACCTGAACTCGTCTCCCTGATAACACCAAACTGGTGGTGTCATTTGCCAGCCTAGCTTCGCATCTCCCGCCCTAAATTTTATATGATGAGTTGATGTCAGGGATTTTGGCTTATGGCATTCAGCCCAACCTTGTCTTCACCATTCCTTCTAGTGTGGAGTTCCTGGCTGCCCCTTGAGCCTCTGCCATTATCACTTAAATCACTATACCATTGCTTAACAAATCCCCCAAATGCTTGCATAGCAGTGGCATTAAAGCATTATTTTGGACTTGTGTTGATAGGAATTGAAAAATTTTCCAATTTGTTTTGATCTTGACCACTCTAAATCTCCTGCCTCATGTCAATTCACTAGTTACAATTTCTGAACCTGTCTCAGCGTTGTCTGAATGGGGCGTTTTGTTGCCGCTTCCCACCCAACATTCTCACACTGAGCCAACATGGTATTTTAGTCCCCACCAAAACCTCCAATCATACTAACCGCCCTGGGCACAAACCGACCAATCAGTCAGGCTTGGACCAACATTTATACCTAAGCACACATTTGACTACTACAACCCTCCCAAATTCTACAAAAACTACTTCGTGAAACTAATTCCTTGGGACCTATTGGATGAAGTGGATGAATCAGGTAAAATTGTCACTAATAAGGATGTCAAATCTGATGAAGAAGGCTTGGATGAATATGATTGGGCAAAAATTTTAAAACAATGATTTTGAAAACTCTCTCACCCAGAAAATATGTTCCTAAACCTAATGCCTCCCATTCCATTGTGACCACCAGCTTGCCTTAGCAGTGTTGGCCTCACCCAATTGCCACCAACTCTGCAAAGCAGTGGCGCAATTAATGTGATCAATTTTTATAAAGGGCTGACCACAATCAAAATTCCCACTAAATTCTCCAAATTAGAACGATAGGAAACACAAAACTGCCAATGATGCTGATAACGCTATCATAAATTTTGCAAAACCAGCAGCAATAAACCAATTCTTTAAAATTACCTGTCAAACGATTGTTAGCTTAGCCCAACACCCAGATGCCTGCATCCAAGCTGAACATACTGTTGCAGGGTAGTCAAGGCTTCTTCCAAGCTGAATTTGAGGTAAGTAACCGTTATCTCACCTTCCTCCAACCCCACCATGCTTCTTCCCCAACGCCCTTGCTCTCTGCTTTTGTCTGCTTCTTCAATCAATATGCATCTTCCATACAAGATCCACCTGAAAAAGAGCTGTCCGACCCTCCCTCCCCTCTGCCATGGTGAGCTAGCTGTACTCCGCTCCCTGCCTGGATAGAAGTTTTTTATTTCTTTTGTTTTGATGCCCTGTTTGTTTTGGGCTTTTCGCCTTGAATTGGTAATGTCCATCCCCTGGTTGGCGTGCTTTATATAAAATTTAAAATTTAAATTGGTAGTAACCAGATTATACATTCCAATCAGAGGAGCAATGACAAATCTAGCCATAACAGTTAAAAGAGATTGTTAAAAAGCAAGTGCATCACTCCAATTTTACCCATTTTTAAATCTCTATTTAGCTTTGTACTGCCAAACTCATATAGCACCCCAAGGAGGAAAACTGGATCCCATCTGAGATGGGCCATACGCTATATTCTACAAAAGCTGAGATGATAACTCAATCAAGTCTTTAAAGATGAAGTAACTATCAATCACGTACATAGCTGATTCCTATGTCAATACTCCCCTTCAAATATTTTTATAGGAGAAAATGTCAGAAATCAGAGTATTGGACAAGTGACAATAATAAATCCTTAAAATCTCATGAGGTAATTGACACATTGATTAAAAAAGGGGTCAGAGATCTTTTTGAAATATAAAGAAAAATTAATAGTTGATCAGGCTCAACTTGGAAATAGAAAATTTACATAAGCTGACTTGATCCCAGAATCCCCAAATCAAATCCTGACTAGTAGAAGTTGAGGACTATTGCAATGTTAGGTAACTTCTAGCACAGTTGGCATTCAAGACAGTCAATCAAGATGTACCTGCAAGAGGGTAAGAACATGATTGAACCAATCATTTATATAAGTAAAATCCAGTCTATTCAGCTTGGATAATCTAACCATCTTTTCAATTAACATAATAGAGATATAAAGACATCTTTATCGTGTATGCACCACCTGACTAAGAGCTTCTCTACCTGAGCTCTTCTATGATTTATTAATCCTTTTCCCAATGGGGATTTTATTGTTAATATATTTAGGGAAGGTCAACCAGGGGACGTGCACCTCCAATATAGTGAGCATAAAACAAATTTATTGTGAAAATTAAAAGACCCCCCAAAGGGTTCTAAGCCCCTCTTGTTGTCTCCAGGACCACCAAGTTAAGGACAATAAGGGGTTTATACTGACTTATCCTTGGATGAAGCATGAGCGAAGGAAAGAATCAATCTTTAGAAACCATATGGGGAACCACGTATTGATCGCCCTTCTGTCACGTGGGGTCATGTTTCCAAACAACCATGCCTAAAATGTTCCAATATATGGTAGTGAAAACGATTGATGGCTTCTTGGATTGTAGGCTTTGCTCCTATAAACGATACCAGTGCTATTGTATGGATTGTCCATAGTGCTATTTCTATTATTAACGCCCAGAGGGATGGATGGATAGGTGACTCCATGTTTAGAGCGAACATGTTCCTAGCCAGACTGTATGATTGCCCACTGTCTTGGCGGAATAGGCGCATAAAATTTTTCCATATAGCTACTGATGTTGGACATTGTTCTAAATAAAGTACTAGGCTTCCATATTGACCACATATTGTACATGATGAATGTGCTGCATTTGTCCGTTGCTGCTGTGTGGTATACTCTCCTCATGAATCTCCACACATGTGCTCTTATCCTGGGTTAAGTAGTGAGAGATGTGTGTATCTCCAGGCTGTTCTTTTGGTCTCCAGTTTGTATGGTATATCCATATGATCCGGGTAATCAATACGGGCTATGGTACTCGAATTTCTGCATATTATGTTATCTGAGACTATTTGGCCATTAATTTCCTGTATGTGAGTTAGTCTTGGGCGTCCTCTGTGACTGATCTGACCACATATGTGAATCTTCCACTCCGTTCTTCTCATGGATAGAAGTATTCATTTGAAATGGCAAGAGTGCCATGTGGTCCTGCAGCTGTAGGATGAGACACCAGATACTTGATTAATGTGTTTGGGTGATCTGGGTTTTTTATCAGTTTTCTCATGTAAAGTTATATCTTGCTGTTCTGGCCTAATGTATATCTGGAAGATCTGGGCTAGTCACCTGGGCTATCCAGGATCCTAGTATATGGGTCGCTTGCTCTGCATAATTAGTTAGCCTATACCTCCGTTCCTCCTAGGGCCAAATAAGGTTTTAAGGCGTACAGGGGGTTGTGGTTGGACCAAAGCATCCCTGTATTAAGGCGTAAATTTTATTAAAAAAGGACGGCGAGAAAGCGATTGCATGGGCCATAAACCATATGATCGATAGATCCAGGAGTTGGCCACGTGACCCTTCCTGGTAGACCTGTTTAATGTCCACGTAAGGAGGTAATGCGTCTTGTTATTTTATCTAGAATATGATTTTCCATCATGGAGTTGGTGTAACCTCCTACTTCCAACCATACCCCCAAGTGACGGACAGGTCCAGCTGCTGGCTTGGTAGTAAAGTGAAGTTTTAGTGGGGTAATTGCTGATCATTGCCTCCTATGTCTGGTGAGGAGTCTTGATGTTGTATTGGATTGTTGACCCAAGGTAGCTGGCGTCCAATGAGTCTGATATTTCCTCAGGAATATGATTTCCTTTTTTAAGTGTTAAGCGATGCGTTGCTTATGGATGAAGATTCTTGTATTATCTTCTCAATTATGCAAGCATCCTGGTTGTTGGATATACCCGCCAAGATGTCATCAGCAAAAGCCATTCTTTTTACTGGTGGTTGGCTCTTGACATTGATTTCATTGATAAGTGTGTTTATGTTCCATATTAGTGGATACAGACTAAAATTGTATAGCAGAGGGCTTAGTGTGTCCCCTTGTTTGAGTCCTCTCTGTGATAAAAGTGGGTTCTTATGAAACCTGCTCCACGAACAGCCATATTAGCTGACTCTGTGAACAACATTACCCAGTTTTCAGACTATTTGAGAGTTTTAATCTTTGAAGGCAGGCTCTGAGATAGGTCCAGTTCACCCTGTGATATACCTTCTGTTTATCTAAGAAGACAAGCGCTCCAAAGGTTACAGATTGGCAGTTATTTGCAACTGTGTGGATATTGTTCCATATTGATATTTTTAGAACAAATTCATATTGTGATGGAGATATCACATCAGTTGTAATTTATCCTAGTTGTTTGGCCATAATTTTTGTAGAAATTTAGAATCAATGTTAGTTAGGGTGATTGGGCGCCAATTGGATAGGTTATTATATCTCCTTTTTTGAAAAAAAAATGACAGTGTAAGCTTCTTTGCCATGTAGGAGGCATGTTTCCATAATGCACTTATTAATGGAAGCTAAAAGAATATTAAATATGTTATTAAAATATTTTATATAAAATTCATTGGGAATCCCATCAGGCCCAGGGCATTTCCCTCTTGGTTCACCGCTTACTACTTCCCATAATTCCTTGCACAATATTAGGTTGACTAAATTGTTGTTTTGGGCCACGGTGTCAATATGTGTACTTGCAAGGAGATTTCAAATTTGCTGGTTTGACCGGTTATGTTTTATATATAAATTTTTATAAAACCTGTGTACTTTGGTTGCAACTTCTTTGGGTGTTTCCAATATGTAGTTGTCTGGTCTTTGGACCTGTGTGCAGGCTATCATATTTTTTCAGGTGTGAAACTGACATAAAAAATAGCTCGAGCAAGTTTCTTTATCTTTTATGTTTTTTGCTCTATATTGAACCCCAACTTGTTGTTAGTGTTTGCATATATAGTTGTTTAGATGAGCAGAAACCTCTTCCCATTTGCATCTTCATCAAGGACAATATTCTGTTCATAGAACATTATTTCTAGGTGATTAATTTCTTCCAAGCTGTGCATGATAATGCTGAAGCTGCCCTGTATCTTCTTGATGTTGTGTTTTTAATCTGTTGAGTTGTTGATTTTTTGAGTTTCTCCCAGGTGGTTAATGGGTCCAAACAGAGAGGTGTTTGAAAATACCACGTTGAGATATTTCCTTTATTTAAGTTTGAAAAACTGAGTTGACTAAATTTTCTGGGCATATTCTGCACCACCTGGGTGATTGGGTAGTTGTTTCCGCTGATGTGTAGGACACCAAAACTAGCCAATGGTCGGAAATTTTATTTTTGTAGTTTTAAATATGAATTTGGTGTCGCAAAATTAATGGTACAAGTATTAGGTCTATCCATGACATAGAGATACTTAAACTGTTGTGAAGATGTGGTCATGTCATGTTCTTTAAGAGGGATGACTTTTTAGGTGGTGGGTCATATAGTCCCAGGGTGGCCTTTAGAACGCGAAATTCCACTTTCCCTTTGATGCCTCCATTGTGTGTGGCCATCGTCAGTATCTGGGTTAGTATAGAAATTCATGTCTCCCATGACAAAAGTGTTTTCTGGAAGATGGAGTTGTGTTAGAGCTGTTAAAAACTATCATTGGTCCGGTGCACAGTTCAGTGCATACATACTGGCTATTGTGTGCTCTTCTTTGTGCCATATGAAGGTAATGGCTAGTACATGGCCATCCAGGAATGAATTTTTTTATATTCTTAAAGTTTTGGCTTTCATATACTATCACCCCACAGTGTTGTGACCAAAACGAAAATGTTGGGAGGAGCATGTTTTCCCATGCCTTCTCCTTTCCCTGTGGACAGTGGGTTTTCTGCACCGCCAGGATATCCACATATGGGTTTAGCAGGAGACTCAACCTCTTGGCCCAGGACGTTAAGGCCTTGAGTCCCACTAAGTTCAACATCCCTATCTCTACTGAGACACCTGATACGCCTCAGGTGTGGTTAGCAGGCCCCCCAGACCTAACCCCTCACTCTCATTACTTTTCATTACACCTCTGCTGCGTAGAGCATAACTATGAGTTGGAGTTGGGGTGTATTCTTCCCCCTTTTTTTACCGTTTTTGCTCCTCTCTTGCCTTTGTTGGTTCTTAATTTATCATTGCAGTGCACTTATGTGCTCTTATTGGCCACATTTTATCTTTCATGTGCCATTGTTGATTTTCACTCCTGATTGGGTTGTGCTCTGCAATTTTTTTTGGGGGATGTAGGACCCCTATATTTCCACATTTATTTCCAAATTTTGGGTTTCACAAAGACCCATTATGTTTGGATTTGTTGTTTGGTTTTTTGGGAGTTTGATTGGCTCATTTTTTCAAGTTCATCCATATTTTCCAGGATCTGTTCCAGCGAGATAGATGATTCCAATGATGCCTTTGCCTTGGCTACAGCCAACTTGTGAGCTTTTTTAGATTTTTTTCATTCTTTTGGGGAATTTTATCATTCATTAAATATTACCCATGTTCTCCCCAGAAGATTTGCGTGCGTGGTATCTGTGATTTTAATGTTATCTGAGTTGTCTTCGCCCATTCTTTCTCACAGAATTTCATTTTTATTAGGCCTTCTTTATGGGACAAGCATGAATCTTGTGCCCAAAGGCCTGGTAGTGGTTGCATATGGGGTGCACCCTTCACTGTTGCGCAGAATAATTGGGATTTTTCACATCAACAATAAAGGATGTGATGTGGGGGATTTTTATGATATCCTCCACTACCTCCTGGTTCAGGAAAATGGTTGAAATTGCCATCATTTTTTCTCAGGGTCAGCATCAACTAGAATCTTTTCATTTAGAATTGTTAAATTTCTCCATAGGCTTCCAAGCCTTCCCAGAGATGTCATTTGACTACTGTGCGCACCAATGTAGTTGGAAGGTAGTCAAAAATTGTGAAAAGTTTTTTAATTCTGTCCAACATGAGCGTTTGGTTGATACCAGATGCTGGTCGTTAGGAAGATCAAGTACTACTCTGCACTTCACTGCTTTATTTGCTTCTTCCGCTGTTTTGAACCCCAGATCTACCTAACCTTTGCAGATAGTATTGGTTGTTAAGTACATCACATGCAGGAAAATATTAAATTTGGACTTCGCCAAACTTTTCCCACATTGTTTATGTCTCTACACCCATGAATAATCATATCCTCTGTTCCACCTATGACAGTGGTTGCAAGTGGGGCAATTCCATATAACTACATTGGTCTTCTAAAAAATATACAAAACCTGTGTGGTGTGCCATCTTGGGTTTTATATTTTACTGGTATTTTTGTTTGTTCCTGTGCGCTTGGTACCTTTGGGAAGTGAATATCCAAGTCCATTCCCCTTTCAGCTTTCTCCAAATTCTTTACTTTATTACTCATGTTCATCTCACCTGGTATTGATTATCAGATTGTACTGTTTGAATCAATCATATTACTAAAAGTGATAGTAATTAGAAAGAAAAGCTAATGGTGATTGTGTTGTTATATGTAACTTATAAATCTCACATTCATTTTTAAAATAAAGTACCACCATTATTTCTATACCTCTTTTTGGATTTTTCTTTATTATGCACTCTTTTCAATATTACCATAGTACAATTACTCTAGTTAGGACCTAATTAAGACTTGAATACTATTAAAAATAAAATACTCGTTGTGAGCCTTAGAACGTTTTAAATATTGACTGTTGGGCTTCTAGGGCTCAGAATCATTGAGCCATTATTAACATAAGCCCTACACCCCATTCTCACGCTAATTTATGAAAAATAATTAAATGGGCTAACATGAGGTGTTTCAGCCTAAGAGCCTATGGCAGTACCCTAGGACTCACATTATAAAAATGGTATCAGGCAATTTATTATATTAATAAAACCCATCCTAAACCCATATAAAAACAGTATTCTTATTGATTAAATTTGTGTTACTTTTAATAAACCAGTTTATAGATCAAACTCATGGATTGCTCCACTAAACTATGTTATTCAAACCAATCAATTTTATCAATAGAATAGGTATGAGACTGGCAGAAAAAGCTTACCTGACCAGATTTATTATTCCAAAATTTGTAGCATCACTCTGGATACTCTTTAATCCAATGTTTGCATTATTAAAAATTTTATGATGTTTTCCAAGATCAATTTAGTCTCTCCCTCTATTTCTAAAACTCTTTCTGACACATCATTTGGGAGTCCACAAAGGTTATAATGCAGGCCAGTGTATGAACTTCCACCCCAATTCTCCTCACCCTAACTAAAAAGGCAACAGCCCTCATTAATTTAGGTTGCCAGTTTAATTCTGTCTTTTATATCCCTAATTAAACAAATCTTTTATAAAGTTTGACTTCCAATGAATATGACCTATGGATTCTAGTTGTTCTTTTGCAAATTTCATCAGTCAATTAATGCTGGTATATGAAAAATCCTGATATACATGGATTGCATGTTATGATCCATTAATCTAAAAGCTTTTTAAGATTAAACGAAGTTAGGTAGACTTGCCACAGTATCTCCCTTTTCACCCAACTTCCTGAAGCCCGCAAAGAAGCTGAAGTTCTCCTCGCAGCTTTTGTTGAAACACTTTCCCGTCATTAGCTTGATGCAGAAGAGGAAAACTCCTACTACACTGACCTCAACCCCCACTATGCGGATGCCCCAACGCCCTGGCTCTCTGCTCTGATCCAGTACTGTAACCAACAACCCTTGATCAAGGTTGGTCTTTCTGAAAACCAACCCCCAACCCCTCCTCACCCTCTGCCATGGTGGTTAGCAGTTTCTGCTTCCCACCTGGTTAGTAGTTTTGTTTTGTCATTTTGAGTGTTGTGTTTGGTACTGTCCGTCCCCTGGTTGGCGTACCTCAAATAAATCAAATAAATTGAACGAAGTTAGGTAGACTTTGCACCTCTGACCCTGACTGCTTAACTGTCACACATGCCATTTGCACCTTTGATTATGATATCCTAACTTAATCCACCACTAATGCCGTGCAATCTGCCTGGCATAGATCCTTATACTCCTCTGATCTATTCTATTTCAATAATCAACAGCCACAAACCTTGGTTGGGTTGTCACCCTACCCGCATCTCCTGACCATGATATTGCCCCAGTAAGACCCACGAATGCCCACATAACTGCCTTCTACATATTGGAGCCTTATATGTTATTGATTAGATTTACTACTCGCTTACCCTTTAAACGTTCCAGCGCAAAGTCATTGAGTTAGATATGCTTTTGGAATTTTGAACCATCCCCTGGGAGCTAACACCCTAAATTAATGGTCAGACTTCTTCCACTTAGCTGCAATCATGACATAATAAGCCAACCATCAATTCTTATACTCTCCACTTTTTTCTAAATTAGTTGAGACGTTTGCCTACTTATTGGCAAAAAACATTTTTCTACTGTCAATTCTTAATCCTTGCTCTCTTGTAGGGAAGCACCAGGTTTACTCCCAGACTGGCCCGGCCATATAATAAGTTAGAGTTGACTGATGATTTTTTAGAGGAAAAAAGCATAGCTGTTTAGTTACCAATATGCCACATTTCAGCTTGTCTTCTCCCCTATCCCTTGTATCTTATGCTCTCAGTTTCCACCATTAAGAATCAGGATTATTTCACATTTCACATAAACTTATGTTCTAGGACAAGCAAGGTCACTAAGTAGGCGCCTCTAGATACATGGACGGGTGTCAATTTTATAGACCTTAGAATTGCAAAAGTTCTAGACCTTGATACTAATGTGGCGCATTAATATTGGGCGCATCATCTCCACCTATCAAGTTTAACGTTGCGCAGCATCCAGTAACTTATTTTGTGCATAGTTCCTAGATCTGAAATCACTTTAAGTTGGTACTGATATTCTATGTCATGTAATTCTGGTGCAGCATGGTTGCATCATCTGTAAGTGTTAATCAAGTTGTAAAGCATTACAACATGATAATCTTCCTATTTTCACAATTATACGGAGGAAGAGTACAAAACTCAATATTTCTGGGTAAATGATTTTGGCTAAGGTTTGGATTATCAAGAAGCCCTTTCCAATTGCTTCTCCCGTTGTCTTTACTCAGATGGCATATGTATCACTGAGGCCCTGTGATGATTATAGACATGTGTATTATATAACAGTTCCATACCTTTAGTTAGTATTTTATTTATTTGAGACAAACTGACCAGGGGATGGACATTACCAAAGTGATAAAGAAAGAAAACATCAACTTGAAGCCTGAGCAGGGTCAACTCCATCAAAAGAAGATTTTCTACTTCTAGATCAGGACTCGGATTTTTCTGGTTATATCATGGGTAAAGTTTTCGCGTTTTTAGACCTACTAACCGCTAATAGCTTCCTTCATCTGGCACCCTAGTCAATGTGCGAAGGGTGGGAATCAAACCTGCAACCTTCAGGTTTGTAGCAGTAAGCCCTAACAACTCGCCTTCCACCCCCTTTTGAAGTATTATAACCAGATGGATTCTTCACATAGTATCCAAAATTAATGTCCTGATTAGTAAAGCATAAATGCTTATAATCTCCTTGATTTTGATAAGAAGTAACTTTGAAGTTATGGATTTGTGCTCCCCATTTGGTTGAGTTGAGCTATCCCAAAGTATTCGGGATGATCTCTAATAGCAAATATTGGTATTTTCGCTGCTGGCAACTGTAATTTAATTTAATTTTAATTTATTGTGAGGAAGGCTGGCCAGGGGATGGACACTTCCAAATTTTACCTGAAAGAAACAAAACTTAGTAAAAGGGAAGGCACCCCAGAGAAGCGATGCTATCTCTTGTTGCCAACGGGAACGCCACTATGGGGAGAGGGAGGGGCCATGTGAAGGGGCCGTAGCCACTATTGAACACGTGTGGAGGAAAGGATCCGATTTGATGAACTAAACTGGGAACCAGGAGGAGACCAGCTGACGGCGATGCGGTGGGAGGTACCCAAACATCCACACCTGGATGTGGTCCACCAAATGGGACCGGAATCTGTGGACAGTTTCTGGGAGGGTGGGGGTGGAGTCTGCGATGGCATCCAAGACAATCGTTTGGATAGTCCACATGGTGATTGTGACCACCAGAGCATGGAGGGAGGGTGGAAGGGGGGATACCATGGATATAGCAAACATATCTCTTGACAGACTGAAGGGATGTGTTTGATCTTGGCCAAGCAGACGTTGAACTTCGCGCCATATCACTTTAGAGGTATAACACTTCTCCAGGCGGTGGAACAGCGTGCCATACTGGCCACACACGACACAGGATGAGTGTAAAGTGTTAGAGCGCTCAGCCGTATGGTACACCCACCTCAGGCAGCGCCACACATGAGAACAGATTTGAGGCTACAACAGAGGGTGGTGTGCGTATTTCCAAATAGTCTTCTGGGTCTCAATGGAGTAAGGGATGTCCATCATGTCCAGGTAGTCCACCCTGGATAGGACATGGGGCCGTGTGGGGATCACGCCATCTTGAATGGGTAGCCCATGTACCTCTTGTGTGAACTGAGGAGAGGGGCGGCCTCTCTGGGCTGTGTGTCCGCTAATATAAATTCTCCACTCAGCGCTCCACATGGATATAAGAATTCATTTGTAGTGGGTTTTAGTACCGTGAGGACCTGTGGCCGATGGGTGGGAAGCCAGGTATTTAATCAAGGAGTGAGGGTTCGATGGATTGTTAAGGCCCAAGGCGCGGGAGAAGTTGGAGCAGGCCGCGCGGGACCAGTGTTGGGAGGGGAGCGTAGGGGCGGTGACAGCCGCAATCCAGGTGCCCAGGATCTTGGCAGCATGGGCTTTGAAGTCAAGCAGGCCCATGCCACCATGATGATAAGGGCCAAACATGACCTCAAGTCGTACTGGTGGTGGGCGGCCTGACCAAAGCCATCCTTGCAGAAGGGAATACATGGATTTGAAAAAGCCTGGGGAGAAGGGGATGGCGTGGGCTCCAAACCAGACTTTGGAAGGAGCATAGAGTTGGATTAAACAATCCTGCTAGTAAGGGAAGTAGGGTGGTCTCTGAAGGAGGCGATGCGCTTCATCACGTTGTATATGATAAGACTTTCCATTACTGCTGAGGCATACCCGCCTGCCTCCACCCACACGCCTAGATGGCGGACAGGCCCTATGGTAGGGCGTGGCACGAAGGGGAGCTCTAGTTGGGCGGTGTGGGGTGAGCAGGGATGGCGAGCATATGTGCGAGCAGATGGGCCAGGCTGGGCACTGGCCGCTGGGGGCCAGCATGCTTGATACCAACCAAGGAGGATGATTTCGGTTTTGAAAGCATTCAGTGCAACATTACTTACCCAGGAATATTCCTGGATGAGAGCTTAAAGCGCGTGTGCGTCTTTATTATTAGACACCCCAACCACACAGTCATCTGCAAACGCCATCATCTTGACTGGGGCTTGGCTTGGTACATGGACCCCAGTGAGGTGGGCATTCACGTTTTGAAGTAGTGGGTCAAGGCTGAAGTTGTATAAGAGTGGGCTAAGGGGGTCCCCTTGTTGTAAGCCCCTTTGAGGGCGGACTACTTCTGTTGGGAAGCCAGGGCCACGCACTGCCATTGTTTCAGATTCTGTGAGCAGCATTACCCAGTTGATGAAGCGAGGGTGTAAGCGGAATTGATGGAGGCAGGCCCTGAGGTAAACCCAGTTTACTCTATCATAGGCCATCTGTTGGTCCAAAATACAAGTGCCCCAGAAAAAAAAAAAAAATTTTTTTTTTTTTTTTTTTTTTTTTTTTTTTTTTTTTTTTTTTTTTTTTTTTTTTTTTTTTTTTTTTTTTTTTTTTTTTTTTTTTTTTTTTTTTTTTTTTTTTTTTTTTTTTTTTTTTTTTTTTTGGCTGTGGACTGGCATGCGTTAGCCACAGAGTGCACGTTGTCCCAAATCGACCTTTTGGGTATGAAACTGAATTTTTCTGTGGAGATGGTGGCAGATGCTACAATCCCTAAATAGTTAGCCATTATTTAAGTTAAAATTTTTGTATCCATGTTAGTTAAAGAAATGGGGCGCCAGTTGGCTAAGTCAAGCTTATCCCCTTTCTTGAAGAGTGGGACAGTGAAGGCCTCTTGTCCTCCTGGTAGAAGGCGCGTTTCCAGAAGGCTCTGGTTAAGGGAGGCAAGTAGCAGTAGGGATATATATTTGAAGTACTTTTATAGAATTCATATGGAATGCCATCTGGGCCTGGGCATTTCCGATTTGGTGCACCGCGGATGGCTGTCCAGAGTTCATTTAAAGTAATCAAATTCATTAATTCTGGGTTTTCAAAATGGTGAGGATGTGAGTGCGGTTGAAAAATTTTGCCACTTTGGCCAGCTGAATTGAATCAAATCGGTATAACTTGGAGTAATACTTTTGTATTTTGATTGCCACTTCAGCTGGCATATCCGTGACAGAATCATCCGATCTCTGCACATGTGTGCAGGCCATGCTCTGGCATGGTGCAAAGAATTTTAAAAAAATATGCGGTGCACTTGTCGCCCTTTGTAATGCATTTGGCCCTGTACTGAACACAAACCCGATGTTTGTGTTGCCTTTCAAGCGCGTTGAGGTGGGCAGCTGCTTCTGCCCACTTCCAGCCCCATGCAGGGCTGTAGCCTGTGGCTGGGATGTTGGATTCCAGGTGTGCCAACTTTTCCAGAGTGTGCAAAATGACAGCCGATGTAGCTTGTGAGTGTCAGGAGGAGAGGTGGCAATAGTGGCGGATGGTATCCTCTTTGAAGGCTGACCATGTGGAAATTGGGTCCGCACAAAATGGTATAACAAACTCTTTTGCCAAAGTTACTGCAGCCACCCAAGTGGAAAATCCTGGCGATGCAAGTTCAGGAGGGCGGAGTTTGCACCAATGTGGGGCCTTAGCCAATGTGACAGGTAAGTGGTAGGTTATCAAGACCAGTTGGTAGTTGAAGAATTCGATTTTTGCTGTTATAAGTGGGAAATGTGAGATTGAAATCTCGCCAGCGTGAGGATAAGGTCGATGTGGGTCATGGACCTTAATTGGCCGTTGTGGATATGGGGGCGCGTCATGTTTTCAAGAAGTGGGGCTTGCCGCAACAGCTCATCTATTAACCCAAGGGTGGCCTTTAGAACGCGAAGTTCTACGTGACCCTGGGAGGCGTGGGAGGAGGAAGGCCAACAGTCCATGGGTGATTTTAGCCAACAGTTCATGTCGCTGACTACAAAAGGGTCAGGGGGTAACAGAAGGGATTTGACTGACAAGAAAAATTCCTGACACTCTCATGCACAGGTTGGGTTATAGATGTTGACTATAGCGTGCACCACGTCAGCCCACAAGAAAGTGACAACGAGGACTTGGCCACTGAGGAAGGATTCCTATGATAAAAATTTAAAAAATTGTTTTTTCTTATAAGCATTCCACAGTGCTTAGATCAGAAGGATAGGGAAGGGAGGAGCATGGATTTCCATGTTTCCTTAGAACCACATGGAAAGTGGGACTCCTGGATGGCAGGATGTCCACGGTTAAATTATTTTGTAAAAAACTCAGTTTCCTAGCCCAGGATGGCGAGGCCTTGAGTCTGGCGATATTCAACGTCCCTAAAGTGAAGGTTTCCCCCATCGCACCTTAGGTGCGAGGTGAAGGGCACCCAGGCCCACTAGCCTCATCTGGATCCCCATGGGCCTTCACAGATAGCACGGGTGTTTGCAGCAACACTATCTGTATTTTTGTTAATTTTAGCAGAAAGGTTCGCGTTGGCTTTTGCCTTCACTTTTTGTTCCCCCAACGTTGAATGAATTTTTTGCAGTGCAGATGAGTTCAGTGCACCGATGTTTGGGTCAA
Source organism: Massospora cicadina (assembly GCA_022478985.1). Classification (NCBI taxonomy): domain Eukaryota; kingdom Fungi; phylum Entomophthoromycota; class Entomophthoromycetes; order Entomophthorales; family Entomophthoraceae; genus Massospora; species Massospora cicadina. The sequence continues at coordinate 251,381 of JAKSZP010005266.1, read as the reverse complement.
CAATTTATTTTCAGGTAGGTTGGAAACCAAGTCAGTTTCAACTGGGGGTTAGTTGCAAAGGTCAGGTGAGATCGAGTCACCCATCAGATCCTCAGATTGGGTGGCCAAATTGGCATGGGATTCCCAATCTGATTGGTTGAGGGATTCCCAAGTTACTTCCGCCACGAAGGTTTTGATGTCCTCCTGGCATTGGGAGTGTGGGATAGCAGAGATGACTTTGGCCGCTTCCTTGGCGACGGCCCTGTGGGCCTGTTTGGCCTTCTTTTGCTCTTAAGGGGAGATAGGCTTTACTAGTAGGTAGCAGCCTTGTGCTCCCCATGGGAAAGCCTCTTTGGTGCTGGCGGTTGGTTTGTAGTGCACCTCTCCACTGGCCATGGCCGCCGAGGGGTGCTCTTGGAATTTGATGCCCTCCTTGGTGGGGCATGCGTGTGCCTTATGGACAAACGCATCACAGTGGGTGCAGATGGGGGGTGCGCTGTCTATGGTTACTCACAAAGGGTGGGTGGTATACCCTTCGATATTAATATATGTGGAGTGCAGGATCTGGGTTAGGTCCTTCGTGATCTCCTTGGCTGGAGTCAGAACTGCAATGGCTTTGCCGTTGCACAGGTGTGGCATCAGCATAAAGCGTTGCATCTCAAAGGATTGTATTTCGCCTTATACAGTGAGACCATCTTTCAGGTGCTGCTCCAGAATGGCACACTTGACTGTAGTAATCAAAAAAACAAATGTGAGGAAAATTTTGTTTGGATTTTGTCCATCTGGTGCGTTTGGTTTTGATGACCCATTGCCCTTCAGGGAGTTCAATCACTACATGCACTGCAGCAGCTTCGTCTGCTTCCTTGTTTTTGAAACAAAGGTCCAGCCAACCGCGTGACATGGAGTGAGGTGCAACGTACACCACAGTCCGGAAAAAAAGTGTGCACACCCCCACAAAATTTTACCATAAAGCTGTTTGTTAAAGTCCAGAAACACCCGGACTCCATATTCCAATGACAAAAGTGGTTGGGAGTGCGGCTTGTTGATGTACTGGTTGCATCGCGCTTGCCGAGTGAGGATTTCCAGGGAAATAGTAACAGCTATTTTTTTATTTTTTTATTCCACCAGTTTCTCCGGGGCGTTTCCAAACATTTGAGGTCGCGGGCCTACCACCTGTGCCTCTTACCTTACTTGCCCAACTGCTTCCTGACATGGGCGCAGACTAATCTCCTCTGTGAGATTATCAAACTAGAATCAGATTTGAATTGAATAAGTTGCAAAAGTGATTGCAACGAGAGAGAAAAGTGCTACTGGCAACTTTAACTGAGGTTAATTGCAAAATATATATTAAATAATTTCTTGGTAATAGCTTACTGTAATCTGGAGCTGAGTATGTCATTATTTTTATTACTTTATAATCTAAAAGGGATTGACAGTATGCCATTGAGGTGTTAAGTATCAATGGTGATTCAATGCCAAGTATAGTTCAATCTTTTACTATATATATTTACCAATGACTTGCATTAAGGATAATCATACTTCTAACTTTAGTGCTCTGGGTTCCAATAGTTAAGTGAGTTATGGACATTCCGCTGACTTGAGTTCAGAATTAACAGCAACACACGCCAAGTATATCTGATAAAAAACTTATAATAATAAATATCATGATTAAACAAGTGATTGATGCTGAGGATGAATTATAATAACTGACTTTCAGTTTGGTATACGTATTGAGGTATAGTTGCCATCAGAGGATGCTGATGATAGGGTCGGTTTGTCAGCAATAAACGCTATTTATTGATGATAGGCAGACAGTGTATTGACAAGTAAACCATAAGTTAGAATACCTTATACTCCCTCATAATATATATCTATCTTTTATCTACTTTTTTATTGTTTTAAGGTATCCAAAGGGTAGTGGCAATGGAGGGTGGGCTGAAGATCACCAAGTTTAGGTTTTGGGTGAGTGCACATAGGGGTGGCCGGCGCTACTAACCCCAATACAATCTATAAGGAATCCCCACAGGGACTTACTTTTTGCGGACACTACGAGGGACTGAAGGGGATTAACCCTGAAGGGATAATAAGACAAAGCTGAGATTTACCCTGGTGGTTGTATGGCCTGCTGTGTGCCTCCTGGGAAGCTCATTGCTTAAAGATAAAGTTGTGAATTTAGATTTTGGAGTTTCACTGCGGATTTGTAGTGAAGATAACTTGGGAAGGGGAAACATTAATTGTTATCATTGTCATACTTCTGGCCTGGCACATTAATGAATTTCACATTGAATCAGATATAAAAATCTTAATATAATGCTCACTACTCTGGATCTAGTAGTTTGTTGCTAAAATAGTTGGAGGTATGGTTTTGAGGAGGTGAGATCCGCTAATTTTTGGGTGAATGACGCCTGATGGAACCTTTCTCCAACGTTAATTTTCTGGAGCCTCTTGGAGGTGTGGAGGTTGCTTTACAAACCTCTCTCCATCGCGCCTTTGATGTCTTGGAACACCAAAAAGGTAGGAGCTGCGCTGAAGGAATACATCAGCTTAAGTGTGGGAATATGTTAGGATTATAACCATATGGATACCTCCAATAGTATCAAAGAAAGAGGTCTCAATTAGTCAGGCATGATTGCTGATTAATCTCCTACTTCCAATTATAATATTAATAAAGTTCCAGAATAGTAGCTTTTCTTCCCCATATCAATCATTTTCATTATGAAAATTAATTTGAATAGTAAAGTTGATAATCACACAGAAGAGATAGGCGATATTAATAAAACAAACTTAAAAAGGGATAAAGTCATATCAGGCAATGTACAGAATGGTGCACTGAAGAACAAGAAAAGCTCTGGGGGGACTGAGAACCAGTGCTGCTAAAAACCACAAACCCAGACACCTTCCTGATTTGTGGATTTCACAACCAAACAAAATGCATACCTTTAGAACCAGTATTTTCAACCCCTCTCACCAGTAGAGCAAAGACTCCAACTCTACTTAGGGATCAATTCTCCAACCTTGTGGGAGAAATTGGGTGAGGCACAGGCGTCCCTATTCCCCCATGCGATGTAAATAACCACCCATACAATCCACTACAGCTTGATTGACAGTGATTAGAAACCAAGTAATAAGTGGACGCCGCCACAAGTTTTTGCTTTAAAATTACCCTCCCTGAAGGCAAAAAAATTTTGCGCACCGTGTGCACAAGATGGAACAAAGCAAAACAATAGTTCATCTTATTTGACTCGATCTAAAACAACCTCCCCACAAAGTAATTGAGGAGGTGCCCCAAGGTGGACCTATCAGCTATGGCAAAGTTAAACAATTATGAATGCATTGGTTCCAACTGATGCCAAAGCTGTGCACAGGTAAGGCAATAGCCATGATAAATTCGCTCTCTGGTGTGTCTGAGGAACTTATAAAGATTCCACACACAGCGGTGTTCCACCTCATAGATGGTGATGTCGCAAAGGTGTTCCACATCACTTGAAAGTGAACCGCTAATCTGCAATCACTGCAACGACTTAGGGAACAAGGTGCACGCATGTCCCATGAAGGAGGGACTTATGGCCCCAGACTTCTGCGATGACACCATGGATGAAGACTATAAGGACTTCGCCAAAATTATCAACACCAACCACGCCTTCCTCTTGGGAGAGGATAGACAGTACATTCTCATAGACCCAGTCTCACCCAAAGTGCATAAAATGGCACAAAAGTCCTTAATAGTGCTGTGGCCATGGCAGCGTCGCTCACAGCCTCCTCCATTACCCTGGCCAAATCCAGGAATACATGGAGATAATTACCCAAGCCAGTAAATCAGATCATAATACCCAAGATAAATAAAATTCATAACAAAATAACTGAAACAATAGTGACTCCAATCAAAAAAAATTTAGCCAAACAATCAAGCTCCACCATTAGTGAACAAATGAGCACATACACAATTACAAAACCCTGTAACAACAGAGAGCAGCCAGCACACTGCATCAGAAAATCATGAGACATGAATGGAAGAGACCAACTCAAGCACACTCAATGGTAAGACCTTTTCAAAATTGACTAAGGTAAGGGATCAAACCACTGCACATATGGGACAGGTACATTCACCCGATGCCAATACCAGAAATGGTGCAAAGGGAAAGGGCTGAAAGGCCTCTCAACTGCTCCTGAGACGCCGCAGGCACCCCAGTGTCCATAGGGACGTTTAACATCATGGGAGCCAGGGTTCAATCGTCTCAAGCAAAAAAGCTGAACTTCCTGCAAAAACACCTGTAGATATCTTGGCCATCCAAGAAACCCACAATCTGCAGGGTAAGAGAGATCCTGGTCAGCCAGGGTCTCACTATCTTAATCAATATGGACGTCCCACTGTGGGTGGTGTCCATAATCATCGGAAATCAAAAATTACTAACTCAATATCGTATCTACACGGCTGCATCATGGTAGCAACGATCTCATGCCAGGATGACACAATCTCGATAGCATGCATCTATGCACCATGAACTTCATCTGAGAGGAAGCAATTCCTTGAGACCATTCCAACACTTGCCCTCCCACCAGACACTATTCTACTGGGCGACTCCAACTGCTGGACTGACCCCAACATGAACATAAAGCCTAAACCCAGGGGATACCCCGGGGCACATCAAATTGTATGTAATGAAGGCGTCCCTCAACTTACATGACACTATCCTCCGGTCACCACTCCTCCCCCAAATATCTCCCCCAATGTATGTGAGAGAAAGCTCATCTGAATGAGCTGCATTGACTTTATCCTCACCCCAAATCACTTCTTACCATCTCCAACCTCTTGACTAAAAAGGTAAACTTCTACACCACCAACGTTTTTTGGTGCAGCTTTTTCCAACCTGTACTCCTGCACAGGCGTCAAAATGGAGGAGATGCACCCAGATAATATAAAATTGCCCAAACTACCCGACTGGGTTGAAAACATAACCGTAAACCCCAAATTTTCAACTCTCTTAATAATGCTCCCATTGCAACTGGACAAATTAAAAACCAAATTAATAGATAAAAATCTCGCCATCTCGCCTCGCATAAGTACACCGCCAACTAAGTTACAATCAGGCGCACCTTGGTGGAATTAGACCACCTTGAGCTCAACACCCCAAAGTGTGGCTACAGCCCCAATTGGGAGTGTAAATGGGCGGAAATATCTTCCCTTCTAAACATCCTCAGCTTCAAACATCAGCACAGAATCAAAGTTTCAAAAAAAGTAAGTTCATAAAAGAAGGCGAAACCTCTTGACTTACTTTTTCTGCAATTTCACTCCCAATGTAACCAGCCCATGTGCATACAGGTCCACGAAAGTGGCAGCACCGTGGCAACTGACCCAGCGGAGGTCAAGGCGAAAGTAACCCTTCTAAAACACTGAACTATACCTTGATACTCCAACTAATCCCTAAAAAGTTAAAAAATTTACACACAACGCCAGAATATAATGCACACCGCTGGACTACAACCTATTAAGCTTAATCACACAGGAGGGGCTCTGGGACACAGACTGTGGTGCTCCATGTAGGAAATGCTTAGGGCCTGATGGGATACCCTAAAAAGCTACAAAAAAACTTTAAACAAATTGCCCCCCTCCTCTTGGAATTATTGAACCAGTGATTGTTGGAGACCCGCCTCCTACCAGGTGGCAAGGCTCCTATGTCATAACCCAGTAAAAAATGGCAACAAACTGGATCTGGGCAACTGGCTTTCAATTGCACTATCTAACACTGATACAAAACTTATAACCAAAATTTCCGCCACCAGACTATGCAACATAGGCTCCAAAATTCTGTCACCCAATCAGTTTTGGTTCACAATAGAGGGCGATCTGTCTAGACCAATATACACTCCTTCGTTAACATCAGACAGTCAAGAGCAACTGGAGCCCTGCTATTCCTAGACAAGGATAAGGAATACGACTGCTTTGATTGGCCATACCTGTCAGAATGCCTGAGCGCCTTCAGACTCTCACCTTAATTCATAGAATGGGAAATGCTCCTAAAAATTCCGCATCCATGGATGTCTGTTGCTCTGGCTTTCTAACTGACACAATCACACTATACAGAGGGCTCAAACAAGGGGAACCCTTCAGCTCGATGCTATATAACTTTAGCATAGATTTTCTCCTTTGCGTCGCTGACTCACGCCTCATGGGCATCACTGCACAAGGCCAACCAACAGTCAGATACTAGCCTTTGCAGATGATTGCGTGGCAAGCATAGCTAGTAACGAAGATGCCTGGCAGTTGGAGCGCAACCCTGGAGGAGTACTCCATTGTGAGCAACGCATTGCTCAACAAAAAGAAAACGGAAATCATACTTTTTGGAAAGTACACTAACAACTGGATCACAACACCCAAGCCACATAGATCCTTAAATTAAACAAAACAACCATCCTTCCCTTTTCATTGCCCCCCTCAGCAAACCCTGTTCGCCACCTTGGGATGTGGCTGGAAACAGGAGGGTATTCCAATGACAAAATCAAGAACAACCTATTGCATTGGATGTCCAATTGTATTGCCTCCCTTAAGGGAAGATTGTCACGACAAATGGGGAGAGTAACGGCGGCCACTTTACTCATCCTTTCAATGCTCTGGTTCCCCGCCCTTTAAATCTTTTTCTCACCCTCGTTTATATCCTCAGTCCGTGCTTTAATCCAAGGATGGCTGTGGCTTGGGTCTCAGCCACATATATTAGTGGAAACACTCTTAAGCCCACACTCAAGCGGTGGCATGGGCCAATAGACTTTGAAGACCATGACAACCGCATACTGGCCACCTGTATATGAAGTTCTAGCCCCAGAACTTCCACATCAACACTGGTTTAGAGAGGCAAGGACCAACTTCACACAGGCGCTTAAACTTTACAACCCTCACAACCCATCCAGCCTGCTCACATACCTTACAAACCATTCCAAGGCAGCGCGCCTACATGGAAATCCCCTCACTTCAAAATCCTCCTCCACACCGTTTGGCACATAGTATAGAAAGTCACTATCACAGGCACTAGTCAGGGAAGGGAAGGCCCAGAGCAAGATTCACGCTAAGTAAACCGAACAACCACTCCAGAGGGACACACATGACATGTCTTCAAAAATTGAAAAATTTGACTACTTGGATGTCTTGGACAATGCCTATGACCTCATGAAACAGAAGGGAATATGAGGCTTGCTCATCATCTACTCCTTTAGCCAAAGAAAAAGCAAAAAGCTGGCGCTGCCTCAGACAAACCACAGTAAGACCACTTTAACTCTTTTCATTCAACATGCACAGTGTGTGGAGGGGACGGCAACCTACACCATTGCCTTGAAGCATGCCCGCTTTTTTAGAGCCATATGGTGCAAAGTTGCTTATCTGCTTAAATCCCACAACGACCAGGAGCTATCAATATTAGAAGCCTCCTCGCACTCAAACTCAAATCTCCAAAAACACCCAAGCTTTATTCCCTTATAGTCGCCATTGCACTGTGGATAATATACACATTAGCAATAAATGCCCTCAAAGGAACAGTGCCAACCATCCATAAGACAGTCAGATGATTCTACCTTTACTTACTGGAACACTTCCAATCCTGGCTATATGGATACATGAAACCAAAGAAACATTGACTCATTGAGTCATGGTTACCAGTCTGTTTCCTGCATGCGGAACTCTTCCTTCACACTTGCTATATCATAGGGGAAGCCCCTTGGTATAGTGTATCCAACCCCTATACCTGTTAGTACCATATGGCAACAGAGGTAGCTCGTCTACTCTGAGGTGCCAAAATCTCACTCTTCATCTTCCCCCCTCTCCAATTCCATATAGTTCATACCGGTAGTGCCTGTCCCCTGGTCAGCCTACCCCAATTAAGTTATATAAATGATACAGATTTGTGCTCCCAATCTGGTCAGATTAAGATATCCTGAGTGTCGGTAATAATACCCAATAGCAATTATTTTTATTTCAATTACTGGTTTTTTACGACGAGGATAATCAACAAAAATGCATTTTTTGATTATAAGTAATTTAATGCTGAAAATTGGAGCCAGGGATGTCAACATCTTTATTTATTTAGATTACAAAAGATCAATAATTTGCTGTCAATGTTTTTAGATTTACTAAAAATTTAATGTCAAGGATTTTCAATCAATTTGTATTTGAGAATTACCAGATACTAATGCTGAGGATGATCATAATGCTGACTTTGGTACTGAGGCTTTCAATATCTGAGCGAGCTAAAGATGTTTCTCCAAATTCGAGTTCAAAGTTACTTGCGACCTAGACCAAGGATAATTAATGATAACAATTTATATATGATTGAAATTGTGAGTGATACTGAAGATGTATTAAAAGATATGTCTGGCGTTTTTTGGGGTGTATCTAGGGAATAGTTTCTATCAGAGGCTGCTGATGATAGTGTTTGGTTTCCAACAATAAAAGCTGATGATTGTTAATAGTCAGGCAGCAGATTTCCAAGAGGACGCCTGAGTATAAATAGAAAAATATTTCCTCTTATTAAAATCCTTCTTTCAACTACTCTTCTAGTGTTCTAAGGTAGCCAGAGGGGTTGCTGGCAGTGTAGGTAGGCTGAAGATCCATAAGGTTAAGTGCTGGCTGAGTGCACCTAGGTGTGGGCTGTGCTACATCTATCATCTGGTTCTACAAGGAAACCCAACAGCGACTTGACTAATTGGATGATAGAACGAGGGACTGAAGTGGATTCACCCTGAGGGGTGATAAGACAAACCAAGAATCATTAATTTGTGGTTTGGGCTTTCTGTGTGCCCCTTGGGGGTTTGCGCCAAAGTGAAGTTGTATTTGATAGATTAGTGAGTTGCACTGCGGACTTTTTAGTGAAAAGTAGCCCTTGAAGGGGAGCCATCAAGGGTCAGCAGTTATCATCCTGTTGGACTGTTACACTAAAGGTGTTCAAATTGTAGCAAATATATATTTTTGTAATGTCTTTAACCCTACCTCTAAAACAGTCATTTTCTATAGCAATTGCAAAGTTACAGTTATTCTACAAGCATGATCTAGTAAGTGAAATTAATAAGAAAGAGTCAATATAGGTTTGAGTGGTTTACCGCCTTCTGAACAAAAAGGAGTTTCTCTAGTTAAAAGTAATGCTTTAAAGGTTAAAAGATGCCATACGATCTTTAAAGGTCTCATTGATGGTGATTAAGCAACTATAACTTCACATGTGCCGTTACATATATTAATGGCAGTCTGATCCATTTGACCATCCTTGAGCATCACGCAAAAAATTTTAAAGCTATAATAACTCCCCTTTAAAGGGCTCTATTCTTTGTGAAGCAGACATAATGTGATCTTTTGTTTTGAGGAGATGATCATTTGTTATGTTTACATGACATAATTGAGGGACAGATTTTAAGGATAAGCTGGGCGTGAGGAAACCAATAAGTCAAAGTTGGCAGGACTGCCTGACCTGTAGCATAATCTGGAACAACGTTGAGTAAAGGTAAAATGTACACAAGTTGGTCCTGGGGGTGCGCATGATGGTCATATGAGTGTTACATCTATGGTGTTGGAAAATTGCCTTTCAAACAATAGTGGGCTCCGCTAGTGTGCCAGACCAGCCAGTTTGTAGACTTTACGACCCTTGCTGTTTCTCCTTCATAGGCGTACCAACCCGTTAAGGTTCACGTCCAACCCACCAACCCAGAAGACCAATTATTTCGCCTTAGCCCCATGGTCATTCTTGGGAGTGCACCATTGGTCCTCAGCTCCCTTCCTGGGTGGCCTGACCCCTTTCTCCTTCTCCCTCATGACCAATCGCTAGCTTCTCTTTATTATTCCTGGCAAGTCCATCCCCCATCCTGGACGGCTATGGCACTCTCGCACTGAACTACTTTTATGGGTGATGGCCATCAGCCCATCGTCATTGATGGCTGGTTGGACTGGTTTTTGTTAAGTGTTACTTGTAAGCTGAGGTATGGGAGCTGGTATCATCAGCCACTTCAGGCGCATCACCCAGCTCTTGTCTCAGGGATCTTCAGTCCCACCCCTACCCATCTTAGTGGCTCTTTCTACTTCAAATAAAGAAAGGTGGGCGAAAGAGATCTTTATTTAGGGAATAACAACTATTTATATTCTAATTACTGCGCCTATAAAAACCCCTCGGCCTCCAAAGTGGGTTCTTCATCCAATTGTTTGTTATCTGCAATTATGATTCTCTCCCAATCCGTTCATCCCAATCACCAAATACTATATTTTAACCCATACTTGGCACAAATTGTAATTCTTCCAGATATAAATTACTATTATAATTATAACTGAGCATCCTTGGCATAAGACACTAGTAGTCAGATTTGGTGCAGCAAAATCATCATCAGACATTTGATAACAAATACATCAGCTTTACAACATAAGATCCCACAATAGCCCACAAACTGGCAGTTGGCGTCAAACTAGGATTCCGCCAAAACTGAACAAATAGTAAGTAATTGGTCTACATCCTTGCCATTAGTCGCTATAGTTGACATCAAATAACATTTTTATGGGGAATTATCCTGATACTTTGAAAGGGCTAAATTAATTAAATGGGACACCAATTGGTAAATATACCATTAATATAATATCAAACTAGGCGATTAGCCAACAATCATGCCTAACTAATTGAAACCTAAAATCTTGATAAGTTGGGTGGAACCCATCTGATTAATTTTCTAACATGCGGCATTAAAACGCACCTGCTACATTGAAAAAATGAGGGTTTGTTGCGGTATATAAAAAACAGGGTTTTGAGAACCATTTAATTAAATTATTGCTAATTTTGTAAACTTTAGCTTTAGCCAACCACTCAAGTGTGGGAATACTCAAATTAGCATAAATAAAGATGGAAATTTACTTTCAATGGTTCAATTGGGTGAAGTACCTTGCCCCTTGAATGTTGAGTCCTCCCCTATTGTTTATTAATAGTTTTTAAGACCGACCTACTTTGTTTTTCATCTTGTTATTTATTGGACCCATATATTTTATATTAAATAAGTGCAATTGTATGACCTTGTTTGCTGACCACAATAAGGTCCTTTATACCAAAATATGTGCAACCCTCGTCCTTGTCCCTTGGTGCACCATCCTCCTCTGCGGTGCCCTGTTTACCTTCTGGTTAGCATTTTTTCATGTTGTAAGGTATGGCCTTCGCCACCACCTTTAATTGAATAAGAGTGTTATAGACATGCTCCTGACATTAGATGTCTAACCCATTACTAGGTCTTGTGGGAATTTATTCTGTGTGTAATTTTCGCTATATAGTTATAAAGTGCGTTATTTGTGCACTTTTGTTGTGGTAAAGTTGCCCAAAGTATTTTTCTATTTGGCTGTGTGCCAGATCAGCGTTTTTCTTATTACTTTTGTGGTGCGAGTTCACCCTTTCTGTGAGTAATTTGTGGGTGTGGACTGTTTGAGGCCTGGGTGATTTGGCTTCCAAGTCTTCCACATCTTCCTTTCAAAATGATGAGACTTGCCCATGTTGGTCCTCTACTGGCGTTGAGTGGCTGCATCAGCTTCTACCCGAGCTCCTGACTGGGTGTAGAAAGTATGGGCTATTGTGTCATGGGTGTCAGAGGTGAATGAGGGTTTGGAGCAGCTCCTAAAACTGGGGTTCTACAAGTTCGCTTTTTTCAAACCTTCAATATGTCATCTGTGCACTGTAAATCTGGGCGCCTTTGTCACATCTATCTTTCAAGTCTATTTGGATTCTGGTCTTATCTGTGTCTGACATCATTAAAACGTCAGTTCGCCGTTCCTCTTTTGCCACTCCCATGAGGAACACCCTGGTGGGGCAAGCTCCCCCTACCAACTTTGATCATAAGATTGAAGCTCATGGGGCGATTTCCATGCCACAACTGAATAAGGGACAGGTAATTTGGCCATCATTGTTTCAAGCGAGGGTCCCTATAAGTACAAGCTCATAAACTTGCATGCGCCTCTGAATTGGAAGCAATTTTATCCATATATTCCTTTGAGTTCAGTGGAACTCGAAGGCAAGCAGGGTTCTAGACTCAACTTTTTGGTAGATGTTTCAGTTGATTCCGCCACAAAGATATCACCCATGGCGGCACATATAATTAAGGTGCCCAATACTATGAGATTTTCTCTGATAGAGTAGGAACTTCCCACAAATCAACACTTTCTTTCAGTGGAATTTGATGGGTCAGAAGGTACTCATCCCAATTTATATTAAAACATCCTTACAATATGTTTCTCCTCTTGACGTTCAGTTTAGAATTTATCTGAATCATTGACAGTTGGCTTTGAAGTGATGGCGTTATTAGTGACTTCAGGTGCATGTCATATTGAGTATGGTATCAACAACAACAAAAAAGTGTTTTATAACACAAAATGTATAAAACTATCAAAAGGTTTTTATTGACGCTAATAGTCCTGTTTGGAGCCAATTTCTATGTACAATTACCCTTGAGAACACGCTCTTAACCTCCACTATTATTCGCAGGAAACATGAGTTATAAAAATAACTCTGATTACAGTATATAAAGAAATATGCCATTGCTGAGGTAAATGTGGTATATGTGTCTTCAGTGGTGGAGGTAGCCAAACATCCCTACCCTTTCTTAACGCAAAAATTTATTCTGGTGGCATGCTCATGTCTGATTTAGTATATTCTGGGGATGTGTTAACTTTATCTTCGATGAATAAGACTATTCTGGTTATTTCTTGTTGTCTTCTACACTCTCTTCTCCTTTAAGAAAAGGCAGCATAACTATATTGATGGATATAGGAGACTCTGAGAACTTTATTGACAAAGACCTGGCTGACTACCTTGGGCTATACTACTTTCTTGATAGTATGGTTAGGGAAGAGGCCACCATTAAAATTTATGGGTGATGAATATTATTGGCCAATAACATCTATAAACTTATCACTTGCACAGGTTCAGTTTTTGTGCAATTTGTCTGAATTGTATAAATGTCCAATATAATCAGCTGATAATAGTATGATGACTATTATCTGTAGTTGAATGGAAGTCCTTGATCTCAGCCCAACACTCGGCCAGTATTTCTGCTCAAAATACTTATGATGTTTTGAAATAGGGATTCTTTACCTCATAATGTATAAACCAATCTTCTCTTAGATTCCTGTTAATGGCTTCTAAGGTTTGACACACAGTCAGCAGCAATCCCCAATTTGTTTCCACTTCTTCTTTGGATCTCAGCTCAGATCCTTGCTCTTTTACTAAAAGAGTCTCCCAATTATCACACACAGCAATATTTTCACTAAGAAAGAATAGAACGAACTGAAAGCTGATAGAGTTACTACACTTGTATATCTACTGTATACTTTAAAAACTGTAAAACTGTTTTTATTATAAAGTGAATTCTAGGGAATTTATAGTGTGATTCAGCTGTCTAACCCTTGGTTGACAACTCTATAATGAAACGGCAACAATTGCCGTTGAAGCACCCATCCTCGTCTCACCAGTGATGGTCTTACACATCCTAGCTGGGATTCCATCGTTGGACATCTTTGTGACCTAAAATAGAAAGAGTCAAAAATGTGTCCCTAACATTTTCCTCTTGATCCAAGTGAACCAACCATATTTGGCAAGCGACCTGCTTAGGTAATGGACTTGTTACCCAATAAGGAAGGTCATGAACCAAATGATTGATTTGCTAGTTGCAGGCAGCATCACTCACCTCGCAACTCACTACTTTCATTCCTAATCAGTTTGTGATAAAACGCAACTGAACCCAATTGATACACCTGATACTTAATCACTATTAAATGCCACTAATTCGTTGGCAGCTCTGCCCAATGAAAACTTAAGCATTTGTCTGGATTGATCCTCAATAGATCCGGCAGGTACATAACCTAAAATACCCCAAACTTAGTACCCCAAAATCAGGGTCAACTGATTTCCAATTCACCTCACATTAGGGAATTATCTCTACGATTCCTGGTAATCTAGCAGGCTGGGAATATGGACAAAAAACCCAACACATCCCCCTCTTGACTAAATCTTCAGCAAGAAAAGGACTGGGGAAGGAGGACACCGCTTTGGACACTCAGTTGAATAATATATTTGCTTAAGCAGAGTATGTTCACCAATACTAACGCTGCTTGGGATGACCTTCAACATGTGGCTCTATTCCTCTTCCCCTTGCTACCGCCTACTCAGAGCACGGTCCCCATGATCTATTGTTGTGCTGGGCTGATTTATTTACTCATGACGATATTAATCCTGGGATCCAGTTTCCCACCATCAGGGCATATGACCCACTGTCATATTCAGGTTTTTTAGTCCGGCATCCTAGATTCTTGATTTTCTCCTTGTCCTAGACAGGAGACTCTTTCAGTCTATGTTCATTTCACAGCCCAATTAAGAATGCTTATTTATGTTCGCCCTTGTTATCTTCTTCTCATACCCTCTTGCCTCATATCATTCTTAATTTATCTCTGGAGAGCTTATCCCATTAATTTTGAGATTAATTTCTCCTAAATTGGAGCTTAATGGATTGCAGAGTGATAATGTTGACTATAATATAAGTATGACTTCCCCTCTCTTATCCAGCTCTTATGTCGATTTTGAGTTGCAGTACCAACATCTACTAAAAATTTTGTCATATCAAGATCTTTGGATCTTCCAGCAGATGAGTCAGGCTGCGTGATGGAGCCTTTTCTACAGTTTTTCCAGGACCAATACTCCTAGTCTGGCGCCAGTGGCTAGTCCTTCCATCGAATTACCTGATATGGTAACCAACCCCAGTGAAACCAGGCTAGTGATTGTCTCAAATGACTCGTGGCTGATCCTTACTCTGTCATTGATTCCAGAGTTGGATTTTGAAACTCTCCTGGATTTGGCTCCTTTTGCAAATGCACCAAACATCATCATTGATGCTCCTGAATAATTCCCTTTTCTCTTGATCATTCCTTCCTCGCTGGGTTGGACTTGCTTCTGGAGCTCTCTTTCAACTCAGTCAATACTACAAACTAGCTGTCTTGGCCACCGAGACCACCAACAGCATCAGCATTCATTTTGAACTCCCTACACAGAATTAAAGGCTCAATTCACCAAGTCTTTATTATATATTGCTGAATCCTTCCAATCATGAGAACATCCTAGATTGGGATATTGCAGTTTGTTCTCTTCACTTTACTGACCAAGTTCTTCAAAGTTGGGCAACGAAGCTTCCAGCCTCTCCCAACTTCCATCAGTCTTTCTGCTTCAGCTTCTGAGAAACTCATAGTGGTCACTTACAGGATGCTATTCACTCCTTGCACAACTATCTCATTTCCGGTGCTTCCTATTGGTATTTTTCGCTGATGGCTTTAATAGGGGTCTTGATTTGGCAACCCCCAACTAGCATCCCTTATTTGCTGCCAGCCCATATGTCTGGTGTTTTTGACAAAGCCCATCAGCAAGCGCTCAAGATTAATTTTATGGCTCTGGTACCATATTTGGATTATCCTGGGTTGTTCGAAAACTGCCTCTTTCTGTACTGTTGCTTCCATCCCCACTTTGGGGTTTTACAATTGGCTTCTTCTGACAGCTCAATTTCCCTACCCTAGTCACTATCTTGCAGGGATCTGCATCAACCAATGAACTTGGATTTGCGTAGGTTTAGCCCTCGCTAGCATCCAATCTCAAAAAGATTTTGACAGGTTATTCATTACTACAGCTATCCATCCTCCCTCCCCAAGAGGTGCATAAGCGTAATCATCCCCAAATTGAGGATAATTAATAAAAAATAAAAAATTACATAATATATCATTTTTTTCTATGCGGTCTTTCATATTTTTTCCTAAATATCTTTATCAATCTTTTATTTTTATTCTTTTTCCCATGGGACTTGACCTTGCTTTGGTTCAGCGGTACATCCTTTTTCCCCCAAACTGGATCCTAGATATTCTTAGACCTACCAGCTTTCTATGGTTCAGAGGTCTTACTTTTTAAGACTTAACCATCTAGATTGGTTCAAAGGTCCTTTTTTGACTTGAACTAATAATCAGGACATAATCACTTAATGTTTCTAGTCCTTTTTTTGAACTCTTCTTTCGATTTTTTTTCATTGATTCATCTCTTCAAATACTTAGCGTGGACTTGATTTACTACTCTTTCATCTAAGAAGTTCTTGATTGAGTAGGCGTCCATTGCCTCTTGGTAATAATCTCAAACGGACCCAACCCAAATTCTTCCAGTTTGTTTCTTCTCCAAAGACCATGCATATTGTAAAAAGCAACTCTTTAGCCTCTTTGATATTTTAATAAGGCTGGTCAGTTCTTACCATCCAACATTTTTGCTCGTATCCTTTTCTTAAATGTAGTATCAAATGCTTGCAATTGCATTTGATTATGATATTTATCAATTGGTTCAGGTACTGTTTGGCACTCATCCCTGATGTTGGTTCCACCACCAAATATAAAATTGGAGGCAACGCGGCCTTCCTCCCATATACCAATTCAAACGGCGTTTTTCACATTGCTGTATGATGATTGATATTGTAGGTGAACGTCACCAAACTCAGGTACATTCCACACATGGAAGTTCTTCCTGCGAACAGTTTCCTCAACATTGCAGCCAGCATTTCATTCACTCATTAGACCAGTCTGTTCATCTCTGTTTAGTAGGGTACAGACACAACTCCTTGAAGCCCTATTACCTCATTCTACCGTGAGATCACATGAGACGTGAAGTTTATCACATTGTCACTAAGAAGGACCTGTGGCATCCATATAGGTATACTACTTGATCTAGGATGAACTTCGCAGTGCTGGTAGCATCCACTTTCTCCAGGGCCTTCATCTCAACCCATCTTGTTAGATGGTTGATAGCAACTATTATGTACTTGAGCCCCCTGTGCTCATTGTCAGTGGTCCCATCATGTTGATGGACACCATATGCCAGGCAATTAGGGCGGACCATTTGGTATCCAGCTGTATTATTATGTGGCTGTGCAGATGGCATTCCACACAACAAGCTAGATAGTCAGCGACATCATAGTTGATTGACTCCTAGTAGTAGTACTGGTGAATATGATTGGTCATTTTTCTCATGCCTCTATGCCCAACAATCTTATGAGCATATTGAATGATAGCTGCTCTTTCTAATGGCTTTAAGAATAGTAACTGCTCCCCATTAATCATCCTAAACAATAATACATCCATAGTCTCTTTGTTTTCCATCACTTTTTGAAGCGAACCTTGGATTTCTCAGGGCTTGTTCCTAGTTTCTCCATCGACCATTATCTGGAATAACTCATCCCACTGCTGGTATACCATCTGGACTATTGGTAACCATAATAAGCCATCCGCATTATGGTGAAAAGCCACCACTCAGTAGACAATCTCATAATAATAAGACGGTAGCTTAAGTGCCCACCGGGCCAGTTGTCCTTCTGGTTCTCTCAAATTATGGAGCATATGCAACAAGGAGTGGTCCATTACTAAAAAGAAGTGCATTCCATGGATGTAAGCCTGAAACTGTTTACAGAAATAATTGACTGCAAGGCATTCCCGCTCAGTTATGGTGTAGTTCCACTCAGTGGCTGAGAGTGTCTGGCTCACATACGCCACTGAATGTTAATCCACAAGTTCATCTACTTGGCTTAATATCGCGCCAATCGCCATCAATGAAGCATCAGTTTTTATGATAAATTATCAATCAAAATTCAGATATTTCAAAATGGGAGATTCTATTATATATTAGTGTAACTCTTTTAAGGATTCCTGCACTTCTTCATTCCATATAAATCCTTTCTTTGGATCCTTCAACAGATGGAATAAGGGTTCAGCGATTCTGGCAAAATTTCAAATAAACCTTCTGTATTATCCAACCATTCCAAGGAAATCTTGGATAGACACTCTTCGACACAGCCTTCTATTCAATGGCTTCAATCTTCTGGGCTTGCAGCTGCAATCCACTAGAGTTGACCACAATTCCCAGATATTCCAACCCTTCTTGAAGAAGTGACACATTCTCAGCTTAATCTTCAGGTTGACCGCGGACAGTCTCTTAAATACTTCTTCCAGGTGGTGTAAATGGTCAGTAAACGTCCTACTGAACACATTGATATCATCCAAGTACACTAGAATGCACGACAACTTCAAGTCATTCAATATAGCGTCCATTGCCCTCTGGAACGTTGCAGGAGAATTGCATATACCCTGGGGCATCCTCGTCATTTGGTAAAGCCCCTGCGCAGTAATAAGCGTGCATTTTTCTTGGTCTACTCTTGGCAAATTGATTTTCCAATATCCTGATATCAGATCCATTTCAGAAAATTATTTTGCTTCTCCCAATTGGTCTAGTGCTACATTTATTCTTATTAGGGGATACAAATTCTTTTTGTAACATCATTCAGCTTACAGTAATCAATCATCACCCAATTAGAGCCATCCTTTTTCTTCACAATAAGAATCAGACTCTCCTAGGGACTCAATGACAAAACTAGAAGCCCATGCTTAACTAGTTTGCTGATATCTTCTTCCACTACTGCTTTGGCCGCCTTTGACTGTCAAATCACTCTCATCCTGATCAGCAAATTTTTTTTCTAAGTATCAACCTTGTGGATCACATTAATCATGCATCCCAAATTGTGGTCATCCTGGGAGAATATTTCCCAATACTTTTTAACAATTCAAGCACCTCCTCAGGCTGTCCTTCTGTCAGATCAGTAAGTTGCTCTCAATCAATCAATAGGTTGATACTCTTGGCTACCCCAGCTGGTAATCCCATCTCATTGAAGGTCCCAAAATTGTGAAATTTCCTTAGTTTGGCCATCAGATTAGATGAACAAATGCGATAATCTAATTCTTCTCAATCTTTTTCAGGTTTTCACTTAAATTCTCCAAGTTAATTCAAATTTCTCCTTGGCTGGAATTATTATTCCAGGTAGCCACCCAAGGCTCTACTCTGGACTTCTTCCAGGGTCTTCCAACCTCCCCATACAGCAGCTTCAATATCTGTAATCTCAACCCCATGTCAACTACATCTGTGATCCTGGTGGTATGGGTTTCTCATTCTTGATCCTCAGTGGAATTCCCTGATTTTCTAGGTTTTTTATTGGCATATCTTGTTGCTTCAGACCAACTAATTGGTATCAAATCAGGATAATGTATAAGTCCCGTGGAACGTCCCCTGGGTGTTGACTGGGCCATTTTCCCATTTCCAAGTAAAAAGGCACCGAAGAGGATGGCTGTACCCTTTGTTACTCAGGGCAATCTCGCTCACATAGTAGATGAGCGCTAGGTATAAGCTCTCCCACTTCGGATCCTGTTCCCACTACCCACACTAACCTCAGCAGAACTGTTACAAGGAATTAGTGATATCTGTGCCAAGATCTCCAAAATAAAATTGATTGTAACCAATTTGAGCAGCAATCTTCCCAATGCTTGGATTTTAAATGGTCAAAAAGTACGAAGACTGATCTATCAGCTGGAATGCCTGAAGGTTGCAATTCAATTAAAATGACAATTGGAAAAAACTCTCCCCTCCAAAATCCGTCAGGCTTCACCCCCAATGGGCAGCTTCCTGCTAACAAATTGGGTGCTGCGCCTGATGCAATGCCATTGACTGAATGAATGACCCAGTGACTGAGCACGGGTGGGTTGGGCGTCCTGAACCCATTCCCAACCAAATGGGCCCACCCCTATGTGGGGTGGCCTTGGGGGATTCTCACCGCTCATCGGGCTAAATGCCATTGTGCCAACCATCAGAAATGTATTCAAGTCTTGATTCAGGCATTTGAGGTCAAACTGACAGCAACTTGGCCCACCGCCGAATTTTGTGATGATGGTTCCCAAGGAACTAACCTGCCCATTCCTGAATAATTTGCTGGTTAGGTCAAATTTGAAGGACCTGATCCTGGCTTTGTTTTCCCCCAAATAAACTACTATTTAATCAGTCGCATTTCACTGAGAAAATTGTTGGCTGAATTTTCATTCCTAAATTTCCATTAAAAATTCTTCCCAAAAACTTAGTTTTTACATGTTAAAAATTAAGCCGCCTTATCTGCCAGCATTCTCTACCCCTTGGGGTTAAGCCGTGTGCAACTGGTACTTTATTTTGTGCCTATATGAAAATCTGGCTCACCAGCAGATATTGGTAGAACTCTTTTCCTGTTCCATATTCGTCATATCAGCAGCAGTGCCTCAGGTATTCTGGTTTACTGTTTAAATGCTCTGGCATCTTAGCTGGCAGGCCAGTCTAATTCTTACTTGCTGTCCGCCTGACACAATGCCATCATTTATATCAAGTTAATGAAGTTGTTTCTTCTATTCAGAAAAAGCTATACCATCCTTCTCATAGACTAATGGTAACGTCTGACCCAATATGGTCAATGTATTATCCTCAAAGCTACACTTATTTCAATACTTCTGTAGAAATTCTGTCCCAATCAGAATGTCATAGTTTTGTTTGGCCAGAAATATTGCTGGCGCAGATATAACCAAGGATCGAAATCAAAGTGGCAAAGTGCTATACGCTCCACATGAGATGGTGCTATTTGGCCCCGCTGTCACATACTCCTTCTTGTGTTCCAAGTCAGGCGAGATATTCATCCTCTTCACCAACTTGGTTGAGACAATGTTTATGGGCGCTATGCTGTCAATAATCGCCCTCACCCAAACTCAATTCATTTGTATATCTATATATTTACACTCAGAGTATTGTAAGACAGTGTTTACTGAGTGTACAGTGGCGTTATTAGCTGAATAAAGGGTGTGAATTATTTGCACCAATGAATCAGGAAATGTTACTTTATTGCGCTGAGGGGGATCGACAGGTTTGCCTCATCTAATTGGACTTTGATAATTCTTTAGGATTATTCACAGCTCGAATCTTTTCCACCAGTTGTCAGGCGTATGGCTGAGCAACTTCCTTAATTATATTGGGTTTGATTCCCTTTGCCCAGGATCTTGGTACCAAATTCACTCCAGATTTATTACTTGGGGGGGGGGGGGGGGGGGGGGGGGGGGGGGGGGGGGGGGGGGGGGGGGGGGGGGGGGGGGGGGGGGGGGGGGGGGGGGGGGGGGCGCATACAGTTTATCCTGTACATCTTTGTCCATGAACAGATCACTGATTTCAATTTCCTTTTTCATGATATTGGTAGGAACAGTCTTCTCCACAGCTCTAGACTGTTCCCCATGCAGGCCACAGGCCCATTTTTGACTCCTTTGTGGCAGCAGACTCATTTGCTTGGACCATGTTAATTTGATCCTTCATCTTCATGTAATGTACAGCGAAATGTCCCTACCCTCCGCATTGGTAATAGACCTTTTCTTTCTTATTAATCCATTTTGAACTCTTTGGTCTTATTCCCTGGCATGGTTTGGTTGTTAATTTCTTTAGCACCCTCATTCCCCTTCGTGGGATTCAATTTGTATACTGTGCTGGATTTAAAACTTCTGTTTGGGGCATCGCAGGTTGTTCCTAAGATTTTCAAATTATCTACCATCTGAGAGGTAGTAATTTCTGTTGCAAACACAGAGGAAATCATGAAATGCTTATTGTGGTAGGGCCGAAGGGCCGCTTGTAATGCAATTCTAGCATTGAAGTCATCCAGTACCTTCATCAACCAGGATTTGTAATTCCTGGCAGAAATAATCCGTGAAGCTGACTAAAGATTTGTCTTTATGTAATTGGATGCCCATAAACTCTTGTTTGCGCTTTGACATGCACGTTGGCTCCCAAATTCCTTCATTATGGCTGCCTTGGCCTCAGCATACAACAAGTTGTCCCCCTCCAGGTGGGGCAACACTAAGTTTTGACAGTTGGTGTCTAGGTAATCAATCACCATCAATGCCTTTTAACGATCACCATAGCCTTACATAGTGAAATCAAACATTTGAAACATGCTGGGGCGTTATCCCAATGGAAAGTTAAAAATTTTGGCGCTGCCTTAAATTCCTCTGAGGTGTCTCTAGCCAATAGTCTATGTTTAGCCACTCAGTTCACTTGGGGAGTGACTTTGGGAATCATATCTGAAATGGCAGCAAAAGTGGGTGGCATGTTACTTGGGATATTTGACTTCCCAATTATTGTACAAGGACTTCTTTCTTCAGCATTGGTTGCCACTTATGGCTCACAATTGCATTTGTGAGTTTTTAGCTCCTCAACCTGTTTGATCAGTCACTTGATGCAAGTGATGAAATTTCTTAATTTGAATGAAATCTGCTTCACGCTCTCTTTTCAGATATAAGACCTCTTGAATTAAGTCCCCTCCTTTCTTCTTTAATGACGTTACTTTTTCAAGTAACTCGTTTCTGAAACTCTTGACATTATCAATCCCTTCCTCCATCTTGGCAAACCTTTTCTTCCAAGGCTTCAAATTCTCAATGATTAGCTGAGTTTAGGGCATATTAATTAACAGTGGCTAACTCCATCCATAATTTTCTTAACTCATTATAAACGACATCCTTTTTTGTTCTTCTACTCAACTATACACCTGTAGTGAGCACCACTTTGTAAAAATATATGGGTGATGGTTATTATCAGCTAATATCCCCTGTAAACTTATTACTTGCACAGGTTCGGTTTTTGTGCAATTTTTCCGCATTGTATAGTTGTTTAATATAACTAGTTGAAAATAGTATTATGACAATTATCCGTAGTTCAATGGAAGTCCTAGATCTCAGTTCAACGCTTGGCCAGTATTTCTGCTCAAAATACTATTGATGTATCAAAATAGTGATTTGTTCCCACATAACATATAATCCAATTTTCTCTTAGAATCCCGTTGATGGCTTTTACGGTTTGACACTCAGTCAGCAGCAATCCCCAATTTCTTTCCACTTCTTTTTTGGATCTCTGCTCAGATCCTTGTTCTTTTACTTAAAGAGTCTCCCAATTATCACACACAGCAATAATATCCCTAAGAAAAAATAGAACTAACTGGATGCTGATAGAGTTACTACACTGGTATATCTACTGTATACTGTAAAAACTGTAAAACTGTTTTTATTATAAAGTGAATTCTAGGGAATTTATAGTAGGGATTCAGCTGTATAACCCTTGGTTAACAAATCTTTGATGAAACGGCAGCTGTTGCCATTAAAGCACCCATCCTCATCTCAGCAGTGATGGTCTTACCCATCCTAGCTGGGATTCCATCATTGGACATTTTCATGACCTAAAAAGAAAGATTCAGAAAATGTGACCCTAACATTTTCCTCTTGATCCAAGTGAACCAACCATATTTGGCAAGCGACCTGCTTAGGTAATGGACTTGTTACCAATTAAGGCAGTTCATGAACCAACTGATTGATTCGCTAGTTGCAGGCAGCATCACTCGCCTCGCAACTCACTACTTTCATTCCTAATCAGTTGGCAATAAAACCCAACTGATCCCAATTGGTACGCCTGATAGTTAATCACTATCAGATTCCCCTATTTCGTGGGCAACTCTGCCTGACGTGATCTTAAGCATTTATCCAAAAAGATCCCCAATGGGTCCAACCAGGCAAATAACCTAAACTTTCCCAAACATAGTTACTTAAAATCAGGGTTAACCGATTTCCAATTCACTTCACTTTAGATAATTATCCCCTAGCGATTTCTGGTAATCTAACAGGCTGGGAATATGGGAAAAAAATCCCAACAGCCACTCAGGGTAACACTGAAGGTTCTGTGGTTGGTGGATTATCAATTTGAAAAGTACCATCTGGCTGAACACTTCCAAGAATAAAAACTCTTGTACAAATTATTTTGAGGAGTGGAATGGTGGCTTAAATTTGATGAAAAACTATCTTGCAAGCCATACCTTAGCGTTATCTCTGAACAATGGTCAGATTAGTTGTCCCTTTTAATGAAGCCAACACTCAGGTAAATTTCCCCAGTGATCACAGTTACACTTGCCTATCCTTGCACCATGATGAAACCCACATTGGAGGTACCTTAACATTCTGCTTGGAAGGGTTGGTCTCCCTGCGATTCAGATAATTCCAGTGTTTTGTCATCTCACTCAGAGTTTGTGAGTAAACTTACTGTTGATCTAGTGCTCATGTCTTCTCCCCTTTTACCCTCTGACCATACGGGAGGAAGGAGTCTTGGTTGTATAGATTAGGTGCATCTATCAAAAGGGGTACATTTTATGCGTACCTCTCCAGTATGCTCCCCAATTTACTTTCTAGAAAGCAAATGTTACTCTACATCCATGTTTAAGCTACAAAAACCAGATTAATGTCAATGTTCTAGATCTGCATCCCATCCCTGTGGATTAAAAACTGCTCACAATGAGGAGAAGGCTAAAGCTTTTCTAAACTGGATTGCTTGAACTTGTTTATCAGTTCTGTATCAAGAAGAGCCAGTAATGGCTCACCACATTCCTAACCAGAAAGGTTACCTTCCAGGTTTGGGTAATTTTTTTGAGCTTAAAATGCACCTTCTAATTTCTAATGGACTAAAAATGCACTTTGGAGGAACTGCCAGTGTATGAGCGGTAGCCTACATATAATATTCTAGTGTTTTTCCCAAATCAAACATCCCATGCAATTCACTGCGACAAATGGTGGAGCATTTGAGGGAAGCCAACCTTATGAGAAAAATCAGTAAGTGTGAATTTAATAACTTCCCAGGTCACCTTCCTTTCCAAAAGTTATTTTTGACCAAGGCCACATTATAGTTTCTGACAGAGATAAGGCATTTTTGAATGGCCCACCCAACTTCATTTAAGGAATTGTGGAGCTTTTTGATTACTTATATTAGTAACCCAACGTGCTGAGGAATGACCTGGCTTAAGGCATGGGTGTGCCAAGACCCATAGGGGCAGCAGAGGTCCACAGAGCACCTCTAGATTCAGGGGATATGGGTGGGTGCGTCAAGGGAGGTGGTGGTAAGGATCTAACCCATGTAGTTGTTGCCCATATATCTTTATTTTATTAAAATAAAATCACATAGTTATTCCAATAATATACTTAAAGTAATCTTGTAAAAAACTTTTAATAAAAAATTTAACGCCCTACCATTAGCAGGGTGTTGGGTCTTATGGTGGGATAAGGTGTAGAGCTACTAAGCTTTACTAAGGTTGTATGGTTGTATGGTTCTATTTCTGATTTTGAACCCAAGATTTTTAGTTTTAACAAAAATTCACCTCAATATCATCAGTCAACTTATAAAGCTATTCTTAGGTCATTTTCCCCAAATTCCAGAGATCTGAATTCATGTTTTAAAATCAAAACTGGAACTTTTCTTTCTCGTTGCAAACACTTTTGCAACCTATTCAATTCAAGACTAAATCTAGTTTGATAATCTCATAGAGGATTAGTCTGCGCCCATGTCTGGGAGCAGTTGGGCAAGCAAGGCAAGAGGAGCAGGCGGAAGGCCCGCGGCCTCCAACATTTGAAAATGCCCTGGAGAATCTGGCGGAATAGAAAAAAATCTAAAAAAACTGGTGGTCACAATTTCCCCAGAGATACTCGCATGGCAAGCACGATGCAACCAGTACATCAACACACCACACTCCCAGCCACTTTTGTTGGTAAAATTTGGAGTCCGTGTGTATCTGGACATCAAAAAACGGCCTTATGGGAAAAATTTTGTGAAGATGTACACAAAATTTTCCCGACCGCGGTATATGTTGCACCTCACTCCATGTCACATGGTTGGCTGGACCTAGGTTTTGAAAGCATTCTAGCAGCAGATGAGGCTGCAGCGGTGTGCATAGTGGTCAACCTCCCCAAAGGGCAATGGGTCATCAAAACCAAATGCACCAGATGGACAAAATCAAACCAAATTTTCCTCACGTTTGACTTTTTGCCTACTACGGTAAAATGTGACATTTTGGAGCAATACCTGAAAGATGGTCTCGCCATATATGGAAAAATACAATCTTTCGAAATGCAACATTTCATGCTGATGCCACACCTGTGCACCAGCAAAGACATCGCAGTTCTGACCCCAACTGAGGAGATCATGAAGGACCTAACTCATATCCTGCACTCCACCTTTATTGACATTGCAGGGCTTACCACCCACCCATTCCAGGTAACCGTGGACAGCGCGCCCCCCATTTGCACCCACTGTGACGTGTTTGACCATAAGGCGCACACATGCCCCATCAAGGAGGGTGTCACATTCCAAGAGCACCCCTTGGCAGCCATGGCCAGCGGAGAGGCGCACTACAAACCAACCGCAAGCACCAAGGAGGCTTTCCCATGGGGAGCAGAAGGCTGCTACCTATTGGTAAAGCCCATCTCCCCGCAGGAGCGGAAGAAGGCCAAGCAGGCCCATAGGGCCACAGCCAAGGAAGCGGCCAAGGCCACCACCACCATACCAAACTCACAATGCCAGGAGGATATGGAGACCTTCGCGGTGGAAGCAACTCAGGAATCCATCACCCAATCAGATTGGGAGGCCCATGCCAAGCGGGCCACTCAATCCAAGGATCTGATGGGAGATTCAATATCAACCAATCACTGCACCCAAGCTCTGGTTAAAAACTGACTTGGGACCTATCTCAACCAAAAAAAAATTTTTGCCCCACTCAACGGTGCACCAAACTTATCCACACCGCAAAAAATTCGTCCGACGTCAGGAAAACAAAAAGTGAAGGCCAAAGCCAACGCGACTCTTTCTGCAAAAATTAACAAAAACCCCAATAGCGTTGCTGCTAACACCCGCGCTGCTGTGAAAGCCCATGGGGACCTGGAAGAGGCTGGTGGGCCTGGGGGCCCACCCCCTCGCACCTAAGGTGCGAAGGGGGAAACCTTCACTCTAGGGACGTTGAATATCACTGGACTCAAAGCCTCCCCATCCCGGGATAGGAAACTGAGTTTTTTACAAAATAAAATACCTGTGGATATCCTGGCCATCCAGGAGTCCCACTGTCCACGAGGTTCAAGGAAGCTTGGAAAAAAATGCTCCTCCCATCCCTATCCTTTTGGGTAAAGCACTGTGGGGTGCTAATTCAGAAAAATAATTTTTAAATTCACATCCTCAGAAACATTCCTAAATGGCTGAGTGCTCATCGTCACCTTCTCATGGGCTGATGTAGCACACGCGATCATCAACATCTATGCCCCAAACAGTGCACATGAGCGTCGGGAATTTTTCTTCGGTCAAATCCCTCCCGCTACCCCCCAATTCTTTCCTAGTTGGCGACATGAACTGTTGGCTAACCTCACCAACGGACCAGTGGCCACCCTCACCCCACGCCCCACAGGGTCACGTAGAACTACACGTTCTAAAAGCCACCCTTGGGTTAATGGATGCACTGCTGCAACATGCCCCACTGCTCAAAAACATGACACGTCCCCATGTCCACAATGGCCAATTAAGGTCTATGACCCGCATCAACCTTATTCTAATGCCAGCGAAATTCCAACCCCACATCTCCCACTTCAAAACAACAAAAATGGAAATCTCCGATCACTGACTGGTCTCAATAACATACCACTTACCTGTCACAGTTGTAAAGGCCCCACATTGGTGCAAAATCCGCCCCCCGAGCTCGCGTCACCAGGATTTTCCACGTGGGTGGAAGAGGCAACTTTGGTGAAATCATTTGTTGTACCATTTTGCGCAGACCCTATTTCCAAATGGGCAACTTTCAAAGAAGACACCATCCACAACTATCACCATCTCTCCTCCAGACGCTCACGAGCCACATTGGCAGTTATCTCACGCGCTGGCAGAATTGGCCCACTTGGAGTCCAACATTCCAGCCACAGGATATAGCCCTGCATGGGGCTGGAAGTGGGTGGAGGCAGCCACCCACCTCAGCACACTTAAAAGGCAACACAAACATCAGGAGTTGTGTCCAATACAGGGCCACACTCATCACTAAAGGCGACAAGTGCACTGCATACTTCTTTAAAAATTTTCGCACCATGCCAGAGTGTGGCCTGCACACGGGTGCAAAGATTGGATAATTCCATTGTGGACACACCAGCTGAAGTGGCAATCGAAACGCAAAGATATTACTCCGAGTTATACTGAGCTGAACCAATTCAGCTGGCTGAAATGGCAGAATTTCTCAACCGAGCTCATATCTGCACCTTTTTCCAATACCCAGGAATAATGAATCTTTTTACTCTGATTGAATTATGGACAGCCATTCGCGGTGCGCCAAACCAAAAATGCCCAGGCCCAGATGGCATTCCATATGAGTTCAACAAAAAATATTTTAAATATATATCCCCACTGCTACTATCCTCACTCAACCAAAGCCTGTTGGAAACGTGCCTCCTACCAGGAGGACATGAGGCCTTTACTGTCACACAGTTCAAGAAAGGGGATAGGCTTGACTTAGCCAACTGGCACCCAAATCTCTAACAAACACAGACACCAAAATTCTAACCAAAATCATGGCTAACCGTTTAGGGACTGTAGCATCTGCCACCATCTCCCCAGAACAATTTGGTTTCATCCCCAGAAGGTCAATTTGGGATAACGTGCACTCTGTAGCTAATGTGTGTCAGTCCACAGCCTCTGGGGCACTTATATTCTTGGACCAACAAAAGGCCTATGATAGAGTAAACTGGGAATACCTAAGGGCCTGCCTCTATCAATTCCGCCTACCCCCCGCTTCATAAACTGGGTGATGCTGCTCACAGAATCTACGACAATGGCAGTGCATGGCCCAGGCTTCCTAACGGAAGTAGTCCGCCCTCAAAGGGCCTGCGACAAGGGGACCCCCTCAGCCCACTCTTATACAACTTCAGCCTTGACCCACTACTGCGAAATGTGAATGCCCACCTCACTGGGGTCCATGTGCCAGGCCAAACCCCAGTCAAGATGATGGCATTTGCAGATGATTGCGTGTTGGGGGTGTCTAATAACAAAGATGCATGCGCGCTTGAAGCCCTCATCCAGGAATATGCCCGGGTAAGCAACGCGGCACTGAACGCCTCCAAAACTGAAATCATCCTCCTTGGTCGGTTTCAGAACTGCTGGGCCCTAGCAAGTAGTTCCCAACCTGGCCCATCTGCTCGCCCACGTCTACGCCTTTCTAACTCAACACACACTGCTCCACTGGTGCTCCCCTTTGTGCCACGTCCTACCATAGGACTGGTACGCCATCTGGGCATGTGGATGGAGGCAGGCGGATACGCGTCAGTAGTAATGGAGTGCCATATACTGGACAACGTGATGAAGCGAATCGCCTCTCTCAGAGCCCACCTTACTACCCTCACTGGCAGGGTTGTTCTTGCCAACTCTATGCTCCTATCAAAGTCTGGTTCAGAGCCCACGCCATCCCCTTCGCCCCAAGCTTCTTCAAAGCCCTGTATGCTTTGCTGCAAGGATGGCTTTGGTCAGGCCGCCCTCCACCAGTACGGCTAGAGGTCATGTTTGGCCCTCATCATCAAAGTGGCATGGGCCTTCTTGACTTCAAAGCGCATGCTGCCAGGATCCTGGGCACCTGGATCGCGGCTGTCACTGCTCCTAAACTCCCATCCCAACACTGGTCCCGCGCGGCCCGCTCCAACTTCTCCCAAGCCTTAGGCCTCAACAATCCATCAAACCCCCACTCCCTGATGAAATACCTCGCATCACACATATCAGCCACAGGTCCTCACCGGACTAAAACCCACTACAAACGAATCCTACTCTCCATGCGAAGCGCAGAGTGGAGAAAGTATTAGTGGACATACAACCCAAAGAGGCCGCCCCTCTCCTCAGTTCACACAAGAGGTACAGCGGCTACCCATCCATGATGGCGTGATCCCCATTCGACCCCAAGTCCTATCCAGGGTGGACTACCTGGACATGATGGACATCCCTTATTCCACTGAGACCCAAAAGACTATCTGGAAATACGCACATCATCCTCTGTTGCAGCCTCAAGTCCGCTCCCATGTGTCTCGCTGCCTGAGGTGGGTGTATCGTACAGCTGAGCGCTCAAACACTTTACACTCATCCTGTGTCGTGTGTGGCCAGTATGGAACGCTGTTCCACCGCCTGGAGAAGTGCCCCACTCTAAAGTGATATGGCGCGAAGCCCAACGTCTGCTAGGCCAGGATCAAACGCATCCCTTCAGTCTGTCAAGAGATATGTTTGCTCTATCAATGGCCTCCTCCCTTCCACCCTCCCTCCATGCTCTGGTGGTTGCAATCGCCATGTGGACTATCCACACGATTGTCTTGGATGCCATCGCTCGATCCATCCCCACCCTCCCAGAAGCTGTCCACAGATTCCAGTCTCATTTGGTGGACCACTTTCAAGCGTGGATGTTTGGATACCTCCCACCGCTTCGCTGACAGCTAGTCTCCTCCTGGTTCCCAGTCTGGTTCATCAAATCAGACCCCTTCCTCCACACGTGCTCAATAGTGGCTACGGCCCCTTCACACGTTCCCTCCCCCTCCCCATAAGTGGCGTTCCTGCTGGCAACAAGAGATAGCATCGCTTCTCTGGGGTGCCTCCCCTGGTACTAAGTTTTGTCTCTTCTGAGTCATATTCGGAAGTGTCCGTCTCATGGTCAGCCTTCCCCACAATAAATTTAAAATTTAAAATTAAAACTGGAATAACAAGTTCAAACCTGTTTCGTCTTTTTTCCTTAACTTTTTCCCCAGATTAGACTTATTGGGTATGTTTCTGTTAACCAGGTTGGCTACTGGGTGAACCAACCGTTTGGGGCTGGGTGTGGTGCTGTGGTATGGGGTTTCATGTTTTAAGAAATATTCACAAACTTGCTAAATTCTTTCTCAAATAAAACCTGCTGATTATGTGACTTGATCGATTTGGTATGTGAGATATATGGATAAAGATGTGTGGCACAAGCAGGGAGGGGCATAAGATACTCATCTCATATCTAGGGTTTGCCCTAGGTCAGAGATCTAGGTTTTAGGAAGGGCCTTGAGGTTTAATTCTTTTGAATCTAAAGGGGTAAAACCCCTGTCCAGCTTGATGGCTGTCACCTGAGGCCCTACAGCTTGCACGTTCCTTAAAGAGCTCACTACAAAACTGTCTGAGTTAGTGGCGGCCTTGTAAAAGGTAAGTGGGGCTAAGGCTTTAGGTGGATTTCTTTTCTAGAGGATGATTCTAAGCGGTGAAGAGCACCCTGCTGTCTACATGGGTCCTTCTCCATGTGGACCCAAAAAGGAGTTTATTGTGGCTACTAATGCTTACAATTTGCAATAGTGGCTGCCTTATTATAAGTTGTTATGATGGAATTGAGCATCCTGTGAGATACCTTTAAAGTAAATTTCCTTGCTAGAGTTAAACTACGCAATCTATGACAAAGAGTTATTGGAGCGGTTTGAGGCGCTGATATATTGGCGTCATCATTTACATAGCTTTTCCCAACCATTCTGCATTTGTACAGATCACCGTGCCCTGTTGTACTACCACGCCTCTCATGTCCAAACCCACAGCAAACCTGCTAGCATGAGATCCTGGCCCATTTTTTTTCTCTTATAAGCTTACAGAGGCAAGGAGAATGGTTTTACTGATGCTTTGTGTTAAACCTTTCTTTAGTTCTAGATGCAAAGAAGGTGGAGATGTATATTACCCTATTGGTAATTAATCTGAGTAAGATTGTATCCCAACAGACTTCCATCATGGCATGTGGGTCAGCACTTGCTCTTCTGAAAAATGAAAGGAAATATGTTTTGTTTAGGAATTTTATCATGTATTAGACCTAGTAAGCAGAATATAATTTGTTCTCCACAGAGAAATTTAAATCAAGAAGATATTACTTTTTGTTACCATCTGAAGGACGAGATGGTGTGGTTCCAGGGGCATGTATGGGTTCAAGATGGACCACTCCACCTGAAATAAGGGTCAACATTCTTGGGATTATTGTTGGGCATCTCATGAAGGCAAAGATCTTAATGCTAATTCGCCGCACATACAATAGGAAAGGATTGACCCGCAGGCCGCCATTATTGTAAGGATTGCCTGGTCTAGAACAAGATGATGTCAAACTGCTAGCATCTCGCAGTTGTTATAACTGTCAAAAAGAAATAGGAGCCCTGAACATATCAATTCATTTAATTGTGAATTTCCCTGGGTCTGAGGTCAGTGATGCAATTATGTCAGTAATGGAACAGTTACAAACTCACCAACTTTATATCTTGTACAACGCAATAACAACGGCGAGGATGGCCAGGCTCTTTGTTGTTCATATGTATTCCTTCCATGGGTTTCTCAGGAGATTATTAGTGACCACAGTTCACAATATACATGTAAGTTTTGTGAGGAGCTGTGAAAAAACGCTTAATATTCTTCTGTGCCGCTCTTCTGTCTACCACCACCAGTAAGATGGGCAGACAGAGAGAGTGAACCAGTGCCTTATGCAGTTTTTTGCGGTGTTACACCACATCTGACCATTCCAAATTGGCTTGTCATCTTCCTATGGCTTAATTCAGTTACAATAACGCCCATCATGCTTCCATTGAGTGCGCTCCCTTTTTCTCCATTTATGGCTATAATTTTTCGTCCAATATGGAACATGGCGTTGAGTCCATATGGAAGCTGTGGTGGACTTTGCAAAGTTTATCAAGAAAGTACACCAAGTGTCAACACCAATTTGGAGGCCGCCATGAAGGTATATAAGGAGAATGTAGTTGGGAAGAGGCGGATGGGGACACCTACACAGAATAATATCACGTGATGCTGGGTGCTAAAAGATATCTAATTAAGCAGCCATCCATAAAGATGGGCCAATAGAATAGGACCTTACTGCATTATTAAACAGGTGGGTCACGCCTTATACCAGTTAGAACTCCCCTCATCATTTCAGATCTTTGAAATGTTCCATAAAGAAAGTTGTCCGTGTTTGAGAATCCCTTGCCAAAGACTCAGGTATACCTTGTGGAAGGGACTCCAGAGTGAGAAGTAGAGGAGGTGGTAGCCTCCCCTCAGGTGAAAGAAAACTGGAGTACCTTGTGCCATTGTAAAGCGTTTGATGCAGCGGATAGTAGCTGGGTCCCAACAAGTGACTGTGTTCATGTCTAGGACCTCATTGATGATTTCATTATACATTTCCACAATTCAGCAGGACCCAAGGTCAAAATAAATGTTGCCTCCATGAAGCTGGCTCCTGCACACAAGAACATCACCCCAGATGAAGCCCCTAAAGGGGGGTGGAGCCCCAACATAATGAAGGGTAATGTCATGGTTACATGACTCAATTGAGAGAACAGATTGTAAGGATAAGGCTGGGAGTGAGGAGACAAATAAGACAGATTTTAGGCCTGCCTGACATGATGCATAATCTGGACCAATGATGAGTAAAGGTAAGATATGGCCAAGTTGGTCCTGAAGGTGCGCAGGATGAATGGATGAGTGTTACATCTGCGGCGTTAAGACGCACCTGCTACATTAAAAATTACATTGATTACAGTATTTTGGAAAGCAGGCTTTGAGGCCCATCTGATTTATAATATTGTTAAATCAGGTAAAATTCTGCTTTAGTCAATCACTCAAGTGAGGGCATACTTGAGGTACAGAATTAATAAAGAATGAAAGTTATATTGTTTAGGGTCAATTATGTGGTACCTTGCCACATGGATGATAAGTCCTCCACTATTATTTATTAATAATTTTTCTCAACCAACCTTCTTTGTTGGCCATTTAGTATAATATTGAACCCCATTCTGTTTATTTTAAATAATGCATTTTTTGACCCTGTTTTCAGCCTCAATGAGGTTCTTTATACCAAAATAAGTGCAACCCTCTTTGTGGGCCCTTGATGCACTATCCTACTCTGCGGTACCATGTTTCTCCTCTCATTAGCAAGTTGTTCCCAGGTTGCAGGGTGGGGCCTTCTGTCAGGGTAAATCCTGACTAGTAGAATTCCTGAGATTATAGATATTATCAGTCAGATCAATATGATATGTGATGAAGTTAGATCCAATAATTGCATATCAAATTAATTATTGTAGTGAAAATATTCGATTAATTGTTTAAATTACTTCATTTGCAATAGTATTGAGTCAAATAATCGCACCAAAACGAATTTATGATGAGACTAAATCGATTCCCACTACCTTTCAAAAATACATGCAAGTTGAAATCCCATAAGCTCCAAAGAATATAGTGCATTGTTTAAATTCAATTAAGCTTAGGTAAGTCCAGGAAGTTGGATGGTATATAAAACCAAGGAATTTATTTGGTTAATCTTTGTGGTCAATAAAATTATTCTTATAATGCAAACACTATTAAGTTTATTTACTAAAGTGTTATCATTACCAATCTACCACCCCAGCCTACAAGAAACTCCCTTCCAACTTTCTTTTTAAAGCCATGTCTTTAAGCAACTCCCATACCAGCTTACCCAACATTACTTATAACTGGACACCTGTAGTGTCCTTGTCATACTGGGTCAAATCCCTTGGTTATGCTAACTCATGGTTAGCTACCCCCAACCAGGTCAGTAGTACACCAGTCCCTGACACCTTCCCTACCTTTCTTTAAGGGAATTAGAGAGTTACAGGCACGCTCCTGATAGTCTTCTTATGGAACTATTTTGAAGGATCGCTATGCAGTTCCAGTATGTGAGTAGGAAGCTATCTAAAACCTATCTGACTCCAACTACCCAAAATCAGCTCCAAAACTAACTTGGGAATATATTTTCCATAAGTAGTTCTCTCCGCCCTTGCTCAATTTACATTACCTCTCCATTCACTGATTTGCAAAAAAATACTTTTCACATGGTCACTTAATGCCTATAGTCATTGGATTCTATTATAGAAAATTCCTTAATGCGCCTGTCCTGAGGCATGCAGAAATATCAAAGACTTCAAATGTGGCTTGTGATGTAACTTTAGTTAACTTTGGTGCTGTACTCCTACAGAACATGATGGAGCAAAGTATCCATTTGCTAACTTTTACCAGAAATTTATAGCCATGGAACAGGCCTGAACACTATATGATGAAAAACATTTTTGGCTGTTTCTGTCACTAACTGTCTGTCACTACCTCCTCCATGAGCTTAGCATGAGATTTCAGTGCAAATTGACACCAGTCTCTGATGTATTATAAACTATACCACAAGCTTGCCCATCACAAGGACTGCACATGCCTTGATATATGCAAACTAAATCTCAAAAATGAGTTTTTGAATGGGTCCTCAAATTTCTCTGAAGACATGTTGAAAAGAAACTATGTCATAAGCCTAAGCTTAGATAAGCTACCTGAGCTCAATGCCATCGTCCTTCCCATAAAACTCTTGACGCTGAGTCCACTTCTGTTACTTTGCCAATTAAAACATAGACACACTCCATCTCCATTCAGTTTCTTGTTGCCACTACTCTTCCCAGAGATTAATTGCATTATATGATGATCTGGAATTCAAATCTCATAAGTGGTCCTACTATGTCTTCAAAGATAGTGTAATCTTAAATTTCAAATTTATTGCAGGGAAGGCCGACCATGGGACAGACACTTCCGAATATGACTCAGGAAAGAAAAACTTAGTACCAGGGGGGCACCCCAGAGAAGCGATGCTATCTCTTGTTGCCAGCGGGAACGCCACTATGGGAAGGGGAGGGAACGTGTGTAGAGCTGTAGCCACTATTGAGCACGTGTGGAGGAAGGGGTCTGATTTGATGAACCAGACTGGAACCAGGAGGAGACCAGCTGTCGGCGACGCAGTGGGAGATATCCAAACATCCACGCTTGAAAGTGGTCCACCAAATGAGACCGGAATCTGTGGACAGCTTCTGGGAGGGTGGGGATGGAGCCAGCGATGGCATCCAAGACAATCGTGTGGATAGTCCACATGGCGATTGCAACCATCAGAGCACAGAGGGAGGGTGGGAAGGGGGAGGCCATTGATGAAGCAAACATATCTCTTGACAGACTGAAGGGATGCGTTTGATCCTGGCCTAGCAGACGTTGGACTTCGCGCCATATCACTTTAGAGGTGGGGCACTTCTCCAGGCGGTGGAACAGCGTTCCATACTGGCCACACACGACACAGGATGAGTGTAAAGCGTTAGAGCGCTCAGCTGTATGATACACCCGCCTCAGGCAGCGCCACACATGGGAGCGGACTTGAGGCTGCAACAAAGGATGGTGTGCGTATTTCCAGATAGTCTTTTGGGTCTCAGTGGAATAAGGGATGTCCATCATGTCCAGGTAGTCCACCCTGGATAGGACTTGGGGTCGAATGGGGATCACGCCATCATGGATGGGTAGCCCTTGTACCTCTTGTGTAAACTGAGGGGAGGGGCGGCCTCTTCAGGTTGTATGTCAATAATATGAATTCTCCACTCTGTGCTTCGCATGGAGAGTAGGATTCGTTTGTAGTGGGTTTTAGTCCCGTGAGGACCTGTGGCCGATGTGTATGATGTGAGGTATTTCATCAGGGAGTGGGGGTTTGATGGATTGTTGAGGCCCAAGGCTTGGGAGAAGTTGGAGTGGGCCGCGCGGAACCAGTGTTGGGATGGGAGTGTAGGAGCGGTGACGGCCGCGATCCAGGTGCCCAGGATCTTGGCAGCATGGGCTTTGAAGTCAAGCAGGCCCATGCCACCTTGATGATGAGGGCCAAACATGACCTCTAGCCGTACTGGTGGAAGGCGGCCTGACCAAAGCCATCCTTGCAGCAAAGCATACAGGGCTTTGAAGAAGTTTGGGGAGAAGGGGATGGCGTAGGCTCCGAACCAGACTTTGATAGGAGCATAGAGTTGGCAAGAACAACCCTGCCAGTGAGGGTAGTAGGGTGGGCTCTGAGAGAGGCGATTCGCTTCGTCACGTTGTCCAGTATATGGCACTCCATTACTGCTGACGCGTATCCGCCTGCCTCCATCCACACGCCCAGATGGCGTACCAGTCCTATGGTAGAACGTGGCACGAAGGGGAGCACCAGTGGAGCGGTGTGTGTTGAGTTAGTAAGGCGTGGACGTGGGCGAGCAGATGGGCTGGGTTGGGAACTACTTGCTGGGGCCCAGAAGTTCTGAAACCGACCAAGGATGATGATTTCAGTTTTGGAGGCGTTCAGTGCCGCGTTGCTTACCTGGGAATATTCCTGGATGAGGGCTTTAAGCGCGCATGCATCTTTGTTATTAGACACCTCCACCACGTAATCATCTGCAAAGGCCATCATCTTGACTGGGGTTTGGCCTGGCACATGGACCCCAGTGAGGTGGGCATTCACATTTCGCAGTAGTGGGTCAAGGCTGAAGTTGTATAAGAGTGGGCTGAGGAGGTCCCCTTGTCGCAGGCCCCTTTGAGGGCGGACTACTTCCGTTAGGAAGCCTGGGCCATGCACTGCCATTGTCGTAGATTCTGTGAGCAGCATCACCCAGTTTATGAAGCGGGGGGTAGGCGGAATTGATAGAGGCAGGCCCTTAGGTATTCCATTTACTCTATCATAGGCCTTTTTGTTGGTCCAAGAATACAAGTGCCCCAGAGGCTGTGGACTGACACACATTAGCGACAGAGTGCACGTTATCCCAAATTGACCTTCTGGGGATAAAACCAAATTGTTCTGGGGAGATGGTGGCAGATGCTACAGTCCCTAAACGGTTAGCCATGATTTTGGTTAAAATTTTGGTGTCTGTGTTTGTTAGAGAAATGGGGCGCCAGTTGGCTAAGTCAAGCCTATCCCCTTTCTTGAACTGTGTGACAGTAAAGGCCTCATGTCCTCCTGGTAGGAGGCACGTTTCCAACAGGCTTTGGTTGAGTGAGGCTAGCAGCAATGGGGATATATATTGAAATATTTTTTGTAGAACTCATATGGATTGCCATCTGGGCCTGGGCATTTTCAGTTTGGCGCACTGTGAATGGCTGTCCATAATTCGTTTGGAGTAATTAGTTTCATTATTTCTGGGTATTGAAAATGGTGCAGATATGAGCTTGGTTGAGAAATTCTGCCATTTTGGCCAGCTGAATTGGTTCAGCTCAGTATAACTTGGAGTAATATCTTTGCGTTTCGATTGCCACTTCAGCTGGTGCGTCCACAATGGAATTATCCGATCTTTGCACCTGTGTGCCTGCCACGCTCTGGCATGGTGCGAAAATTTTTTTAAAGAAGTATGCGGTGCACTTGTCACCTTTAGTGATGAGTGTGGCCCTGTATTGGACACAAACCCAATGTTTGTGTTGCCTTTTGAGTGCGTTGAGGTGGGCGGCTGCCTCCACCCACTTCCGGCCCCATGCAGGGCTATATCCTGTGGCTGGAATATTGGACTCCAAGTGGGCCAATTCTGCCAGCGCGCGTGAGATAACTGCCAATGTGGCTCGTGAGCGTCTGGAGGAGAGATGGTGATAGTTGTGGATGGTGTCTTCTTTGAAAGTTGCCCATTTGGAAATAGGGTCTGCGCAAAATGGTACAACAAATGATTTCACCAAATTTGCCTCTTCCACCCACGTGGAAAATCCTGGTGATGCGAGCTCGGGGGCGGATTTTGCACCAATGTGGGGCCTTTACAACTGTGACGGGTAAGTGGTATGTTATTGAGACCAGTCAGTGGTCAGAGAATTCCATTTTCGTTGTTTTGAAGTGGGAGATGTGGGGTTGGAATTTCGCTAGCATTAGAATAAGGTTGATGCGGGTCATAGACCTTAATTGGCCATTGTGGACATGGGGACGTGTCATGTTTTCGAGCAGTGGGGCATGTCACGGCAGCGCATCCATTAACCTAAGGGTGGCTTTTAGAATGCATAGTTCTACATGACCCTATGGGTCGTGGGGTGATGGCGGCCACCGGTCCGTTGGTGAGGTTAGCCAACAGTTCATGTCGCCAACTAGGAAAGAATCGCGGGGTAGTGGGAGGGATTTGACTGATGAGAAAAATTCCTGATGCTCATGTGCACCATTTGGGCATAAATGTTGACGATTGTGTATGCAACGTCAGCCCACGAGAAGGTGACAATGAGCACTCAGCCATTTAGGAATGTTTCTGAGGATGTGAATTTGAAAAAATTGTTTTTCTGAATTAGCACCCCACAGTGCTTCGACCAAAATGATAGATATGGTAGGAGCATTGTTTTCCAAGATTCCTCAGAACCTCGTGGACAGTGGGACTCCTGGATGGCCAGGATATCCACAGGTAAATTGTTTTGTAAAAAACTCAGTTTCCTAGCCCGGGATGGGGAGGCCTTGAGTTTGGCAATATTCAGAGTCTCTAGAGTGAAGGTTTCCCCCTTTGCACCTTAGGTGCGAGGGGTAGGCCCCTGGGCCCACCAACCTCTTCCAGGTCCCCACGGGCTTTCACAGCAGCGTGGGTGTTAGCAGCAATGCTATCAGGGTTTTTGTTAATTTTTGTGGAAAGAGTCACGTTGGCTTTGGCTTTTACTTTTTGTTTTCCTTACGTCTGACAGATTTTTTGCGGTGCAGATAAGTTCGGTGCACCGTTGAGTGGGGCAAAAAAAATTTTTTTTGGTTGGGATAGGTCCCAAGTTGGTTTTGACTGGAGCTTGGGTGCAGCGATTGGGTGAGATCGAATCTCCCATCAGATCCTCGGATTGAGTGGCCCGCTCAGCATGGGCCTCCCAATCTGATTGGGTGATGGATTCCCGAGTCGCTTCCACCACGAAGGTCTCCATGTCCTCCTGGCGTTGTGAGTGTGGGATGGTGGTGGTGGCCTTGGCCGCTTCCTTGGCTGTGTCCCTATGGGCCTGCTTGGCCTTCTTCTGCTCCTGCAGGGAGATGGGCTTTACCAATAGGTAGCAGCCTTGTTCTCACCACGGGAAAGCCTCCTTGGTGCTTGCGGTTGGCTTGAAGTGCACCTCTCCGCTGGCCATGGCTGCTGAGGGGTGCTCTTGGAATGTGACGCCCTCCTTGATGGGGCATGCATGCGCCTTATGGCGAACACATCACAGTGGGTGCAAATAGGGGGCGCGCTGTCCACAGTTACCCAGAATGGGTGGGTGGTATGCCCTGCAATATCATAAAAGGTGTAGTGCGGGATCTGGGTTAGGTCCTTCACAATCTCCTCAGTTGGGGTCAGAACTGCGATGGCTTTACCAGTGCACAGGTGTGGCATCAGCATGAAACGTTGCATTTTGAAAGATTTTATTTCGCCATATATGGTGAGACCATCTTTCAGGTGTTGCTCCAAAATGTCACATTTTACCGTAGTAGGCAAAAATTCAAATGTGAGGAAAATTTGGTTTGATTTTGTCTATCTGGTGCATTTGGTTTTGATGACCCATTGCCCTTCGGGGAGGTCAACCACTATGCGCACCGCTGCAGCCTCATCTGCTGCTATTTTGCTTTCGAAACCTAGGTCCAGCCAACCACATGACATGGAGTGAGGTGCAACGTACACCGCGGTTAGGAAAATTTTGTGTACATCTTCACAAAGCTTTTCCTATAAGGCCGTTTTTTGAATGTCCAGATACACATGGACTCCAAATTCCACCAACGAAAGTGGCTGGGAGTGTGGCATGTTGATTACTGGTTGCATCGTGCTTGCCATGCGAGTATCTCTGGGGAAATTGTGACCGCCAGTTTTTTTAGATTTTTTTCTATTCCGCCAGATTCTCTGGGGTGTTTTTGAACGTTAGAGGCCGTGGGCCTTCCGCCTGCTCCTCTTGCCTTGCTTGCCCAACTGCTCCCAGACATGGGCGCATACTAATCTCCTCTATGAGATTATCAAACTAGATTTAGTCTTGAATTGAATAGGTTGCAAAAGTGTTTGCAATGAGAAAGAAAAGTTTAGATAGTGTAATCTTCTTCATTACAAGTTTGGGTTATTTCACCCACCGCAGTCAGATGATTTAAAAGCATTATGATCCCTCAACTGTGAGCACCCTAGATATAAAAAGTGTGGAAAAAATAAGCTGACATATAGCTGCATGGATACTACAAGCTGATCCTTTTGAAAATTTCCAATTGCGTGGTTAGTGAAATTATTAAATTCTGATAAAACTATAAAAAAGGCCTCTTACATCTTTTACAATTTTCAGAGGACTCTGGACCTACAATCCATCAATATAATTGTAGAATTGCTGCCCTCCAAATGTTGTTATGTGATTGTATAGTCATCAATTTGCTTACCAAATTTGCACTCTTCATCCCTTGCAACATAACAATCACTTCTGTGGAACTGAATCCCTACTTGAGACTAATGAATTCTGTAAGTTTGGTATAGCAGGGAGTTATTAGAAATTGCAGACTACAATTTACTGTCATATTCTAATGTGCTCTTCTTGACCTCCTCCAAATCACACTCTAGTTTCTTCTCATTACCCAGTATTAGATGTTCAAACTAAAAATAATGAACCAAACCTTAGAGAGTTACATGTGATGTTAATTCTCTACTATTTGTGACACATGGTTGCATTTTCCCTGAAACAGTAAGCCTATAATAATTCCTCCATGCTTCCATTAGCTTCTCCCTATTTGAGGAAAATATGGGACAAAACCCTGCAACATGAGGTCTCTTTATGCATTAAGTGTACAGGTTATTGTTGGCCAATCCAACTTTTAGCTCACTGTATAGCGTGACAATTCAATAAGCTCAGAATCTTAACAATAAATAAAGTTAAGCTAAAGATCTAAACAGATACATGAAAATTCAACTTTAATTACGATCCTTTTTTAGAATAGACTAATAAATGAATAGATTAATCACTTATTAAAGAATTAACAGAGCTCTCATGATGAGGATCATAAACTAAATAAAATAAAAATGAAAAGGATTTAATTTATAGAAAATTGTTTTGTATGGGAAGTCACAGGGCTGACTGCAATGCAACACATTTTAGGGTAAAATCTTATAACGTTAAAATTAAAAAAGCAACTTTATTTCGCAAACCAGGAATCATGTCAGCTATTATCCACCACCTTGCCCTTGACTTGATTTACCACTTAACCTTTATTTAAATAGTTGTCAGGTTCATGATAAAGTCAGAGAGATATGGATACAATTTTATTAATTATTCTCATTACAATCCAGCTTTAAATAGTATATGCTTTGGCAGCGACCCATCCTTGTAAAATGTAAAGTCCTCTCTATAAAGAAGCTAATTCATACATTCTATAGTATTATTTGAGATGGATCGACCTTGGGACACCTATCCCTCTCCAATAATTTTTCTATCCAGGTAGGTTTCAAACTAAAAACCTGCACTAGGGTTGAAGCAGTTTTACCTGCCTGACTAATCACCTTTGCTAATTCATAAATTCTACAAACTCATAAGTATCACAGTAAATGACTTATTAGCCACTTACAAAGGTCGCCACGTAACCTTTTAAAGCTATCCCTCTCTTTCTAGTTAATTATTTTAGTCAAAGCTGCTTTATATGTTTCTTTTTTAGCAATAGTGGTGCCCATCCCAAAAGGGGGAGCCACCACACATCTTTACTTGCAAATGAGCCAAGCAAAGTAATTATTATAGATAAAAAAGTCCTAAAATAGCCCCTAAGTTATCAGCTTAGGAAGCAATATCCGAAGATGAGAAAGCTTTAAGGGAACTTTTGTCCGGCGCCTACTTTACATGGTAGACCATGGCAGACCATGGCAGACAACATAGGAGTTAAGGCATCAGCGATATGAGGCATAAGGATGTATAATTGTGGATTTTTTGCATTAAATAGGCCAGCGGTGTTCATCATCTCAACGTATTGAGCAAGTTGCTGCTCAGAAAAAGTGATGAGAGCAGGCACACAAGTGAAAAACTTGATGAGCTGGTGAGTTTGGAGAAAATTAAGTCAAACAGAAAAAAGTTATTACTGCATTGATGCAAGAGCAGCTTGCTCAAAAGCGAGCTCCTCAATATCATATTTTGAATCCTCATCAAAATCATGAGGAAAATTTGTAATGGGAATACCCATAACAAGGGATCCCATCGCCTCATGTAGATGTTGGCGTTCTCCATAGGTTTCATTATGAACCTTGGTTAGGTTTTCATCAGTTTTTTTAAAGTACTTTTATTGTCAAATCTCGTTCTCATCAGTGATGTGGAATGTAGTAAAGGTGGTAGTGCAAATTGTAGAGAGTAAAAAATATGTAAATTTTATTACTTTGAACTTCAGGTGTAACTGATTATGTAAGAGTAAACAGTTAAGTTTATCTATATGGCCCATTGAGATGGAGAATTGTTAAAAAAGTTTTAAAGAACTTACAAAAAGGGTAAAGTTGGAACATTACACCATCCCATTGGTCTCAAGATAATAAGGATGGTAATACTCTGCAGAAGCCTATTTTCTCAGTTAATTTAAGAACAATTTGAGATGTGAAATTAGCGGCATTGTCTGCAAGGGTAACTTGCAGACAACCATGCTAGTGCTTTACATGTTTGTTCAAATTGAGATTACAACTGACTAATTTTGGCATAGATATATGCACTACAATAGTTAAGCTTTATGAAGATAAAATACCACGAAATAGATGTTAAGGTTATATAAAAAGCCTTTTCTGAATATGACCTTCTCCAGATCAGCCATAGTCTCATTGGGCACTTGAAGCACTGAAGGCTGTTGTGAGTGTAAAACAATTTCTGATGATTATGGTG
Source organism: Massospora cicadina (assembly GCA_022478985.1). Taxonomy (NCBI): domain Eukaryota; kingdom Fungi; phylum Entomophthoromycota; class Entomophthoromycetes; order Entomophthorales; family Entomophthoraceae; genus Massospora; species Massospora cicadina. Next base: position 208,080 of record JAKSZP010005266.1, on the reverse strand, counting down.
GATAAAATGTGCATCGCCTAGTTCATCTATTTCCAATACAAGGCCTATCCAATTTAACCCTGGCCTCTATTGGGTCACCCTGCCATTAAGCTCCCAAATCTTCTAGAGTTTCACATTTATAATTCGGTATATGATGTGGACAATACTTATGAGACTTAACGGTAATATTCAAACAATGAGTACATCTTTAGGGTATATGTTATCAATAATCCTTATAAAATATTTGACTGAATAATTCTGGTAATCTCAAAACAAATGGAACAAAGCTTGTTTGGGTGACTGGACATTCAGTCAATGAGTATATAGAGATCAATCCGCCTAAGTCACTGTATCTTATTGAATTAATTAATAGGAACTTACATTTGTATCAGAAAATGATGCAAAATATCATTGGCAGTTTGATGGGAATCAATCTGCAAAGTTATCCAGATATTTGGACAAGGGTAGCAGCGAGGTCTACAGGGTATTAAGGGTAATAGGATTGTGATTTATATCCCATGTTGGTCAAACCCAATTTTCAATATCTTACTCCACTTGATAAAACATAAGGGATTGGCGAGTTGCCTAAAGCCAATGATATGCTTATTTATTGGAGGGGCTGGCGACATGGCCCCTTTTGGAAACTCTTTCAAGAATTTAATATGTACTTCATTAACAATATGTCAATTGACAGGGTCTTTAAGTGTATTTATGTCACTTGAATTCTTTTCTATGACCTTTTAACGCCCCATTCAAGATGTGTTAGAGCCAACCATCCTACCAAACTATGGTCAATGTAGTAGAGAATTCACTCCCCTACACTGAGACAGGGAAAAGAATGGCAATTCTGGTTGTCTGCTCTCTACATCTCATCTTCCTTGCTAGCGCGTCCGAGTAACCCTCAAATTTGTAGCAATATCAACGTTTGGGTAAGATCTTTAAGTATTGAGTGGAAACATTACCTAATTGAGAATGCCAAAATATAGGAGCAGAGGTATTATGGGGTGTTGCTGATACTAGAGATGAAATAGTGGCCTTCTTGCTGATTAGTAAAACATAATATTATATGCTAAGATGGAGGAAGGCAGGATTTTGTTCCAATTGGTTGGTCTGACAGACGTCTATCTTTGTAGGATGCCAACTAAAGAGTCATTAACTTGCTCCATATAACAATGGCTTTAAGGTGAAAGAAATTAATAGGACTTTAAAAACCTCATCGAATCATTAAGCTTTTAAATCCCCTCAGAAGTGAAGTTGGTTCTGTTTTTTATCAGAAGCAATTGAGGAGCTCATGGTTATAAATGATGTTATCTAAATTATATTGCCGGTCATTGTGCTTCACAGGTCTCATATTTGTTTTACTTTGACCCAAGTTTATGTAAAGTGATAAATATTTACCATAGTTATTCAAATTGGGCTATACTGGCAGTTAAAAGTCCCAGGATGTTGATATAAGTGGTGTGAAAAATGTAATCATTGCTAAGTTGATACAAAGTGCACTTTTGATACGGTGCTTTCACTTGGTACTCCCTTCAGAAGAAAATGGAGTGATAAAATAAAAAATGCATCAATTCTCAGTATTAGTGTAGTTTCAATTGTTTGTATGTCTTCTTAAATATTAGGTGGCTCATGGCTTTGTGAGTTCTGATGGTCAGACCCATACACTTAGTTGACTAAAATAACTTCTCCCTGAAGTCTTCTATTAATTTAAAAATTTTTCTATCCTTGGTAGCAAGGTTCATTCATCAGCCAGTATAGCACAGATTGTACTTATTCGGTTTTGCTATCATATTGTCTGCTCAGAATTTTATTGTAAAGGCTATCAATACTTTTTGTGGCCAACATGAGATAAAGAAGCAAATAAGTTCTATCAGAATTTTGATGTTTCTTCATGGTGTCTCTGAACCTTAAAGTCTAAAACTTGAAACCTCTCTCCCAGCGAGTTAGGCGCCCTTCTGTCTTCTTTTTCTCTAAAGCTAACTAATTGAGGAGTTGTCAGTCACATCTTAAAGAGCACTTTATTAAGTAGACCTTAAATTTCATTAAGGTGTTAATCACCACTAAACATTCTTCTTTGTAACTGTATATTTACTCATGTAAGCTAATGTTCAGTTGCAGTGTTATAATTTTGGCTATAGTTGAGAATGCCTTAAGGGTTGCACAGGGTCATTTCCTCCGAGCAATGGATGGACAATACTAGGATTGGCAGTCCTTAAGACAAATAAAAATAAATTATTAAAATTTAAAACAATTAGCTTTGACCACACCTTTATTTAACTGATATTTTTTTCGTGGTAAGCTTCTTGGAGGATGGACGTTACCAAAAATAAAACTAAAACTAAAAAAAACTAATATAACTAGTTGGTTCACAAAACGCCCAAATGAGCAGATTGAGTGAAACACTGTGAACAAAACAACCAACCAGGTTGGCAGCGGAAACCGCTTATCTCTCCATGGTGGAAGGGGAGGGGGATTGGGGGGCTCATTTTCAGAAGCAGCTTCTTCTTCCCATAGTAGAGTGCATGTCAAGGCAGACAGTAAGGGCGTTGGGGCATCTGCGGCATGTGGTTCAATATTGCTAATTATTCTTATTCCATGGTAAATTGCCAGCTAGGAAAATGGCACTGATATATTTTAAAGCTTTTTCAGCTTTAATGTGGGCATCTGGAAGTTTAAAGAATGTGGAGATGTTGATTTAGGTAATTTTAGCTTTTGGGTTCTGTGCTATAGTTGCCAAATTCTGGATAGCATTTTTAACATTTTTGTATAACTGTTTTACTGTGATTTTACTCTTTTGAGTAAGACCTTTGGGGATAACAGGAGGTGGAATTCCTCCTGTGAGATCGCCACTGATTTGTCGACAGCTTTACAAAGGGGGTGACAATCTGGTGTTGCAGCTGCTTCAACTGCAAGCTGGTGATCATGCAAAATAATTTGTCATTTGTCTGTGGGGTATATAGTTGATGGGATATTTGGCGTCCCATTCTGCATTAACAAACCGCTCAATTTGCAGAGATGGTTCTTCAATGAGCTTACCTGATTCATCAATTTCAGCCAATATCTCACATGGGTTTTGGTTAATTTGAATTGGGGAATTGGTGTATGCTTGAGGTTTGGTTGATTCATTTGAGGAAGCATGGGACTGAAGTGGGATCTAATTCAATGCTTGATTTAAGAATTTTAATGTGACATTGGGGTGAGCTGAAGGCTGATTAGTGGCTGCAGGTGCAGCTGCAGCTTCTGGTTTTAGGGGAGGGGAGAAAGGATTGTGACCCATACCAGAGCTTATACAGGGTGGGCGGCATATTGGAGGTCAGCGGCTAAGTCATCTGATCCATCAGAAGTGGCTAAGGAGGGGCACTTGCATTTTAAGTGGTCAAAATGAGACATGATGTACAGATTGTCCACCAACCCTCAACTTGAGCCCAAAATGGATGGTCAGGCGCTGAAGAAATAACGGTGTGAGGGGGAATTGACATGGCAATTTTACTAAATTCAGGGCTGATTGTGGCATATGCCTAAGGCCCAGCGAGTCATGTGGCCCCATTTGGGACCACAAAATGTAAGATGAGGTTGGAGCCTTAGGCTGCCAAACCATCCATCAGCTCCTGGTAGAGCACTTCAAGGGAAAGGTGGGTGAGCAAACCAGCAAACTGGACCACCAAAGTGGTGTCCTCTGGGAGCCAGGTCTGAGTTGTGGGGAGTGGGGTGCCCTGGAATACCAGGGGCACAGTTGTTGCAGTGGCAGCATCAGCTTCACAGGTGAAGCCAAGGTCAAAATACCCCTTGTAGGGGCATAAATCTATAAATCTGGCAGGTGTCATCACCGCCTGTGCTTTACGTTATGGATTGGTCATGATATGTGAATAGTTTCCCAATTTTTCCCTTAGGCCATAGCGCATGTTGCTCTGGGGGAGCACCAGGGGGCAGCGAGGTACCGCTTGGGTACAATCAAGGTGGGCGTCAAGTTTCTTGGGAGGAAAAAAACGTCCCATGGGTTTGGAATGACTGGGTGAACCAGTCTGAGCGTATTTTCCTGCCAGACAGAAAATGGCAGTGGGAGTTTCGCCACTGCCCCACACTGAAGCAGCCAGCGGAGATTCCAAGGACATTGGAGTAAAACTACAACAGGCGATTAGTATTTGCTTTTATTAATTTGTGTAATTTTGCTCAGAAAGTTATGCCAAGCGGAAAGAAATACCCCACCCTTTATTTTAATATTAATAGCAGATCCTTTCTGCTCTGCTCTCTCCTACCAACAATCCTCCTCCAATATTCTAGTATCACTTATATATCATACAACTCTAGTTGATACAAGTCCTTTTGCTTAGCCTATTCTTTACAGTTATATTCCTATTAGTTCATCCTCATATCCGTGGGGCTCCAGCGGATTTTATTAATCTTCAATTTTTTATCGCCTTAGTGTGAGAAAATCTAAAAATTCATTATAAGTTGACATCGCCTTATCACCTTATTTGGAAGCAATCCAATAAATATCTTTCCTATGCTCAAGTATTGCCTTAATTCAGGCGCTCAATTATTTGTACATTAAAAAATTATGGTTGGCGAATTTTACTAATCTGCTGCAGCTATTTTGGGCTTATCATATAGTCATAACAAAATCTCAACATATCCCCACTTGACTGGATGATAAGTCTCCTATTGCTTATATGCCCAAAAAACTTTTTTATACTTGGTTAAAGATGCAACCACTCATAAGATCCTTGATAGTGAAGGCGTCAACACCCATTTTCTCGATCATTTCAGATGGACCAATTCAGATGTGGCCAATTTATGCTTCTGACCATAACCCATGCTGGTCATGTAATAGTACCATCTTTCCATCTTTGAACTTAGATAGCCCACTACACCATACCTGATTGGCGGCCTGATTATTTGCCTTTTTATCCAAGTTGTAGGAATACTCCTAGTTTGAAGCTTGATTAAAGTACTGCTAGGTTAGTCAAGTAGCATTGATGATCCATTCCTCCGGTATATTACATGCAGCATAGAATAGTGCAGGTAGAGCTGAATGCCATCCATATAGTAACTGGAAGGGACTCTTACCCGGTGCAAAGTAATAGCAAATGTTGGATGCAATGTCAGCAGTGCAAAGGAGGGTACTCCAATCTGAAGGTCAAACCATTTATTAATTTCAGAGTATGCTCACTGAGATCTCATTAACTTGCTCAACCATACCGTTGGACTTGGCTCATATGGGGTCATCAAAACCCCGTTGATGGCCATCATCTCGTTTAGCTTTGGCAGGATATGAGAGGTATATTTTGTTCCATAATAAGTAATGATAAACTGAGGGCAGTCATGTTGCTGGATTATGCATTCCATTATGAACTTGGGCACTGTGATGCCCCAAAATCCATTTTTGCATGTATTTCAAACCACCTGGTCAAGTGGTCAATAGCCACATAATGTATTTTGACCAGTTTGCTCTTGTCAGAAGTGGCTTAAAAATGCCAATGGAACAGTATGCCATGAAAAATTTGTTTTTACTAGACGGTATGAGGTCATTTGATGGAATAGTTTTCCATATAGCACTGATGGCAGCAGTAATTGTCTCAAGCACATCAAAGTTCATGCTCTAATAATACCAAGGGCGCAAAAATTCCAACATCTTGTGCAATCCACCATGTCCAACCGCCTTATGCACGCTCAGAATAGTGCTAGGCCATGCTGAGGGTCGCGGAAAGTTCACCGTAGAATTTCCAATCCATTTGTACAACTCACCTTTATGCTGAAAGGTACTATCTTTCATCTCGATTAATGCCTTTATGACTTGCAGCATCTCATTGTCATATTTACCTCTGAGCATTTTCTGTATATTACCTCGCTCAGATCTGCTGTAACAGTAATTGTGAGCAAATTTAAAATAAAATTTTCATCATGATGTTTTGCTCTGGTCAGTGAAGAATTTTGAAGTTGTAAGCCTGCAGTTGAGGGTCATTGGGCTAGACACTCTTCCAGCTCTTAAGATCTTTAACCAGAGCAACAAAGCATGATTGAGTACAACCCTAAAATTTACCCCATGTAAATGCACCTTAAGTTTCTTATATGTGTATATCACCACTTAGCACTACTGCTCGGTCATGGTATAATTGCATTCATGGCAGTTCAAGCTCCAACTACTACAAGCAACAGGGTGCTCCTCCACGTCAGCTTCCTTTTAATATAGAATCTCCTCAACAGCAGAAAGAGATGCATCCGTCTTAATGAATTCTTTATCAAAATTTGTGTAGCGTGTCAATGGCACACAAATCAGCGTTGTCCAAAGTGTGTCAAAGGAGTGTTGACAGCATTCCGTCCATTTGAACATGGCATCCATCTTAAGTGACTCAAATAGTAGGCAACCGAAATAGCTGAAGTTAGATATGAAGCGCCAGAAGTAGCCTAGTTTTCTCAAAAATACCTTTATGTCACGTTTACTGTTTTCAGAGCTATTTTATGTATGGCTGCCACCTTAGCCAGCTGCAGTTTCAGCCCCTTTGAGTCTACCAAAAACCTCAGGTATTCCATCTGGTCTAAGAAGAAGTGAATTTATGAGCTCAATCTTGATGTTGGCCTCAGAGAGCCAGCGGAATACCTCCTCTCAATGGATGAGATGCTCAGAAAGATTTTTGAGGGAAAACATTTAAAATTGTTAGGTAAACTAGGATACACGACATCTTAGGTCACTAAGAAAAGTGTCCATGTTTTATTAAAACGTAGCAGGGGCGTTATATAACCCTTAAGCATATGTGTGTTAGAAAAGCCCTTGGATATGATTATGGCACATTTCCCTTGTTCTGCCACGGAAACTCAATTTGCCAGTAACCCAGTATTAGATCCATCGCCAAGAAGTAATGGCCTCCTCCTAACTGCTCAAAAGCACCGTCAATCTGCAGCAAAGGATATGAGTCCCTCTTACTGATATTGTTGAGCTTCTGGTAGTCTATCACTACCTGGTTGGTACTGTCCTTCTTTTTTACAACCAAAATGAGCGAAACCCACGGACTTTGGACAGTTTCAGCATCCCTTGCTCCAGTAGCTTCTCATCTTCTTTGGTAACTACTTTTTAGCTGTTCTGATCTGCGGATCTGCTGAAACTTGATGGGGGAATGATCTCAAATGTCCAATTGATGGACCTCCTTGAGCGCACCCTAAATCTGTTTGTTGACAGAGAAAATCTCCTTATACTTTTAATTAAGGCTAACACCTGATTTTTCTGTTCTCCAAAAAACCCTATTAATCTTTAAGCAGTACTAACGTTAATATGTTGGGCTGCATTTGTATGGGTAGACCAAATTAATTCAGCAACCCAAATTTGTAAACCCAAAGGATCTCTTCAACTGGGGTCAAGTGTAATTACGCCAATATTTGGTGTCAGTGGACTTGTAATGGTTCTTTTTGAAAAATTTCTAGTAAGACCTTGATCTCCCCTGTCCCAGTAATATAATGCCTGTTACCAAATGAGGCTCAAGCCGCGATTGCTGATAAGGCCCAATAGCCTTCCCATAGAGCCTGACTGGCACTTCTACTTCTAAATCAGCGTGTACTATTACTTGATGCCCAGAGTGGATGGTATATAGGCCTAGCATTTTTAAGTGGCAGCCCTTGATATTTGTATATTTGTTGGTGGATGGCCCAGGTCTTTTTTAGTCCATGATAGTGACCAGAATCACCCCATCACTTTAGGCAAGGGTGATATGTCACATATAGACCGGATACTTGGGAAACTCCACTAAAGTTGAAGTAAATTGGGATCAGCATCCCCAAAATTTTGATGGTAATTTTTGTAATTTCAACAATAACTAAAGGTTGCGTAAAAAAGTTTAAAAGAACAGGTCATAATTGCTGTTTGGTAGCATTATTGCCAGAGTACAATGACAATTGATCAATACTGCAAATGTAATGCACTGTAAGCTCCCTCATTGCCCATGTTTTCCATTCTAGCAGTCCCAAACACCATTCTATGTTTTAAATTTAAATTTATTGTGGGGAAGGCCGACCATGGGATGGACACTTCCGAATATGACTCAGGAAAGATAAACTTAGTACCAGGGGAGGCACCCCAGAGCAGCGATGCTATCTCTTGTTGCCAGCGGGAACGCCACTTATGGGGAGGGGAAGGAACGTGTGAAGGGGCCGTAGCCACTATTGAGCACGTGTGGAGGAAGGGGTCTGATTTGATGAACCAGACTGGGAACCAGGAGGAGACCAGCTGTCGGTGACGTGGTGGGAGGTATCCAAACATCCACGCTTGAAAGTGTCCACCAAATGAGACCGGAATCTGTGGACAGCTTCTGGGAGGGTGGGGATGGAGCCAGCGATGGCATCCAAGACAATCGTGTGGATAGTACACATGGCGATTGCAACCACCAGAGCATGGAGGGAAGGTGGAAGGGAGGAGGCCATTGATAGAGCAAACATATCTCTTGACAGACTGAAGGGATGCGTTTGATCCTGGCCCAGCAGACGTTGAACTTCGCGCCATATCACTTTAGAGGTGGGGCACTTCTCCAGGCGGTGGAACAGCGTTCCATACTGGCACACACGACACAGGATGAGTGTAAAGCGTTAGAGCGCTCAGCTGTATGATACACCCGCCTCAGGCAGCGCCACACATGGGAGCGGACTTGAGGCTGCAACAGAGGATGGTGTGCGTATTTCCAGATAGTTTTTTGGGTCTCAATGGAATAAGGGATGTCCATCATGTCCAGGTAGTCCACCCTGGATAGGACATGGGGCCAAATGGGGATCACGTCATCATGGATGGGTTGCCCCTGTACCTCTTGTGTGAACTGAAGAGAGGGGCGGCCTCTTCGGGTTGTATGTCCGCTATTGCGAATTCTCAACTCTGCGCTTCGCATGGAGAGAAGGATTCGTTTGTAGTGGGTTTTAGTCCCGTGAGGACCTGTGGCCGATGTGTGTGATGCGATGTATTTCATCAGGGAGTAGGGGTTTGATGGATTGTTGAGGCCCAAGGCTTGGGAGAAGTTGGAGCGGGCTGCGCGGGACCAGTGTTGGGATGGGAGTGTAGGAGCAGTGACAGCCGCGATCCAGGTGCCCAGGATCCTGGCAGCATGGGCTTTGAAGTCAAGCAGGCCCATGCCACCTTGATGATGAGGGCCAAACATGACCTCTAGCCGTACTGGTGGAAGGCGGCCTGACCAAAGCCATCCTTGCAGCAAGGCATACAGGGATTTGAAGAAGCTTGGGGAGAAGGGGATGGCGTGGGCTCCAAACCAGACTTTGGATAGGAGCATAGAGTTGGCTAGAACAACCCTGCCAGTAAGGGTAGTAAGGTGGACTCTGAGAGAGGCGATTCGCTTCGTCACGTTGTCCAGTATATGGAACTCCATTACTGCTGACACGTATCCGCCTGCCTCCATCCACACGCCCAGATGGCGCACCAATCCTATGGTAGAACGTGGCACGAAGGGGAGCACCAGTGGAGCGGTGTGTGTTGAGTTAGTATGGCGTGGATGTGGGCGAGCAGATGGGCTGGGTTGGGGACTAATTACTGGGGCCCAGCAGTTCTGAAACCGACCAAGGAGGATGATTTCGGTTTTGGAGGCGTTTAGTGCCACGTTGCTTACCCGGGAATATTCCTGGATGAGGGCTTCAAGCGCGCGTGCATCTTTATTATTAGACACCCCTACCACGCAGTCATCTGCAAATGCCATCATCTTGACTGGGGTTTGGCCTGGCACATGGACCCCAGTGAGTTGAAATTCACATTTCGCAGTAGTGGGTCAAGGCTGAAGTTGTATAAGAGTGAGCTGAGGGGGTCCCCTTGTCACAAGCCCCTTTGAGGGCGGACTACTTCCGTTAGGAAGCCTGGGCCTCGCACTGCAATTGTTGCAGATTTCGTGAGCAGCATCACCCAGTTGATGAAGTGGGGGGTAGGCGGAATTGATGGAGGCAGGCCCTTAGGTATTCCCAGTTTACTCTATCATAGGCTTTTTTTGGTCCAAGAATACCAGTGCCCCAGAGGCTGTGGACTGACATGCATTAGCCACGGAGTGCACGTTATCCCAAATAGACCTTCTGGGGATGAAACTGAATTGTTCTGGGGAGATGGTGGCAGATGCTACAGTCCCTAAAATGTTAGCCATGATTTTTGTAAAAATTTTGGTATCTGTGTTTGTTAGAGAAATGGTGCGCCAGTTGGCTAAGTCAAGCTTATCCCCTTTCTTGAAGAGTGTGACAGTAAAGGCCTCATGTCCTCCTGGTAGGAGGCACGTTTCCAACAAGCTTTGGTTAAGTGAGGCGAGCAGCAATGGGGATATATATTGAAATATTTTTTGTAGAACTCATATGGAATGCCATCTGGGCCTGGGCATTTTCAGTTTGGCGCACTGTGAATGGCTGTCCATAATTTGTTTGGAGTAATTAAGTTCATTATTTCCGGGTATCAGAAAATGGTGTGGATATGAGCTCAGTCAAGAAATTCCGCCACTTCAGCCAGCTGAATTGGTTCAGCTCGGTATAACTTGGAGTAATATTTTTGCATTTCGATTGCCACCTCAGCTGGTGTTTCTGCAATGGAATTATCCAATCTTTGCAACTGTGTGCAGGCCACTCTCTGGCGTGGTGCAAAATTTTTTTAAAGAAATATGTGGTACACTTGTTGCCTTTTGTGATGCGTGTGGCACTGTATTGAACACAAACCTGATGTTTGTGTTGCCTTTTGTGTGCGTTGAGGTGGGCGGCTGCCTTCACCTAATTCTGGCTCCATGCAGAGCTGTATCCTGTAGCTGGAATGTTGGACTCCAAGTGTGCCAATTCCGCAAGAGTGCGCGAGATAACCACCGATGCGGCTTGTGAGCATCTGGAGGAGAGATGGTGAGAGTGGCGGATGGTGTCCTCTTTGAAAGTTGCCCATGTGGAAATGGGGTCCGCACAAAATGGTGCAATAAACAATTTTGCCAAAGTTGCCTCTTCCACCCACGTGGAAAATCCTGGCGATGCAAGCTCGGGGGGCGGATTTTGCACCAATGTGGGGCCTTAGCAACTGTGACAGGTAGGTGGTAGGTTATTGAGACCAGTTGGTGGTCGGAGAATTCTATTTTTGTTGTTTTGAAGTGGGAGATGTGGGGCTGGAATTTCGCCGGTGTTAGAATAAGGTTGATGTGGGTCATGGACCTTAAATGGCTGTTGTGGATGTGGGGACGCATCATGTTTTTGAGCAGCAGGGCATGTTGTGGCAGTGCATCCATTAACCCAAGGGTGGCCTTTAGAACGTGTAGTTCTATGTGACCCTGTGAGGTGTGGGGTGAGGGAGGCCACCGGTCCGTTGGTGAGGTTAGCCAACAGTTCATGTCACAGACTAGGAAAGAATCAGGGGGTAGCGGGAGGAATTTGACTGTCGAGAAAAATTCCTGACGCTCATGTGCACCGTTTGGGGCATAGATGTTGATGATCGCGTGTGCTACATCAGCCCACGAGAAGGTGATGATGAGCACTCGGCCATTTAGGAATGTTTATGAGGATGTGAATTTGAAAATTATTTTTCTGAATTAGCATCCCACAGTGCTTCACCCAAAAGGATAGGGATGGGAGGAGCATTGTTTTCCAAGCTTCCTCAGAACCTCATGGACAGTGGGACTCCTGGATGGCCAGGATATCCACGGGTAAATTGTGTTGTAAAAAACTCAGTTTCCTAGCCCAGGATGGGGAGGCCTTGAGTCCAGTGATATTCAACATCCCTAGAGTGAAGGTTTCCCCATCACACCTTAGGTGTGATGGGGTGGGCCCCCAGGCCCACCAGCCTCTTCTAGGTCCCCTTGGGCTTTCACAGCAGCGTGGGTGTTAGCAGCAACGCTATCAGAGTTTTTGTTGATTTTTGTGGAAAGAGTCGCATTAGCTTTGGCCTTTGCTTTCTATTTTACCGATGTCAGATGATTTTTTTATGGTGCAGATGAGTTTGGTGCACCGTCGAGTGGGTCAAAAAAAATTTTCAGTTGGGATAGGTCCCAAGTCAGTTTCAACCAGAGCTTGGGTGCAACGATTGGGTGAGATTGAATCTCCCATCGGATCCTCAGATTGAGTGGCCCACTTGGCATGGGCTTCCCAATCTGATTGGATGATAAATTCCTGAGTTGCTTCCGCCGCGAAGGTCTCCATGTCCTCCTGGCGTTGTGAGTGTGGGATAGCGGTGGTGGCCTTGGCCGCTTCCTTGGAAGCAGCCCTATGGGCCTGCTTGGCCTTCTTCTGCTCCTGCGGGGAGATAGACTTTACCAATAGGTAGCAGCCTTGTGCTCCCCACAGGAAAGCCTCCTTGGTGCTTGTGGTTGGTTTGCAGTGCGCCTCTCCGTTGGCCATGGCCACCAAGGGGTGCTCTTGGAATGTGACGCCCTCCTTGATGGGGCATGCGTGCGCCTTATGGCCAAATGTGTCACAGTGGGTGCAAATGGGGGGTGCGCTGTCCACGGTCACCCGGAATGGGTGGGTGGTATGCCCTGCGATATCAATAAAAGTGGAGTGCGGGATCTGGGTTAGGTCCTTCGCGATCTCCTCAGTTGGGGTCAGAACTGTGATGGCTTTGCCAGTGCACAGGTGTGGCATCAGCGTGAAGCGTTGCATTTTGAAAGATTGTATTTCGCCATACATGGCAAGACCATCTTTCAGGTGTTGTTCCAAAATGTCACGTTTTACCGTAGTAGGCAAAAAGTCAAACGTGAGGAAAATTTGGTTTGATTTTATCCATCTGGTGCATTTGGTTTTGATGACCCATTGCCCTACAGGGAGGTCGACCACTATGTGAACCGCTGCAGCCTCATCTGCTGCTTTTTTGCTTTTGAAACCTAGGTCCAGCCAACTGCATGACATGGAGTGAGGTGCAACGTACGCCGCAGTCAGGAAAACTTTGTGTACATCTTCATGGGATTTTTCCCATAAGGCCATTTTTTGGATGTCCAGATACATGCGGACTCCAAATTCCACCGACAAAAGTGGCTGGGAGTGTGGCGTGTTGATGTACTGGTTGCATCGTGCTTGCCATGTGAGTATCTCCGGGGAATTGTGACCACCAGTTTTTTAAGATTATTGACTATTCTGCCAGATTCTCTGGGGCGTTTTCAAACGTTGGAGGCCGCAGGCCTTCCACCTGCTCCTCTTACCTTGCTTGCCCAACTGCTCCCAGACATGGGCGCAGACTAATCTCCTCTATGAGATTATCAAACTAGATTCAGTCTAGAATTGAATAGGTTGCAAAAGTGATTGCAACGAGAAAGAAATTTCTCCAAACACCATTCTATGTTATACATCAGGTTTATGTCAATTTCACCACTCAATTATTAAAAATTATGTTGACCGGGGTGACCATATCTATTATAGTGTAAACTCAAAAAATTTTTGCTAAAAATGTCATGGTATGTATACTCAGTTTAAAAAGAATTTTGACTGTTTATTACAGAGAAATTTATAGAATCTTTTTTCCAAGGTAGCTCATAACCTCTTGACCGACTTTAGGGTATTATTTGACAATTGCGTACAACAGGAGGGAGACGTTTACTTCTTTCAGGGAAAGTTATCTAAGGACGGCTCTGGTTGATCAGGAGAAATTTGTTCAAGAATTTACAGGCTTAAGTCTTTGCTTTCTCCTGAGGTCCTTCTTCCCACCGCAGCCTTAGCTTGCGCTTGTGTCAGTACATTTACTCCTCCAACTGGCTGATGATATAGGAACTTGTCACCATACAGAGGGACTTCTGCTGAAGTACTTTGACAGGTTCAGGTGAGACGTTTGGGGTTAAGATAGAGGAGGTAAAGAGTCCCGACTCTAAACCGCTCCATGTTTACCTTATCAGTATTAATCATGCTGTACGTAATGAGCCTGGTATTTGTAGAAAATCCAGGCAAGGTGATCAGGGTGACTGCATTTGAAACAATTTACCTCCATAGGGTCCGCATCCTTAAATATTGTAAGATGGCCCAGGATGATAGTTTGACGATTGACAATTGGAGTATACAGGCCCAGGCAAGAGTTTGCTATTAAAGGTCGGGGTAAACAGGCCCAGGTCAAAAAGTTGGGCTGCTGGCTTTTGTCATAACCAGGTCCAGACCAGGAGTTAAGCTGCTGGGGGTAACTTAGCTGAGGGCAAGGCACTTAATTATGATAGGGCTGTGGGTTACTCAGCGGAATCTAAAAAAAAGCAAGATGATTCACCCTAATATTAAGGTCCAGCGACGGCTGTGGTATGTTTCTGATCTGATTTGGGTGGAGAAAGGTAGTGGATAGATGGCGCAAAAGTTGTACAACCTTGAGCATGGGTACTTCATCTTCCAATGCTGGCGCCATAACGTTGTAAAGTTTGCAATATGGCTTCACCAAGGAGGTCATCAGAAATGCCAACATCAGATTTTAAATAGAGTCCCTGCACCAATTAACACACTGGCTTCCGCTGTTAACTGTTTAGTAAACGCTGCAAGGGTCTCATTATGCTTTAACCCAATGGTCAATAACTTAGCCTACCACTGCAACATCTTTGCTGTACCTCCAAACAACTGCAGCACAGTATCCTTCATTTCTTGATATGTAACGGAACTTCTTGGAAGATAGAAAGTGACTTCATCAGCACTTCCAACATCCAAGGCGGATATCAGCAATCTAGCCTAGCTCCAATCCGAGGATCCTTCTGCCACAAACTTGAATCATTTAAATAACCTGAGGATGTCCCCATTGCAGTCAAACCAGGAAGCTTATTGATATTAATCTCCTCTTTCGCTCATAACTGCAAGCCTTTGGAGCGTACTTCACATGGGACAAGACCCATAGGTAGCATCTTGTTTAGTACTGGTTCATTAGGGCCAGCAGCACATTAATTGTCCTTTGCTTTAGAGTAGAGTAGGCTCCTTTGATGGGAAGTACGGCCATCACCTGAGAGAACTGGTTCACCAAAACATAAACATCTCTGGGGCTGCCAACATTGGCGGAGTAGATAAAACGCTGCCTGCAGTTTTGACAAATGGCTCCTAAACTAGGTACTTAGCCTCATATTCATCTTAATATAATTCTTCCCAAGCTGCCCCTTTAGTTCTTCTACTTCCAATGTGGGCGCTGATGGTGGGAAATAATGTTTAACTTCTGTTCTGCACAATGTGTCATTCATAAGTTTTTCCAAGAGATTAACAAGTGCTTCTTTTGTTGTCCAAGTTCCTGCATTGCTAAACGTATTTTTTTGAGCTGGGTCATTATGTCATTACAATTTTTAACGAGCTCATCCTGCTTCTTGAGTACCACGTCTAAAGCAAGTTTAAGCTCTTCATATTCAGCTAGCGCTGTAGGCTGTAAGGATTTCCATCAATGAAGGCCTGATGTGACGTGTCTGGCTACTGGAGAGTTTGTATTTTTTTTGGTAGTTGATCAATGGGCCCCTGTAGTGAGCAGCACTGGTATGTTTTGGAAATATCGTTGAGATATGCCATAAGGGTTGCACGAGGTAATTCCCACTTAGCAACAGACGGACAATAATGGGATTGCCAGTCCTCAAGGAAAGTTTCAAATAATTTAATAAAGTATTATGCGATTAGCTTTGAGCACACCAATTTATAATAATATATTATTAATAGCAGATCCTTTCCTCTCCACTCTCTTCTTCCTACTAAAAGTCCTCCTCCAATCTAATTTTTAGCTTAAATATCAATGACTTTGATCAAAACTGATCCTTTTTCTAGGTTATTCTTTACAGCTATATTTTCAATGGTTCATCCTTGTATCTAAAGCTCCTGAAAATCTATTATTGCTTTATTTATAATTGCATTAGTACAAGGTGATCTAGTAAATATTTGTTATATGTTGATGTCAGGATTCCAACCCAAATCTGAGATTTGGACGAGGCGGATGTCAGACAAAATATAAGTCCAATATTGTGGTAAGAGCATTTCAGATGTAAATAAAGATAATATAGGCAAAATTTCCTGGCTTATTTTCAGTTGAACATCTCAAATTGAGGCAATACTATGTTATCTACGTCTAACCCAAAACGTCTGGTTATTAGTAATAAAGTTTAAAAACCCGCTGTCAAATACAGGAAGTTATGATGAGGCTGCTCCCAACCCCTTGACTTTTCAGTTCAAACACCTAGGCGGAAAAACCCTCTTTTATAGGGGTGGAGGTGTCCTGAAAGAATGCAAAAATTTCTCTTCCCATTGATTGGGTTAAATATGTGAAATCTTTGCCTAACGGACTAATCCTACCCAGTAACAACTCTCAATCAGCTGTTTCAATGAAGTGAACATCCCCAAGAGCTCAATTAGGTCAAAACTCAATATTTTAGGAATTAAATGCTTGTATCTTATATAATGCATCTTTGGCCATCTCACTTTGAGCTCAGATTGTTTAAATATTAAGCAGCAACATATTAAAGGGTCTTCTTTTACCCCATTGCAATAATAATAAAATCATATAAAAAACTTCTCATTTTTTATATTTTTTGTTTCTTATAAGTAATATTGAAACACCAGATAATAAATATTCCGTTGTAGCTAATCCTATTTATCCTGCCCATAATTGGGTTAATATAAGTGTAAAATGCTTCAGCAAGCAACCAAAAAGCCTGTTTTTACAAGTGGTGCTCATTACAGGGGGCTCTGTACTTTACCAAAATAAACTAGAAAAGATGGAGATTAGTAGGAAAGTAACCCTCACAATCTCCCCACTGAAATCAACCCTCAGTTAACTAATCTGGAATTTCAGTTAGCCAGTGCTTTGTCTCGCCTCAAAAGGCTCAAACGTCACTCTCTAATGCCCTTATGGGGCCTCCATATTATCCACAAACCACCTTCCAGGGATAAATTTACTCCAGGTGAGGGAAGTATTGCTTTTTTCCTTTTCATGTATAAAATTGCTATTGTAGGAGCAACTGACCATTTAAAAACCAAGTACATCTTCCCTGCTTGAGTTATGTGGCTCAGGAGATCATGGTTCCGCACATGGCCACTCTCAGCAACTGGATGGAGGTTGAGCAATCACTTCTTGAGGAACTTTGCTCAGTGAAGAGTTTAAAAAACAAAAACAGGCCATTATGGCCTTAGCCTAAAAAAAAGAATCAATAACCTCTTTTTTTGAGGAGTTTTACAGCAAAGCTAAACCTCTACTGCTTGCAAAAATGCTACGCCTCGAGATGCTATTGTGTCTATATTGGCCAGTTAGCTTCCCATCCCTCATTGGCGATGCATATCTCCTCAGTTTAGCGCTCTTTCTAAAATGTACGTGGCTTAAAGAGGCCTTGTTAGCGGTGGATAACTTCAATAAACTTGACCCTACACAAGAATCTAGAGGCAACATCTACTATGACCACTCTGCCTATTCTACGGCTGTCTTCATCTTTAAACCTGCTCCTGCGGAGTTGCCACCAAAAAATGCTTCTCAATCCCCTGACTATAGCCAGAGGATAATGGCCATGATGGGGAAGTGCTCCCTTCCATCTTTAACTCCTAAAAGCCAGTTGGTGAAGGCAGTTGTCCCCTTGCCTTGCCCTATTCTCCTCCAGAGCGGTTTCCCCAAGTGGTTTTAACATACCGTCCTTCCACTACAAAACCTCTATATCTTTCACCCTATTCTCAGGACATCTCTCATCAAAACCAGTATCCATATGGAAGCCCAAACCCCCTACATAAAAGTCTAAATGGAGAGCAATAACATCTACATCATCTCCTCCAACAGCTAAAAGTGTAGATTAGCGGCCCCAGAGTCTCTCCTGCAACAAAGGGAGCCCTGAATTTACCTCACATCCCATAAGCTCCATGACGTGCATTGATAAACCCTCTGAAGACGAGTCTGAAGGGGGTTGTGAAGATATTTGTCATTATGTTTAAGGAGCCCCAGGTGAAGTGGAGGTACCTGACTGGTTGAACCAGAGAGTGGATTGGTTAGGATCCCCGTCATTACTTACTTCCATCAAGTTTCATGAGGGGTTTTGAAATTATTGACACTGGAAGTAATGCTGATCAGCTCATTGTCACACTGATTTGATCCACCCAGTGTGTTCATACCCGCAGAATATCCACAAATAATATGCAAAACTGCCAAAAGGCTTGCCTCAAATCTTCCGTCTAAAGGAGGTCCTCGCTCTTTCTCCCAACTGGGGGAACCTTAACTATAGTGGAGGTCATTGGAAATAAAGTGTAGGCTAGGGATATCATTGAATATGGGTCCCTGGTGAATATTGTGTCAACAAAACTTATTAAAAAGAGTAAACTGGCCCCTGACCTTGACTACACCTACGAATATGGAACTGCTGGCCCTGCCAACACCCGCGTTATTGCAACCTACTCTTATCTGCCCATTTGTCTTAGGAAGCTCATCTTTTTGGCCCCAGAGTTGGCTTTGGCAAACAATAACTATGATATACTCATTGGTAATCAGTTTATGCTCAAATTTGAAGGGGTTAATAACTTGAAACAGGGCTATCTTATTTTGCTTAGCTAAGAGAAGCCCCTAATTCTAAACAAAAAAGAGCTTAATAAAAAGAATACGCTTTCACTTTGAGTATCCTTTTTCCGCTTTACTATTACACTACAAAAAGTGGATCAGAATACAAATAAGCTTTTTATAACTTTGGACGCCCTTGAGGGTGTCATTTTCTATGTATCTGAAGAATTAGTAATCAAGACGGGTGAACAAAGGGTAGTTGACAAAAAGATTACTGTTAAAATCTTGGGCTTTGATGGCTCGCTTCTGGCCCTAGAGTTCAACTGCATAGATTCGTGAATACTTGCGTTGATTAATAATATGAGCTGGGGCAATAATAGTATGAGGACTATTATTAAGGTTTATTGCCCAAAAGCCACGTTAAGAGTAAAGTCTAACGCTAAACTGGCGCTTCTTCCTTTTGAAGATATCATGATACTGTTAAGGAACACTTTCCCTATTCCCTTCTCGCAGAGCCAAGATGAGATTTTGATATTGCTAACCTAAGGATTTTTGATCCTTGCACTCTTCTCTTAAGAGTAATGTTTAAAACAACCAATGTTTAACCAACTTAAGCTAATATCAGTGTGAATCTAATTTTATTATGTAATTATCTGGGATCTTTATAGTTAGAATCAGCACACAACTTTTAGCTGTTCAATGAGAATATTTTGTTCTCCTATATTGGTTTTGACCCTTAGTGTTAGGCACTGAATCTCATCAGGTACCGTTGCCTTAGGCTTTCTAGGCACCGTAATCCTTGGGCATTTGTGGACCAAACGATTGGTATTAGGTATATAAAACTGATTCTTTTGGCCAATGCCGATTCCACTCTTCCTATGGCGTTCAAACGTTTTGGTAGTTTCTGATGACTCCAATCCATTCTGCTCTGAACGATTCCCTATAATTTGACTATTGGGGATTATCCCTTTATTGAATTATTGCTTAACTTCATCAGGGATGATGCCTGAAAAATTTTTCATCCGTCAGTGGCCTCAATTATCATTAGAGATGATGCTCAACAATAATTTATAGTTGGCAATTTCTAATATCATTGGGGATTCTGCCCGACGATATTCTTATCAGTCAAAACTATTGCTGACCCTATACAGTTATAATCTAATTGTCAAATCTCATATTTGGTTAAAGGGTTGGACTATGTGATCATCTGCAATCCTGACAATTACCCTACAAACCCCCACAACTGCTTATTACATTCAGCCAGCGTTGAGGGTGTTAGTCCTTTAGAGACCAGAGTATTGCCAAGCGTATTGGATCCAGCTTATCAGCTACCCATCAACCTCCTGCTGGGGAATCTCACCCTGAATGATCTTATCATAAAAAGCATCAGGAGATAGGAAGTTGCCTGTTGATACCCATTGAGTATATCAAGAAAGTCCACTGTATTTGGTCTATGGTAATATAAGCTTATTGGCTGACCAATTATTAAGTACTTTGCCTACCATATGTATCTCTGATTAACTAACCCAGCGGAGCTTGACATTACGCACATCCTCCTGGAGACCTATAGCAACATTTTCTCTAATCCGATACTGACTGTAAGCACATAAAGGGTCAGACTCACATTATTGATGTCAGGGATGATCATCCCATCTGATCCAAGCCCTACCGCAAACTAAAAGGTGAGAAGCATCAGATGTGGATGGAACTCAAACAGTTGCTGGACGCAAGATTGCTGGTGCCTTCCCAAAAACCTTAATCATCCCTCTTCTACTTATAAAGAAGAAAAATGAGGTTATCAGGAAGTGATGGACTACCACAAACCGAACAACCAACAAGGAAGAATAGTTACAATATCACCCACATTGATGACCCTCTGGCCCAACTCTCTGGGTCTAAATCCTTATTCACCATATACTTGGCTAGCGGCTACTGACAGATAGACCTTTCTCCACAGGATCAGGAGAGGTGCGCTCTTATCTGCAGAGAGGGTTTGTTACAACCCATTCAGCTACCTCAGGAGCTTTGTAATGCGCCTGCTACTTTTCAGCAGGCGATGGATCACATTCTCTAGATCCTTATGCTGAGCTTTGTGTTTTGTCTACCTCAATGACATCACAATCTTCCCCAAGACGTTCAACGAGAATCTCACACACCTAAAGAAGGTACCAACGCTTGTAAGTAGCTAACATCAAATAAAGACCTCCAAGTGTACTTTTTTCCAGAAGAAGCTGAATTCCTCAGGCAAGCCATCTCACAAGATGAGATACAACCTCTACAAGATAAAGTCGAAGCTATATCTAAGATGCCGCACACAAAACCCTTCATAACATCCAGGTATTCTTGGCATGATGGGGTACTACCAACATTTTAACTCAAAATTAGCCCAGCTCAGCAAGCCCCTTGTCCGCCTCCCAGCTAAGAACACCCCCTTCCATTGGGGTGCTTAACAAAAGGCCGCGTTTGAGACTCTAAAGGAGCTATTTCAAAAAAGGCCGATACTCTTCCATCCTGAATATGGCAAGCCCTTCATGTTTTTCACTAATGCCTCTAACTACGCTGTTTGAGCTACCTTGGCTCAATTGGATCAGCATGAGGTCAATCATTCTGTGTCTTACTTTAGCAAAATGCTTTCAAAAGCTGAGCTCAACTACAGCGCCACTGAGAAGAGCCTGGCTGTCCTACTTTCTGTCAAATACTACCACCCCTTTTCTATATGGTACTTCATTTAAAGTGGTTAACAACTATTTTTATTTAAAGTAGTTACAAAATATGGAAGATCCCAAACACGGTTGGCTCGCTAGGCTCATAAGTTCCAGAAACTTTGATATGACCATTGAGCATTAAGCTGGGATGCGCCATATGAACTTTGATGGTTTGACGTGGCTGCCTGTCCTTCTCCTTAAAAATAGCGAAGCAGAGAGGCTGCATGACCTCCTAATGACTTATAACGTATGATCTGATGAAGATGAACCAGGTCAGAAGATGCTAGTATGGTACTCCTGCAACACAAAGGTGGAGAGCGGGAAGTAAGAAATTAGGAGTAAATTAGTGTCCTATCTTCGGCCATCAGAGTGAGCACCTGTCATCTTGAAGTCTCACAATATCATGGTAATGGCGGAGTTTTAAAATTTATGAGTGGGTAAAAGAGCATTACTACTGGGAGGGTATCATGAAACCATACTTGAAGTCTTTAGATGCCTTCCTGACCTTTAAAAAACAATCCAGATTTAAGACCCAATATCAGTATCAACCTACGACGCCCCAACAACCCTTCCACAGCATAATTTTGGAAGTGGTAGGTCCTCTCCTAAGACTACAGGTAACAATCGCTATATCTTGGTCAGAATTGGTAATTTTACTAAATGGGTTGAAGCTTTCACTCCATGCTCCGACTGCTAAAGCCACTACCACCTTCCTGCATTATTATATCTTCACGCAACATGGTTGCTCCCAGGTCCTCCTTTGTGATAATAAAATTTTACCTCCTGAATGGTAAAGCTCCTCGCCACCTCTATGTGAGCACAACAACACTTCTAGCCTCCAATAACACATCCACCAATGGTGCCTTAGAAAGAGTTAATTAGACCCTGGTCTATTTACTTCGATTAAATGGACAACTCAGACCCTCTTCACTGGATTCTTTACTTACCCAGTGCCCTCATGGCTTACCATATTAGTTAGCATAACGTCCTCAAGATGTCTCCTTTACCTATACTGTATGGGCGAGAACCTGGGGTGCCAGCTTTATTAGCTAATGATATTTTCTCTGACAGGACTGACCCTGAGCAAGCCATAAAAAATTGGCCCAACACACCATCCAATTAAAATCAGATGCCCTGACTAATTTTCAAATACTGTCACCAAAGGAGGCTAAACCACTAATGAGCTCTGGCCCTTCTTCCTTCCTTTCAACTATCCGACTTGGTACTGTATTACAACAACAGAACACTCCTAGAAGTATAATCTCGATTCTATCTAGGAAGGGCCATTTGTAACCTCATATAAGCGAGGGGATGAGTAATATCAAATCTTTTGCTTTGGAAGTCACCATCAACTGGGTCCATAGCCGATTCATGCATCTTTATTCACCCCCTAACACTATTACAGAGGGTAATGTTGGACAACTACAATTCTGATATTTTGATAAGAGCGCTTTGGATGTAAATAAAGATAATATTGGCTAAAAGTCCCTAGCGATTCTTGGTTAAACCCTTAGATTGGGGCAATGCTGTTTCATCTAGCCTTGGCCAAATTGTCTGTTTATTGGTAATTGGGTTGTTCTGAACCCACTGCCAAATACAGGATGTTATGCTGAGGCTCCCCCAACCCTCATATGTTCAGTTTAAACACCTAGGTGGAGATCATCCCCTATTATAGGGGTGGAGGTGATCCCAAAAGGTGCAAATATTTTCCCATTCATTAATTAAGTTAAATATGTTAAATCTTTGCTAAAAGCCTAGTCCTTACCAGTATCCACACTCCATCAGCCATTCTGTTGAAGTAAAGCAGTTGTTTAGAGCTTAAATAGGTAAAACCCAATAGTTACTAATTTGGATGCTTGTAACTTTTTAATAAATTTTTGGCCATCTCACTTTGATTTTGGATTGTTTAATACTAAACAACACATTAATAGGAGCTCTTTTTTACCCCATTGCTGATACTAATAAAACCACTATAAAACGCATCTTTTCCCATTTAAAAGTTCTCAGGTTTCTCATAAGTAATATTGAAAACCCTTGATAATAAATATCCTTAGTAGAGAAATCAATTTTTCCTGCCCATAAATGTGATATTTAATTTTTAAAATGCACCAGCGAGAAACCAAAAACCTGTATTCCCATAGCAGATGATGGGAATTGACCCAAGCCATTAAAATTATTTGAAGATAATTCTTAACAAAAATCACAGCCTTACTACATTTGGGTTAATCCTGAAATAATTTAAAGCCCTAAAATTAGGGTTCAAACTCAGTCTATGCTGTGAAGGAGCTTAAAGTAGGTAATGGAAAATAGATCTTGGCTTAATATGCTTTAAGATTGACAGGGTAACCTCCTTGATTTCCCTTATAATTTCGTTTCTAAGCAAATAAAGTTGACTCTTCTTTTCACAATTTTAAGTAAAATAATTCAAATTTTTAATAGAAATTACCACTCCAGACCTAGCATCTGGAGTAAAGAACAATTTAACCAAGAAAAGTGTAAAAGGTATATTCTATCACCCAGAAGTTTCAGGTCCCTTGCCTAAAAAAATAAAGGGATACATGATATTAACCTGTGATCCCAACGAAACTGGTGCTCCCTGCCAAGTTCACCCTAAGTTCACGGTAAAAAATATAAAACAAACAAACAATAATGAACAATACAATTTGGCATATGATCTCTTTTTAGATCAAGAACGCTTTAAACATTTAACTTATTAACTCACTATTATGTATGGGATGGAGCAACGAATTCTTTCCCTTGAAAAACCAACTAGAACTTATGAGTTGCAACTACCAAACTCAAGAGTAAAACTTGGCAGTTATCCCCTCTCATTGCCACCAAATCACCCTTTGTGCTGCCCATGATTGGGTAGACTAAATAATTGAAGATATTAACACTTTACAAAATAAAGTGGACACTCTCCACTCTCATGTATCTTTCAGCGCTAGAAGTTCTTCTTCAGGGGAAAACGCACACCCAGTGTCAATTAATGTCATTTAACCATTAACCACCCAGTGGCAGTTTCAAACCATTGTGATTAAAAAGTATGTCTCAAGTGAAGAGAGTATCACCTCTTTCTTATTTTGCTATGAAAATGCCATGGAGGGAGCTACCAACACCCAGAAACTTAAACAACTAAACAGTCTTATTTGCATAGCTCAAAAGATTATGGTAACTCACCAATGCTTTTTTGCACTTGGGATGACGCCAAGACTTCTTTGCTTACAGGACTTGGGAGCCACCTAATTTTATCCAACCTAAAGCAATCTTTTATGGACATAAGCCTTGTGCGGGGAGAAACCAGCACTGAGTTCGCTCAGCATTTTTATCTTGAGGCCAAATAATGGTCACTGGAAAATTTCTTACTTTAGATGACGCTATCACTGCTTCTTTTTTAGCATTTAAAAATGTTCCTAAAATTTTACATTTTCTTAAAGATGTAAAGTCTAACTGGATGTTACTTCTCCATATGAAAAAACCATTTTGGAGACATCAAAAGATCTACTCAATCCCACTGGGCCCACTTATTTAAATAATAATAAGCCTCATCCCCAAGCGCTAGAGGTTAAACCTCAAGTCTCCTACCCTCGAATTATCCTGCACTTTTTGCAAGAAAAACAACCATACCGTAGACACTTTTCACATCTTCCTAAGTAGGGTGTCAAAAATCTGTCAGTATATGGCATGAGGCTTCCTATGCTGGTGACAATTAAGTGCCTCAAAACCCTTATACTAGCTCTAATTCTAGGCCCAGCACCTCAGGAAAATTTGTTTTTGTGGAGCATGCAGAAGTTGATGCACCCTTTCCTATCCAAAAAAATAAAGGCCTTCAGATTTCTTATTTTTATATTAGACATCTAACTAAAAAAATCTTGGAGGTTTGCTCCTCTATGGAAAACCAAGTGCTGACAGATTAAACCTTTAAAATCCTTGAGCAGCAGCAAGCTTTGCTGCAGTAAAGTCCTCCGCTTGCTTTGCTACAAATTCTCCACAAAAGTTATCATCCATTTATCCTTAGTTTGGCCCTTCAGTGATTCAAGTAGAGGTAGTTGTTCATAAGGTTTAAGCCTTGGATTAATTGATACCGGCTCTCTGGTTAACTTTATATCCTCCTGACTTATCCATAAAATAATAATGGTTCAAGACTTGATTTGCAAAGCTGAATATGGTATGGCTAGTGATTGGATGACTATAGCAATTGGGCCATATTCTGCTTTACCTCTCCAAATCAGAAATTTTTTTAATTACTTCCCACGCTATTGCATTAGAAAAGATATCTAGTAGTTGCTTTTGTGCGTCCAATTGATGAGATAATTTTTTGCATCATTAACCATAAAAAAGTACTCATTCTACTAGGGTATTAGATTCTGATAATCTTTGACCTCCCAGTCAAAATCAAAGGAGCCCCAAAAATCAAGCATGCCTCCTCAAATACTAATCCTCCATTTGCAAAACCAATTTATCAAAACTTATAAGCAAAACAAAGTTACCCCCTGAGGCTTTGGACGCCAAAGATGGGTGGCCTCAATATGCCCCCCATCCAATTACAATACTTTCTGGTACACAAGTGATTATGGCTATGGGGACATGTTTCACATCCCTCCTAATTAATTTTTGGAGCTAAGTGGACACACAAAACCTTCAATTTAAGGAGTGTTGACCTGCATGGGATTTTGTATCCTTCCTAAAGGAAATCTATCTCTAATTTATTGGGAAATTTAACTAATCAAGCCCTCCAAGTCCCTTAGCATGCCCCTATCATTTAAGTAAATCTATGTCCCATTGAGAATATTGCCAACGTGGGTTGTTTTGGCTCTTTACAAGATTAAGGATCTGATCCTCTATACACCATAGCTTTAGTTGACAGCAATATTGGGGATAATCTCACCTCTAAAGAATGCCAGAACTTTAAAGACCTCCTTAAAAGTGTATGATGATATTTTACTCAGGACCAAGTGACTAAGGAAAAATGTTTAGGTATATACCAAAATCGAGACAAAGGATCACCTCCATTTAAAGCTTGGACTTTCAGAAATCTAAAGTTGAGGAGGTTCAAGAGGCCTTAGAGCTACATCAACTTCTGGAGGCTGGGTTATTTGAGCTTTCTAAAAGCCCATGGGCTTCCCCACTCCTACTAATCTGGAAAAAAATGGTGGCCACCATGTTGTCATGGACTATTGCCTGCTCAATTCAAACACAATAAAAGATAGCTATCCATAGCTAGGTATAAATGATTCCTTACTCTTGATGTTGGGTGCCTACTATTTTTCAGATATGGATTTTACCAGTGGGTACTGGCAAATTGATTTGTCTCCAGAGAATCATGAAAAATATGCCCTCATTTCTAGTGGACCACTCGAGCCTACCCATATAACATAGGGGTTATGTAACGCCCCTGCTAACTTCTAACGCGCCATGGACGGACTTTTAAGTGACTTGAAAAAATCATATTTACTAGTATATCTTAATGATATTACCTTTTTTGATTACTTTTACAATAACCTAGATAATATTAGGCAAAATTTTCAGCAGTTATTGCAAGTCTCATTAAACTAAAGGCATCAAAATGCTCCTTCTTTAAGAGCGAAATGACTTTTCTAGGTCATAAGGTAGGTAAATCTTGATTATCACTGATAGATAATAAGGATTTGGCAAATTCTAAGATGTTCCCCTAAATCACTATGAGACGTACATGTTCTTTAGGGATTGTGGGATATTATCGCCAGTTTATTCTCCATTTTTTGACACCTCCAATACTCTAGTATATTTAGTGAAGAATGGCATACCCTTACAATAATTAGAAGAGCAAAAGCAGGACTTTGATCTATTAAGCTCAGCTCTCTTTCATTTAACAGTACTTATACATCCCAACTTTGATAAACCGTTTCTCCTTTTTACCAAAGCTAGTGATATAGCCATCAGAGCCATACTGTCACAGCATGATGAAACCTTAGTAGACCACCTATCGCCTACTATAGCAAATTTCTAACCCGAGCTGAACGCAACTATGGTGTTACAGAGCATGAATGCTTGCATTCTAAATGGCTATTAAGCATCTTTGACCCTACTAATATGGGAATCATATTACATCTATAAATCAGCTTCCTTGCAATGGATACAGCAAATAAAGGATCCTGATGGTAGCTTAGACCAGTGGGCGTTAAAATTTTGAATTTATGATTTTTTATCATTCATTGGCTAGGGCCATTCACTATAAAGGTGTAACGCTTATCCAGGCTCCCCATATCAACCCTAACTGACCCTGAGGGGGATCGTCCTTATGATACTTACACCAATCTCTTATATGGAAAGGTTAATCACCAGCGCTTCAAAAGGAACTAGCAAAAAGATAGGTAAATCTTAAATTCAAAGACAGCCAACTGTACAAACTTGTGTCTCCAAAATTTTGCCCTATGTATGACCTTCAGATGAAACCAACGTCATCTTAGAGGGACATTAGCAAGTCAGACATGGGGGAATCCAAATACTTACCAGTGGCTCAAGAATTTATGTCACTGGGAAGAGATGCTTGTTTCTATCCAGGATGCATTAGAGTCCTTTCTGGTGTGAAAAAGTCAGGCTGGACCTAATCCCCAATCTCAACATCTAGTGGTTCACCCTGTGAACCATTCCATACTATTAGCATCAATGCTTTATGACCTCTCTTATGCCCCTAAATGATATTGCTTCCATCTTCTAGCTAAGGTCATTTACTAAGTTGACTAAAGTCGTATCACTACCATCAGCTTCAGCAAAAGCTACAGCAACGTTTTTATATAATCATCTTATCACCCAGTTTGGGTGCCCCTAAATAATTCCTTACAACAACGGGCAAAACTTCCAATCGTTGCTGGTGAAAGATTTAGCAAAACTTATGGTAACTACACAGGTATTTTCCACTCATTACCATCCTACAACCAATGGAATGGTAGAGTGGGCGAATGGTACCTTAATTTCCACCCTCTGTAAATGGCCATGACTTACCCTCATCACTGGCCTCAATATTTGCCTAGTGTGATTCTGGACTAGAGAATAAGCTATCACTGAATAGTTAATATGTCGCCCTTCTAGGCTTTGTATGGAGAAATCCCCAATAGCTTTCTTTATAAAGTATGGGCCATGTTGAATCAAGATTTATCTGATGCCCTGGAAGGTACTATGCGAAGCATTGCCAATTAAAAAAACTGACTTCATGCTCTAGCTTTTGAGAACTTATCTGCTACCACTAGTAGAGAAACAAGTCAGTCTAATTATAAACATGAGACTCTGCACAACTTTCCAGGTGGGTACCTAGTCCTTTTCTACCCCCCATTAGCTGAGGGGTCGTATAAACAAATTGGGCGCAAATTTGTTGGGGCCCTACAAAGCCATTTATATGTGGGGCAATGAACACTCAATTGTAGAGTTAGTTCAGTATACTGTGGTAATCCATGTTTATAGTTGTTTTCTCCATTTATTTTCCCCCTTCGCCAAGATTTAAGGGGGCGTTGTCAGGATTCCTACCCAAATCAGAGATTTGGATGAGGGAAATTAACGGAAAAGAACCCAAGCCATCGAAATTATTGGGAATAATCCCCAATAAAAATCACAGCCTTTCTACAATGGAGAGAATCCACGACTATAACAAGCCCTGAATTTGGGGTTCAAATCCAATCTATGCGGCAAATGAATCTCATATAAGATAATGAAAAAGGGTAAGGCATAGTATGCATTGAGATGGACTATGTAATTTCCCTAATCTACCTTTTATTTAATTTTCTAAGCAAATAAGGGTGACTCTTTTTTCAAAATATTAAGTTAGATATTTGTCCACTTTGTATTAGGGATTACCACTCCATAAATAGCATATGGAGCAAAGAACTTATTGACCAAGAAAGATAAAAAAGGTAAATCATCACCCAGGAGCTTTTGTCCCCTGGCCTTTAAATAATAAAGGGATTTATGGTATCAGCCCATGCTCTGACATTTGACGTCACCTTATCACCTTATTTGGAGGCGACGAATAACTATCCTTCTGGAGCTTAGTATCATATTAATTAAAAGCGCTCAAATATATGTACATATTTAATTGTAATTGGAAATTCTAGCTGATAATCCGCAGCTATTTGGGGCTTATCATCCAATCATATCATAATCTCAACATGCAGTAAGCTTTAGGATGTTCTAAACCTTTTTTTGTCAAGCTTAGTCAACATAGACCCTATGAAGGTGATGGATGCGTCCATATAGTATAGGAACAGTTTTTGTATTTGAATACATAAGTATCAATGCCAAAGCAAAAGAGTTATTAATTTGGACAAAAGCTAGCTAACAACTGCTTCCATTAAAATTAGGCTCTATTTTATATCAGTAATTAGACTCTCACTATTTTACTTAATATGCTATGAACTGCTAGTAAACGCAAGCCGTCTCTAGGAAAACCTGGATGTCCTGCTTGCTTATTGGCTGGCATCTTCATCTTCTTTTGACCTCTGCTTTGGATGAATGAGGACATAGGTCCTCCTTGTTGATAAATAACCAAATTACTGGAATTGTTCACAGAAGAAGTTACACTCATAGGGCTAAATTTTTTGTTTGCAGCAGTGAGCTAGCGGAAGATTTGTACAGATGCAACAAGTGCTCATTAGATAGTCCTCAAAAAAATATTTATCTAATTAAACTAAGACGCAAGCGATCTTCACATTTTCAAGCATGCTGTCCATTGCCAACTGGAATATGGCGAGTAATTACATATACCTGCGGCACTTGAGTGAGTTGTACACCACTTGTATCATTTTGGTAGTTCATTTTTCTTGTTTTTCCTTGGGAAACTCTATCTTCCAGTAGTTGGAGATAAGTTTTATAGTGGAGAATTGAACTTCTCCAACAAGTGGTGAAGCATATAAATTATTTACAGAAATTTTTTTCTTTGTTTTGTTGTTGAGTCGCTGGTAGTTGATTACAACACAATTATAACTTTAGATTTAAATTATAAAAACTGGTAACTTCCACAGGCTCTTTGATGGTACTAGCATTCTCTTCTTAGCCATATGGCTGACCTCCTCGTTGATGACTTCGTCTATCATCGTGTACTTACAAATAGGGTGAAGGCAGATTGGTGGGATGGTTTTTGGTGATGATGTGATGCAATACGTCCTTAGCAAAACTCAAATCAAAGTTATCCGCTGTAAAAATTATCTTGTATTTTCCAAATAAAACCATTGGAGGTCCTTTTTGTCTTCCATCAGGATTACCAGCAAACACAGGGTATACTGAGAAAGTGGCCTTGTGACTTTTCTTATAACTTGAATTTCTCCAGCAACCCAAAATTCATGTACAACTTGCTCTTATTCTATTTGTAGAATGTGGAGGAAGGTGATGATTCTGGTGTCATTCACCTGAAATGATATAGATATAGATTAGCTAGTAAAATGCTGATCTCTCCATGATATGTAGTGGTATTTTTGCTCACATTACCCAGCTTGATTAGGTAAATCTTATATCTACCTTTTTACTAGGGGATGAGGCTCGCTAGTGGATGTAGAAGCTATCATTTCAGATGACACTACTGTTTGGTAGAAAAGAATATTAAATATTAAGTAATCCTCAAGGGTTGATCCATTAGATTGCTTAAGTTTTTTGGGGATCATTTCGACAATAAACGAGTTATTTGTGAGAATTTTATTAACTATTGATAGTGTAAATATCTTGTATAAGTCAATTATGGTAATTCGCCAATTAACTGAGGGATTCAAATGTAGCTGTTGAAGTTCCAACAACGTTTCTATTAGAAACTTGCAGCTTAACCTCTTAAGGTTACATGACCTGTTTCTCATGGGTAAAGGTCCCATTACCTAAGCAGGTCGCAAGCTCAATTAGGTTACACCACTTTGGTAAACTATATATATATGGGGAAGCGTTCATTAATTAACCTAAGGAAGGTCATATTGCTAGATGGCAGTGTAACCTGACTAGCTCGTTGAGGAAGTTCCTCATGTGTGCGACCTAGAAAGGGATAATTCAAGGTTAACGTCTGACGTCATCTAGTACTAAAAAAAAAACGTCTGACGTTTCCTCAGTGAAGCGCCAACATAGTTGAGCTCTTCTTTCCCCATAAATTACCTTGTTTTTATTAAATAAAGAATATACAAAGATACTTTTGAACTTTTAATACTTACCCTGTTTTTAGTTGTTGTATTTTAACTCTTGAGAGTAGAGTTTAGGCGATCAGATACCCTTTGCTATTTTTATTATCAATATCCCTGCGTTCTACTGCGTTAAAAGAGAAACTGAGAACATCTTAGCTTAAGTTAGGTAGTTCCATTGAGAACAAAGAACCACTGAACCTCAAATTAGGTTAAGTTCAAATATCATTTTTGAACAGAAGATAGTTTATAGGAATAATCCAAATCAGTTTAAAGATATATTAAAAATTAGAAGAGCACATAGAATCAGTATAGCGTTGAAGACAACAAATTATAAAAGCTGTTAAGATTCAGCTATGGTGTTAATCTTCATACATAAACAAAGTATTTAATATTATCAACTTTGTCAGCAATTTATTACAACACACATAAAAACTGTGCAGTAAGCTCAAGAGCTATAGCAAGAACAAGTTTAAAAGCTTTTGTTTGGTGATCATTACAAGGGTAGTTGAGTTTTTTATGCAAAAGTAAAAGAAAATCATATCAGCATTGTCATACAAGACTAAACTTATTAATTTGTGGTCATAAAGATAAACTGTTAACAGGAATTTCTGAGCTTAACATCACAAGCTAATTTTGCTACCTTAAAAGAGCGTTTGATGAAAGCCAAGGAGGGAAATAAACAAGTCAAAAAAGATTAATACTGCCTGTATAGAAAGGTCGCTAATTTGAAATGAAGAGACTGAGTTACTTGATGAAATACTATTTCAGAAGACTGAACTAAAAGCAGATAGAGAACACATACAATAGTTCAGGAGGATATGGCGTATATGATTAGTCATTTAGAAAATCTCAAAAACTACATGCATTATTGCAGGCAGATGGAGGAAAATGAAGCGGATAATGATACACACATAAATTCAGTAGGAAAAGCCAAACCCTTAAGAAACATACCTGGATCTCTCGCTGATAGATTAGTGATAACTCCTTAATGCATACCTATCGTTAGTCAGGTTGCTGGGCAGGAATCACATGCCAGCGGAGTAACAGAAAAATATTGGAATACGCTAAAAATTACCTAAATTTTGTAAAGATAATGTACCAGGATGTTCTCATATTTAAAATATTAATGATCAGATATGGTGACTGACAGATAGCAGTAACCATGATGAACTGCTTATACACCAATTGTCAAAATCTGGTGTTGCCCCATCTCAAAAGGGATATTTGAATGTATT
This sequence comes from Massospora cicadina, assembly GCA_022478985.1. Classification (NCBI taxonomy): domain Eukaryota; kingdom Fungi; phylum Entomophthoromycota; class Entomophthoromycetes; order Entomophthorales; family Entomophthoraceae; genus Massospora; species Massospora cicadina. The sequence goes on along the minus strand of JAKSZP010005266.1, from coordinate 175,664 downwards.
TTGACGCCAAGGAAGCAACTATAATTGAGTATGGTATCCTACTCAGATGGACAACCGTAAACAGGAACTTAGGGTAATCAATCTAAGAAGGACTAAACATTAGCAGCTTTTGCTGACTGATTTTACCTGGAATTGTGAATCCTAGCTGGTGCAAAGGAGTACCAGATTTTTATGCATTCATAGCAATGAATTAAGTGCTTCATCCAGAACAGAAATCTGCACTGAACATGGTTTCAACGCTGATGGATCAGACTTCCACATTGCACATGGTGGGATATATCTAGATATCAGGCTTGACGTTTGACGGCCCTAATTAGATTTATGAGTATTTTCCTGCTGTTGAGGAATAGACTACATTAGAATGTGAAGATGACGTTATAAAAGAATATTTGAAATGTTGATGATCACATAATATATGTTATAATGGGTAAAAACTGATGTATCAAAATGAGTATATATGTCTTAAAAATCACAATTTGATAGGTGGTGTACTTCAGATTTCATCTTCCCAAAGTTGGGGGAAGAGAGCTTAGAAGTAATACAAATCTGCGTTGCCTCAAAAGTGGAAAGAAATTGATCAAGATTTGGGAAAAGGCCTAGCTGTTTAGATAACAAAAGCCTCGTGCTGCAAAAACAACTGTTCTACCAGATATCTTCTTAAATGAAGTAAATACTTGAGATATGTTTTCAAGGACCCAAGAGAGATTCACTGTATTGAAAATCAATATCAAAGATAGGCATTTTTATAAGAATGAAGTTAAAAATGATGGCGATTAATCCATAAATTGTGTAGGAAGTCACTTTATATCATGTATGACAATTAATGAAAAAAGAAAGAAATGTCAGGGATAAAATAATCATCATAAGTCAAAGTTGGGTGAGTATAACATTACCGCACCAATATAAACTACAAAAGGATCTTTTGTAGATCTGGCAGCGGAATAGATTTGAAAGTTAGGGATGGCAAATTATGATGATAATTGATTTAATGAAAAAAACGATGAATATATATAATAGAACAGGAAATCGGTGGTAGAGTCACTTTTTATGATATCAGAGGAATCAAGTGCCAGCTAGCAAAAAAATTACAATTAGGATCTGTAAAAATTATTGACAAGTTGGGAATTAAGGCCAATGGATGAGCCCATTTGAGAGAATTGTCAAGTATGTGACAGATGTCTATATGATAAAGTAAATCGCCTATGGTTCTATAGTGAACATGGGCCCTAAACCATATACTTGAAGTATTTTGTCTAAAGAGAAATATTGTAATGTTTCGTGGGACCGCTGGACTTACTTACAATAGTTTCAAGTGTATTGGTTAGGTCTTAAAAGAGACCGCTAAACCATAATGGCCAATTTAAGTTCAAAAAAGAATCTCTAGACCAATACAATTTAAAAAGAAAAGATGGACACCTGAACCTAATAATAGGTTAACTACCATTGCAAAAGAGAAAAACTAATTTAGGAAAAATATATTAAAAAAATATAAGGTAAAAATGTGATAAATTAAATATTGATTTTCATTTTTAGTGATCAAAAGCATCTGGCAGCGTTTACATTTATCATTGGAAGGTCAGCTCAGGAGGAAATTGGATCCACAATGAAGAGTCCTGGGCCACAAAAAAGGATGATTGGCAGGACCATCTATTTTTGAAAATTGATCTGTTATGAAGAGGCCTAAGATGATAGAATAAACAAGGACTTAGTATAGCCAGCTGAGGAGATCCTGTGAATGACAAGGAGTTGTGTAATTCCATCATGGGGTAATACAGGTGGAGAAGTTCATATACATTCAGTAAGGATGACCAAAATTATGTTGTCAAAGCATGATGCAATAGGAAATGTACTTGAAAAAGTTGTTAGTAAGTAGGAAAAGGGAAGAGGAGACACAATTCTGAGAATGACATGCGATTCATTGAGTCTGATCAGACCAAGCTCCACTGAAGTTGTATATAAGTCCAATGGAAAAATTGCGCCCACAGTCTGAGATGACATCTTTTACTGAAACTTTAATTTTTGCTGAAATAATATGGTCAAGCAGGGGAGATATTTTTGATTTCAGTATTTCTATGTTACCCAGGTTTTTGAGTATGATATAACTGCTTTTCAACGTGAGAATGTGATCCTCTAATGAATGTTATAGTTATTGTTTCAGATGATAACTATTGTTTTGGTGATGTTCCTAACAAATATTAGCTATTCCGCCAAGTTTTTATCCCACCAGGTTACTAAAGTTTTTTCAGGGATGATCCCCTACAATGCGTTTTCTATATGGCTTAATTTATAATGTTATAATTGGTAATTTAAGTGTGTTGGTCAATCAGAGTTTGTCACCTATTGACTTGGGATTTATGTTTAGTTGCTGAAGCAGTAACAATGGTTCTGGGAGAAACTCGCAGTTTACCCTTTTAGGTAACGCAGCCTGTTGTTAATGGGTAAACGTCCCATTATATAAGCAGGTTGTTACCCTAATTCAGATACATTGCTAATGTTGAATGAGAATGTGGGGACACTTTGGTGATTTGCCCAAAAAAAGCTGAATTTCTGAATAGGATGAATCTCAACTAGGCTAATGAGGAAAATCCTTGTGGGTGCAACTTCAGAGGGCTAAATCAATTAACAGCTGCTTTTTCCAAGGGAGGCTCTAAAGGAATAGTTGGGCGCAAAGTTTCTATAAATTAACTTGACTTTCAAGCAAATAGAGCAGTAAGATATATTTTATTAACTGAGGTAAGCTGACTAGGGGATGGACAATACCGATATATGTAATGGGATAGGGGGAGGCGAAGTGTAACTAAATTAGGCACCCCAGAGTAGATGAGCCACCCCTATTTCCAGCCGGTACTGCCAGGTATAAGGGGATTGAGTGCGCTACTCTGAGGGGGTTTCCACTATTATGGAGCAGGTGTGGAGGATGGGGTCCATATGCAGAAACCAGACTGGGAACCATGATTCAACAAGTTATTATAGCTTTGACCTCATGTATCTTTATAGTCAGGCTTGGAATTGTTCCAGTAGGTGTAGGTGAAAACTGCTGTTTGTCTCACGGATGGTGGGTATGGTTCCCTTGAAAGCACCCAGTGCTATGGTGTCAATTTCCACATTGCAATGGTGACTATCTGGGAGCAGAGTGTAGGTGGTATTGGGTATTCAAGTTGGAGTGCGAGGAGGATTCTGGAGATTGACAGCTCCTGGTCGTTGTGTGTTCTTAACAGATGCGCAAGCTTCGCCATATGGCTCTAGATGGGGCATGTCTCAAGGCAGTGGTGCAGGGTGCCATCTTCTCCACACACTGCGCCCTCTTCATGAAGAGAGTTAGATCGATCTGCTGTTCTGTAGGTTCTTCTGAGGCAAAGTGATGTGTTAGCTCTTACCCTTTGTTGGAGGAGCAAATGCTGTGTTATCCACAATATTGTCTTCTGTGTTGTAAGATCATATGGATGTCGAAAGCATCCAGGTAGTTGATTCTTATAATGACTGTGCCACGTCATGTGTGTCCCTCTGGGGGTGGTCCTCTTGATTCCTTAGTGTGCAGTGGCTCTTGGCATTCCCTTCCTGACTCATGCCTATGAGTGTGATGAACCACCCCATGTGCCGAATGGTGTGGAGGAGGCGTTTTTAGTGGTGGGGAGTTCCATGAGGACCTGCCGCATTAAGGTGGCTTGCAAGGTATGTGAGCAGGATTGACAGGTTGTGTGGGTTATATAGTTTGAGCGCCTGTGCAAAGTTGGCCTTCACCGCTCTGGTCAAGTGCTGTTGTGGAATGTCTGAGCTAGGACTATAATTTTATCCAGGTGCCCATTATACGTTTGGGTGGATTTCAAAGTCAATTAGGCCCTTTCCTCAGCTAGATCCTGGGCCAAAAAGTGTTTCCACCCTACAGGTGGCCGGGTCTCAGGCCACAAACTCCCCTGGATAAGTGCGCGGATTGAGGACATGAATGTAGATGAGAAGGATATCAATGTGTGGGGAACTACAGCGTTGGGAGAATGAGTGAGTTAGCAACTGTTACTTAACCCGTTAACTGAGATTCTTCTGTTATGTGAGACGACGCGGTTGGACATCCACTGTAGTAGGTTGTTCTCAATTGTCTCATTGGCATACCCCTGTTTCCAGCCATATCCCAAGGTGGCGGACAGGGTTGGTTGAAGGAGGTGATGCGAAAAGAAGGATGTGAGGGTTGTTCCTTCATGGGGGGCTATGAGGTTTGGGTGATATAGTTCAGTTGTTAGTGTACTTGCCTAAGAGGATTATTTCATTTTTCTTTTGTTGAGTGACCGTTGCTCACAATGGAATATTCCTCTATTGTTCTTTCCAGTTGGCGGGCATCATTATGATAGCTATACCAGTTACGCAGTCATCTGCAAAGGCTAGTATCTTGACTGGTGACTGGCCTTGTGCAGTCATGCTCATGAGGCATGAGTCAGCGATGTGAAGGAGTGGATTAAAGCTGAAGGTATACAGCAGCGGGATGAGGGAGTACCCTTGTTTGAGCCCTCTAAATGATGTGATTTTATTAGTTAGAAAGCCAGGGCCGCATACAGCCATGGATGCAGATTTTATAGGATCATCGCCCAGTTTATGAATATGGGTGGGTTTTTGAAAGCGCTCAGGAATTCCTTCAGGTACGGCCAAATAATGCGGTCATATGCCTTCTCCTGGTCTAGGAATACCAGGGTTCCAGTTGCTTTGAACAGACATATGTTGGCAATGGAGTGTATATCGGTCCAGATTTAATGCCCTGGTATGAACCAAAATTGATTGGGTGACAGGTTTTTGGAGACTATTGTGCCTAATATGGTTGCTAAAAAATTTTATGTGAGTAGTTTTGTATCAGTTTATAGGGTGCAATTGGGCGCCAGTTGGCCATGTCCAGTTTGTAGCCCTTTTTAAATAGTTATATGGCATAGGATTCTTGGCCACCAGGTAGGAGCGTGTCTCCAGCAGGCACTAGTTTATCGATGCTAAGAGGAGGGGCGATTTTCTTGAAATATTTTTGTAAAATTCGTAGGGTATCCCATCAGGCCCAGGACATTTCCTGCGTGGTGCACTATGTACTGTGTCCCAGAGATCCTCCAGCATTATCATGTTCAGGAAGTTGTAGTCCAGTTGTGCACTTTCTATACCAGCATTTTGTATAAAATTTTTAATTTTTTGGGGTTCAGTTGGTGTGTCATGATATAGCTTGGTTTAGTAGCAGTGTTCTTTTGTCTTAACCTCCGCAGGGTCAATTGTAACGGTGCTGTCATCTTTGCGGACCTGCGTGCATGTGGCAGGTTGCTGAGGAAGTGGAATTAGTGGAAGAAGTACATCAAGCAGGTTTCTGCTTCTTTTATGAATATCCCTCTCTCGATACTTTGATTCTGTACTGGTGTTCAGAGATAAGGCGTTTAAACAGGCGGATATTTCGCTCATTTGTGCCCCAGTTTTGGCTGTAAGCCTAGCTGTGGGGTGTTGAGCTTGAGGTGGTCCAGTTCTGCCAAGGTTCTCCTGATTGTGGCTGTGTCAGTGGTGTACTTATGTGAGACGAGGTGACAAGTTTTATTTCTGGTTTGGTTTTGAAAGTTGCCCAGGTTTTAATGGGATCTGATATGAATGGGGTTTTGAATTCTGGGTTCGTGGCCTCATGTTTGACCCAATCAGATATTTCAGGCAAAATCATGTTTTCTGGTTGTAGCTTCATCCAGATCGATGCCCAAGTGGGAGTTTTGTTTGGTGAGAGCTGCATCAAAACAAGTCAGTGGTTGGAGAAATTGATTTTTTTGTTGTAAGTTAGAGATGTTTGAGCAGTGGTTTTTTAGTGAAAGGATGTAGTTTATACAGCTCATTAAGGTGAGCATTCCCTCGCGAATGTTGGAATGTTCATGTGGAGAAGGTTTGGTGACCTGGTGGAGGGTATCATGTAGGCCAAGGGATGCCTTCAACGCATGGAACCCAATGTGCCCTGGGGGTATCCCTTGGGGTTAGGCCATCAGTCTGTGTTGGGGTTATACCACCAGTTGAAGTCGCCCAGTAGGATGGTATCTGGTGGGAGGGTGAGTGTTAGGATAACTCGTGGAATTGTTACCTCTCAGCTGTAGTGGATGGTGAATAGATGCATGCTATCAAAATTGTGTCCTCTTGGTTTGCAATTGTTGCAACCAGGATGTGACCGTGCAGATATGAGGAGGAGTTCGTTATTTTTAGATTTTTGTTATTTTGGATGACCACCCCACAATGTTTCATCCATACAATAGGGATGGTGAGACCCTAGCTGACCAGGATCCCTCTTCCCCCATGTAGGCAGTGGGTTTCTTGGATGGCCAAGATATCTACAGGGGGTTTTACAGGAAATCCAGCTTTTTTGCTTGGGATTTAGAAGCCCTGGTTCTCACGATGTTTAGCATCACTTTTATCACTGAGGTGCCTGTGGCGCCTAAGGAGCGGTTGGGAGCCCTGTCTAGCCCTATCCCAGCGTACCATTTCTGGTACACGCTCAATGTAATTGGGCCAGTATATTCTGCGACATTGTCCAATTGCATATCCTGTGTTGATAACTCATGGATATTATGGTTTTTCGGATTTGTAGCAGATTTTCCCGCTCATAACTCATGGTGGGCTGGTGTGGTGCGCTGATTTGTTTCTGTGGTTTTGGGGTGCGAATTTGGATAATTGGGTCCCGCTTTTTTTCCCATAGTGGAGCTTAATTGTTCTGTTAAGCTCACTTGATTGATTCCTCTTGGTGATTCAGTCACATTATTTTAAATGTTTTCATTTTGGGTGTACCGCTCTGATTGGGTGGCTTGGATAATTTTATCCTAGTCCTCATCAGCTTGGGCAGTCTGTTCTGATTGGTTGGCTTGGCTGATTTTCTCAATGTCCTTTTGATTTTGCCAGGGTCAATGGATGAGGCTGCAAGTGATACAGCCAAGGCTGCTTCCCACTTGCGGCCCTTTTGCATCATTTTCGTGCTTTGTGTGTTACTGGGTCTATGATGAGGTAGTGCACATCCTCTCCCCATTTGAAGACGTATTTGGCGTCAGTAATTTTGATGAATTCTACGTCGTCTTCATCCATGGTGTCATCACAGAAGTCTGGGGACATGATTCTCTCCTTCATGGGGCATGCATGTTCCTTGTGCACTAATGCAGTGCTTGATGCAGATAGAGGTGTGCAGTACAGTGTGACGCAAAATGGCTTTGACACCTTCCTGTCTGGGAGGTGAAACTCCACTGTGCATGGGATTCTTGTGAGGTCCGCGGCCACCTCAGGGAGTGAGTGAATCATGGCGTTTGCCTTTCCTGTGCACAGGTTCAGCATCAGGCGAAACCACTGTAATTTAAGTTGTTTTTCTCCGTAGCTGGTAAGTCTATCTCTGAGCTCCTCCCCAATTTTTTTGTGTGGAAGGGTAATAGGAAGTGAGTTGAAGGAGATCAACAAAGTGTTTTCTTTGTTCCATCTGGTTTACACGGTGCACACAATTTGTTTGCCCTTTGGGAGGGCAACACCAAAGCATACTTTTGTGGTGGTGTCGCATTTTCCTTGGTCTCAAAGCCCAAATTGACCCTGCCGCATGGGATTATATTGGTGGTAATCTACACTGCATAGGGGAAGAGGGAGGCCTGTGCCTCGCACACTTTCTCCCAAAGAGTTGGAGACTTGACCCCTAGGTAGAGTCAGAGCTCGTGCTCTACCTTTGATAGGGGTTGGTTAGATTGAATTTCCATGTATTTGTTATATTTCATGGTGAGCTCCACAAACCTGGCAGTGCCTCAGTTTGTGGTTTTTTAGTGGCCATGTTTCCTGGTCTCCCTCTAGGGCGTTTCTTGCCATTCAGCGCACCGTTTTGTCCATTGCCAGTAATGGCTTCTTCAGATTAATTGAGATTTTTTGAAGACGCCCATATCTATGTGTGATTATCAAAATTGCTTTTTAATCAAATCGTTGTAACTAATGTTATCTTTATGGGAAAGAAAGACTACAGTAAGATATAGGGTAAAAAAATTTAATTTGTAATAAACATAAAGATATTTCTACAACTTTTATGTTTAGCTCTTAGGATAGAGTGGAAGAGAAGAGGCTTTTTTATCTAATTTGTCAGTTGCAACTATTGAGGAAAGAGTTAAAGTGAAAGGTTCCCTTGTCAATGTGCTTATTAGTTATCCATTAGCTCCTGCATGAAGAGTTAAGGAGTTTTAGTACCTGTCTAGCATTTGAGAAACACTCACCAGAATTTTTTGTGAAGATTTAACTAGGGTGAAAGTCTTCATACTATTCACAACCCAGTCAATAGCTATATCAGTGACTTACTACATCGCACACAACAGAACTTGTGCATTAGTTTTGAGAGCAAAGCGAGCAACCCAGAAGAAGTTAAGTTGGTGCTAACTACCAAGAGTAATTGAGTATACAGCTCTCAGAAGTTTACAAAGTAGAACATCATATTTTTAATAAATGATGCATTTTCTAAGTTAATGTCATTAATCCCTGCCACATAATATTAATTTTAATTTTTTGATTCTATTCAGTGAAGGCTGACCATGAGTTCTACACTACAAATTGAGAAATAAAAAATAAAACAGAAAGACACATGGAAAGGTACCCCAGAGGAGCCATAGCTACCTCCTGTTGCCAATGGGACTGCCAGTGTAAGGAAGAGTGAAGGCATCTTCGAAGGCATGTGACAATACAGAACATGAATGAAGGAGTTAGTCTAAAACTAGGAACCATATTATACCAGGAGGAAGTCATCTAGCGTTGACGTGATGGCAAAGGGCCAGAAACAAAGCATAGAAGTGGTCCGTTATGTGGTATTGGAAGCGACAAACAGCTTTACAGAGGATGGGAACAGTGCCAGAAAGAGCATTCAAGACAATAGTATGTATATTCCTCAAAGCAATTTCTACAGATAAGCCAAAAAGAGAAGGCTTCATGGGGTAATTCATTTAAAAGCAAAGATGCTCTTAGACAGGCTGAAAGCCTGTGCTGTATCATGGCGGAAAAGATGCATAACTTCACAAAAGACTACGGAGATGGAGGAAAATTTTCCAGAGGGTGGAATAAAGTCCATATTTGGCACACACTGCATATGAAGACTAAGAGGCATTAAACATCTTAGTTGTGCGGTACGCCCTCTTCAGGTATCTCTATACATGTGAAAAATCTTAGGTTTCAATAACGGATGGTGACATACCGCCAAATGACCTTCTGGGTGGACACAATTAAGGGATGTCCAGCTTTTGTTGAGATATCTAGCATGTGCTATGGTATGAGAACGGAGAGGTACTTGGTGTGCATAAAGACTTGCTTACAAACTACTTAGTATAAATGGGATTAGAGAGACCCTCTGAAAGTCTTGACCACTTATGCTGATCCTCCATTATGCGCTCTGAATGGTTAGGAGAATCCGCATGAAGTGGGCAGGAGCGCCATGTGGGCCTGCCACAGAAGGGTGTGAAGCCATGCAGTTGAGCAGAAAACTAAGATGGTCTGGGTGCGAAGTCAAAGAGCACAGGCAAAGTTGGACCATGCTTCATGAGATTAGTTCTGGGGTAGTGAGTGCGGGGTTAGTTACTGGACAACCAAGATCCAAGTATACTTGAGGCATGATCCACGTTATTGATCTGTCTCATACCTTTTTTATGGCGTAGGCCAAACAGGAAATCCATATGCAGAGGGGGAGGGCTGCCTAACTATAGCCACCGTATATGAGGGCATAGAGCGTTGCAAAATAAAGAGGGTGAAAAGGTAATGGCATGGGCAGCAAACCAAATTTTGGACAGAAGTGGTGAGGTGGCAACCACTACCCGCTCCATTAGGCTAGTTTGCTGGCCTTGAGAATGGCGAAGCGCTTAGGTAGTTTGTCTAAAATGTATTTTACCATTACAGTGTTGGCATATCCTCCGGCCTCTAAGCATACTTCCAAGTGGCGTACTGGATCATAGTGGGCCTGGAAACTAACGAGTGTGCAAGAGGACAATATGAGATGACTGACTTTTTAATCAAACAAGGGCCTTGTATTGGAATATGCTGCTGATCAGCGGTGGCAGGAGACTATCAAGAAAGGTACCTCAAGAATGATGATCTCAGTTTTTGTTGTCTTTGAGTGCTGCATTAATAACCATAAAATACTCATGGATGTTAGTTTCTAGGACGCGTGCATCATGGTTATTAGAGTTCCTAAGGCACACTATACAGCAAACTCTACCATTATGACTGGCGCCTAGCTTTGCACATGAACACCAGCAAGATGGGCATCTTCATTTTGGAGAACTAGATCAAGGCTAAAGGTGTAAAAAGAATGTTCAAAGGGTCACCCTGACGATAACCCCTTTGGAGGCAAACCAAAAGAATCAGGAAACCTGGCCATGTACTGCCATTGTGGCTGATTCAGTAATCAACTTCATTAATCGATAATACAAGTTGGAAGCTTCAACTTACGAAGGCAATCCCTAAGATAGACTCAGATGGCGTTATAGGCTTTTTGTTGATCCATTAACACAAGCGCTCGAGTATCAGGAGATTGGCAGACACTAGCTACCGAATAGACGTTCACTCATAAACTTCTGGGTGAATCCCTATTGTGAAGGAGATGTTACTTAAGAAGCACCTTCCCAAAGGCTCTTAGCCATAATCTTGTAAAAAGTTTGGTATCTGTACTTTTGTGGAGCTAGGACGTAATTTTCAGAAATTTAGCTTATCCCCCTTTTTAAACATTTAACATATATGCCTCTTAACCATCAGGAAAGAGGCAAGTCTCAAACAGATATTTACTCATTAAGGCTAATAAAGGGTTGCATATAAAATTACTAAATTCTTATAAAAATCATAAGGGATCCCATCATAGCATGGGAATTTCCTGTGTGGCGCACCGTAAACAGAAAACCAGAGTTCATTTCGCAATATTATAAACTCTTTAAATTTGGGTATTTGGTGATGGTGCATATATGTCTACTATTAAGATAAGAGTCAACTTTGTCAGGCACAACAGGGTTTGACCAAACAACTTGAAGTAAAACTTGTTTTGTTTTTTGGTGAGCACATTCTCAGGTGTATCTACAATGGAATTTTCTGGCCGCCTAGCCTTTTTACTGGCCATGTAAATAGATGAGAAAAATGGAAGAAATAGGTAGAGCTTAGTTAACCTGCTGTAATACTTTTGGGTTTGTACTAAACACTAACGCTATGTTGGTGTTCTCTTACATATATATTTATTTGGGCAGACACTTCAACGCCGTTTAAATCCCAAAGCAGGGCTGTAACCTTGCAGGGACGTTGCTCTCCATGTGATCCACTTCCGTTATAGTAGGCCTAATAACTTCCAAGGCAGCGCGGGAGTACTGCAACTAAAAATGACATGCCTTGACAAACTGTGGGTGATTTAAAAGGAGACCATTTGATGAGAGTATTGGCACAGAAAGGAGTCGCAAACTCCTGTCAGAAGGTGTATTTTGACCCAGTTTTAGATCTTAGCAAAGTAAGGTTTTTTGGAAGAATCATGTTTCATATGTGAGCCTGTTTCACCAGGTATGATGGAGTAAATACACCAAAACCATTCCACGGTCAAAGAAATCAGTTTTTGTGGTGATGAAGTGCAAAATTTGGGTGCAATAACTCAATGGTGCAAGAATGAGGTTTATGCATGACATAGACAGCAACTGCCCAATGTGTACACGAGGGCGAGAAATGTTAAGAAGACTATTATAGTGTTTGGGAGTGGTGTCATAGAGACCCTGGGTAGCCTTCACAATGTGAAGCTCTATGTGTCCCTTTAAGGATCAATTGTGTAGCACACCAGTATGTGGCTGGGTTCATCCAATTTCCATATCACCAACAATGAAAGTATTAGGTGAAATGGAGAATAAATAGCAACATCTGTAGAAAAACCATGATGAACCAGTGCTCAGTTTGTGGTATAAACTCTTGTGACTGTGTGTACTTTGTCTCTCCATGAGAATACATCAGCCAGTAAGCGGCAATTCAAGAAGAAGTTTTTGATATAAATTTGAATTTACTGTTGCAATACTAACACTCCACAGTACACCAATCAAAAATACACAGTAGAAAGGAGAATGTGTGCCCATGCATCCTCATCACCTTGCATACAGTGGATTCCATATATTGCTAAGATGTCCATAAGTAGGTCTTTTAGGAAAATCAGGTTTTTGGGCTGGGACATAGATGCCTTTAATCTCATGATGTTTAAAGTTCCAATCACTACTGAGACACACATTATGTCTCAGGAGAAAGGGAAAGTCTACTGATCCCTACCCATAACTTTACATAAGCACCAATGATTCCTAACTGCAAGTACCATATTGGTGCGCAGAGGCGGGAGCATATTTGGAACCTTCAATATTCCAAACTTTTTGCTTTTTTGTTCTTTTTAGATCACAAGTTTTTATTAGCAATGCACTTAATGTGCAACAGAAGTAGGCTCGTTTAATTTGGTTCAAATTGGTTGGGTAAAATAGGATCTGGTCAGAGCACAAATTTCATGTGTTAGTGTGCAAAGCCCTGTGGTTTAAAAAGGGCTAGTTGGCACATTTTGATATATTAGTAAATTTGGATTGTGCTGAGGTGGAAAATTCCGCCTTGTTAGCCTGAATCAGTTTAGATGAGATTGCAGTTGATACCTAGATGGTGGCATTGGCGACTTTTCTATGGGCCTGTTTGCTTTCTTACGTTCCTGTGGGGACACTGGTTCAACTTTTTTATATGAACCTTCTTCGCCCCAACTAAGGGAATAAGTAGTATCAATTACACACTTATTATAGGCAGCAGACTTTTCCATAGCCTTAGAAAGCATACTCATAGGTTTTTATGACCTTTTTGATAGTTTAGATGTGCACTTTATGACCAAAATCATGGCAGAAAGTGAAACTGGACGGTGCACTGTTCTTCGTTGCCTGGAAAAATTAAGTATGATTATCATCAACAATGAATGTAGTATAATGAGAGAATTTAGTGAGATCATCCGCGATTTTGCCGTGCAGTGTAAAACCAAAATAGCCTTAACCAAACTAAGGTTAGGCATAAAAAATTGCACTTCAAAAATAATTAACTTCTTCATAGGTTTCAAGCCCACAAGGAGGTGTTTCTCAATGACCTTGCGAGACACATTTATAGGGAGTAATCAAAATGAATAAAAGCTTTTTTAGATTATTTCCAGCATGTGCACTTTCTTTCGACCACCTATTGGACATCTGATAGGTTGATCACCATATGCACCTTTTCTACATCATCTGCCTCATCCTCCATTTCAAGTCGAAGGTTTAACTAACCATGGTCCATAGTATGAAGCGCCACAATAATGGCATGCAGAAAATTTTTGTTATTCACTTATACATGAAACATTTCTCAATGGGCCGTTGACACCGCCCTTAGGAAAATTCAAAGCCCATTATTCATCAAAGACAACGTTTGAAAAAGGGGCTTATTTATCTTTTTCTTACACTTGGTACCATTTTAGATTTTCTAACAGGTAAATCACTGCTGGTTGGTTATTATGTGATTGTCTGCCATCTCTCTGGGATTTTTCTAACTTGGGAGGTGCAAAAATGACCATGTGCCTTTTACCATACTTGCTCAAGCCTTACCATGCTTCATGCGTTCACTCATATTTACAGTGCAGATTATCAAACTAACAGTATTTTAATAAATTGATTGTAAAGTCATTGCACTGGGAAAGAAAAGTCATCTATTTTATTTTCTAACAGCCATATATTGATTACTATGTTCATTTTTAAAGATTAAAGTGTAAAGCGCATCAAAAAGTAAAGGCGCAGTGGTGAAAATAAACCACCATTTCAGTTATAATGTTTTAATTAAAATTGAGTAACATGGCCCTATTTGATTTCTTGTAAAACTCACAGGTTTGGCAAACAACAATATGAGCAACATAGTGTCTCATGACTTTAGCCTGATAAGACACCTTAGCCTCATAGTAATAACAATAGACAAAGACTTTAAGTTCCTCACCTTGTTTATGTTTAAGGAAAGAAAAATGATTTTCGTCCTATCATAAGTTCTGTCCAGCCAAATCAATTATTAATCTCTTAATTATTATCTAAGTATCATTTCAGGAATTTTTGATAACACCAGCTCATGAGTAACAGTGTCCAGAATGTTAATTAAAATGTTTATATTGTACTTTCAACATCAGTTCATCATAATAATTTCGTATAGTCGCATAATATTGTGAATGTCCACCTTTTTGTTATTTTTAAGTATGTTCATGAAGTTAACTTGATAATAAGTGTGAGGCTCTGATTCCTAGCTAGGCTGTGAAAAATAGAAATTAAATGATGTTAGAAGCTGAGAACACTGTGGTAATGATGGTAAAAGATCCAGAGCATCTATATGAACTGATATGGTTGTAGCCTAAATTGAGGGTGCAGGAATATTGTTATGCTTGGAACTACAAGAAGGATAAATTGAAATAGAAGCTATAGCAATTTAGCCACCATCAGTGCATCAAAGCCCTTGGATTTCAACTTTACAGGATATGTTTCCAAATTTAAATTAATAATTTGGTCAAAGCCCAAGATTCCATTTGATCTTTGCAACATTTACAAGGTCCATTTAAGGTTCTGAAACATCTAAACACTATAACAGTTGTAATAAGTCCTTGAGCTTTAAATAAGGTGTAAATATTCTCAGGTTTACTGCACAGTTTCAAACTTTAGGTTGTTTAATCTATTGTTTGAAAAAAATGGGTTGGCAATATTATATAAAACTATTGTCCTAGTTGGCTCTTCATAGCAAGAATTCGTATTGTCTTCAAATCTATACATGAGCTAACGCTCTACCTTCTAATCTTTGAAGGTATTTAAAGAGTAATTTAACATCTCCCTTCAATTATTCTTCTTAATTAGCTGAGAAAAACCTGTAAAAGGTAACCTTTCCCAATAAACTCTAAATTACCCAGTGTTGGTAAACAACAAAAAATATTAGAGAAAGTTTTCACTTTCACTATAAGCACAAGCATATACAATATAGATTTCAAACCTATCTAAACGGTATCCAAAGAACTTCATATTATAAATTTATGTAATAAAAATCAAGCGCTTTATATAGGGTTATCTGGCGCCCAACTCTTCTGTTTGCGCCTTAATAGGATGGCAAGAATCATTGATGAATTACACTCTGGAGTCATCAAAAAATGACTTATTTTATCAGTGAAGCAGATTTTACTGCTGAATAGAACACAACCCCTCCTAGGCTAAGTCTCTAAAACGTGTCCAAACGTCTTCACTCCTCCTCAGTAGTTATTACAATTAAGCTAGCAAAATGCTTACTTAATGGGTACTTTTACCCTTTAAGAGCAGGTTACGTCACCTAAAAAGGTTAACCTGCAAGTTTTTAACAAAAGCGGTTAATGACTAACAACTAACAAATAACCCTTAATCAAATTAGTGACAAACTCTGCGTGAGTCATAAAATATAATTGAATTATTGGCGTTAAATCAATAAATGAGTCATTTTTAAAACATTCTCAGGAATTCCGTGACAGAAATTTTTTAATCTGGTGAAATTTAGTTTAAACAGATTAAATAACTTTTTTATAGAGAATGACACCGACATTAGTTACATATCCTAAGATAACTTCCACCTATGATATGCTACTTCACCTTAATCGGATAAAGCAAATATTTTGATAATCAAATAACGCTGAATTATATATTAAGATCTTTTCCCACTCAAACTCACTTTAAGTGAGGCTTAAAGTACAATCAGATTAGTAAACCAATTAGCTGCAACACTGACCTACTGATGTCCTTGGCCTCATAGACTGCTGTTCCCATGTGAGGCAGCGGTGAAACCCCACCTATTGTTTACCAACCAGTGGGAAAATGCGCTCAGACTGGTTTGTTTAGTCTTAACATATTTTTGGGTCATTTATTTTTACTCAAGAATCTTACCATCCTCCTTGGATGCATCCAGGCGGTGCCCAATGCCCTCTTCTGCTCCCCAAACTCACGTGCGTTTCAGCCTTCAATTCAGATATGGGAAATTGTTCCCATACGCAGACAAAGCCATAATCAAACTTGCACAGGTGGTGATACAACCCGACAGGTTTATTGCTGTCCACCCCTTTAATGGGTAATTTGACATTGGTTTCACATGCAAAGCTGATGCTGCCACTGCAGCAACTGTGCCCCTTCTCTTTGAGGGCCCCCAATTCCCACCACACGCACCTGGCTCCCTACTGATTTCACGTTAGTGGCTCAGTTCGCTGGTTTTCCCACTCACCTTCCCCCTGCGGTGCTTTATCAGGAGCTGATGAAAGGTTTGGATGTCTTTGGCACTGACCTCATCCTTTGATTTATGGTCCTTAATATTGCCACACGCCTCGCTGAGCCTCAGGTAATTGCCACAATCAGCCTTTATTTACAGATATTGCTAAATAGATCCCCCCTCGCTCATTCATTGCTTCTTCCCTAACCGCCCATTATGGGTCTGCATTGAGGGTGGGTGGACCGTCTGCCCATCCTGCTTTAAGTTGAATCACTTGAAGCATAGTTGCCCCTACCTCGCTGCTTCTGCAACCTCTACAGTCTCAGCTGCTGACTGCTCATCTTCCAACAACCCCACAGCCATCTAGGAATGGGGTGAAATCCTACCACTCTCCTCAAAAACCTGCTACCGCTGCTGCATCTGCAGTAGCTAATCAGGCCCTTTCTAAGCCCAGTGCCACCAATGCACTAGCAATCATGAGGCTGTTTGGAGAACAATTTTCTCCTAATCTTAACCCAATCACCTGCCTCAACCATCCCTATTGAGGAAAATGCGGCCTTGTATAACATGAATTATGGTCCTCACTGAATGAGACCAATGAATCAGATAATGCGATTGAAGACTCCAAAGCCAAAATTAGAGAATTTATCCTCACACGAACCCCCATTGGGATCCTTTGGCGTTTTCTTGTCCCATGCTGCATGATGATCTGTTATGCACCTAACAACATTTTGCTGTGGCAATTGCTGCCCAAAGCATGTTCTTTCTGCAATGCTTTTGCTCACACAGCGAAGATGCTTGCCATAGATCTACCCCATTCAATCTTGCCCCAACCTGCCTCCCACAGAGCAAAAAACCATTCTACAGCTTCACAGACATGCCTCAGATGCACTCAGAAAGTGATTGCCGCTTCAAAACCCAAAGCAAAGTTAACCGGCTCTGGCGCCACTTTACTCTTACTACTTCATGCCATCTGCATTTAAATGGAGAAATTATTGTCCACCTACCTGAGCACAACTTATGATGTGATAATTTTCCACAACCAAATGATCATATGCGATCTTATCCACAAATTGCTGATAATCCTGAGCCCTTGCTCTCTGCCTTAGCCTGCGATTTGTATGATGAAAAACCCATGGATGAGATCCCTGACCACCTTTCCACTTCCACCATGGTAGGATAAGTGGCTCGCCGATGTACATCTAGTTGGTTGTGATCTCATTTTGTGTGTCTCATCGGTCATTTGTGCGTTTGATTTGGCCTGTTCAGGTTTGGTTTTTTTTGGTATTTCTATTTCAGTAATGTCCATCCTCTGGTCAGTGTATCTCAATTTCATATTAAAAAATAAGCTGCATTATTTTTCTTACTAAAATCTCAACTCATTCCCCAGGCTGACCAAATTATTAAGTGAAGATAGATTCTTAGAGGCAGATGCCACTTCATCCCAGGCCTGAGTCAGTCAGTGTGGTTTAAGTCTGATCCCACAGATCAAATCATCTTTTCCCTTGCTCCATAATCTTTGTGTGCCCCTTATCTTTTAGCATGTTTCCCCTTAATCTTCTTCTTGCTGCCTCTAATTGGAGCGTAGTTCTACAGCCCCATGCTGAACCAGGACTTTTTTGGTGAGCTTACTGATAAAATGTTCTGAAAAAGCCTATATTCTCCCAGTATGGGCTATTATGACTCCACGACATATAAATATCTTCACAGTTGACTTCACCAATAAATTACTTTGTTCCTGTGATCCTCAGGCTGGGCTTTCCAATTTTCAATGAGACTGTATCTTTTTAATTAATCTTCATTGTGCCTTTTCACGGTGAGCCCAGTTTCAATAGAAGCGGAACTAAAAAAGTTTATAGTCTTCTTTAACACCGTTTTAAATCATCTCCTTCCTCCCCACATGATAACAGAAGGTGGAACACTGCCAGGTAATTTTGATAGTAGCAAAAAAAGACCGACATTATTTTAATATATGTGTTTGTCTTCAATTTTGTATTATTTTTCAAGGATAATCTTATTCTAATAAATAGAGGTAATTTTCTCTTTATAATTTTCCCTTTTTTCTCTATGTTTATTTTTTATTAATTTTTGTGTTAGAAATGGAACTAAACTATTATATTATGTTCAGTGGTCCCTTGTGAGACTTGACCAGCAATTATAATACAGAGGTCCTGATTAAACATTACAACATAACTTATCTAATATTATTAGGTTCAGAGTTTCCAGGAAACTAAACATCTATTTATTCCTTAGAATCAATACTTTGGGTATTTGGTATGACTTGATTCTATATAAAACCACATTAATGTTTTTTAACATATAGGCATCTGTCGCTTTCTTAGTAGTAATCCTGATTGGACCTAACCATAAAGCGTCCAATTTGTTTCTATTCTAACCTCACGGGTATCATAATAGGCTACCATGTCTCCCACATGGTACTCTCTAAACATGGGTTGATTTTATTCATCACTATTAGTCTCTCAAATCTCTACAGTTCAACGTCATTTTAAATGCCTGTGATTGAATTTTATTCATGAAGTTCACTAGTTGGGTTAAGTTATGCTCTGCGAAAATCCTTAAAGCAGGTTCACTGATGAAAAAAAAAATAGCGGTAGTTAAGCTCTTCATCCATATATGAGTTAGAACAACTTTTCTGTGTCGCCATATAATACCTGATATTGTACATAAAGGTAAAAAAAACTCAGATAAGATCCCCAAGTAGAGGTTTTCCTTGTTAGTAATTTCCGCACCGTTTCAGACAAAATTGCATTGACTCTTTCTAAAAACATTAATTTATGAACTGTAGGAATTGGGCACTATCCTCTGATTCCAATTAATTCGTTCAGTCTTGGGAACATTTAGGATGAAAAGTTGGTTCTGTTATTACTAAGTAATAATTGCTATCATCCGTGCTAGTACACTACATGGACCAGTATGAATCTTGAAGTGCTTGTAGCATCAAAACTGCTCAAGGCCTTAGTATCCACCAGCTGGTCAGATGGTATATCGTGATTATAACGTACCTTACTCTTCCAGTATTAACACCCAAGGGTCCTATCACATCTATTGACACCATGTGTCAAGCGAACCCAGAGTGTAATAGGTGGTACCCATTACATTCTTGTGAGCTTGTGGAGTTGACATTCCATGCAACAGGCAAGATAATCACAACGTCATAGATTCTCAATTCTCAGTAAATCTAGCGTAGATGTCCTACTTTTTTAGGCCACCATGTCCTATGACTTTGTGCACTTCTTGTATAAGCTTTGATCTTTCTGATGGTTTAGGTGATAAGTACATTTTTCTGTCAATCAATCTATAAAGTTGTCCATTATTAATCTCAGTATTTTCCATCACTTTTTTCAGGGCACTTTAATACTCCTGGGGTTCTTTCCTGATATTCCTTTTATCATTCGCTTTAATAAATCATCTTCTTGCTGGTACATGACTTGAACAGCAGGTAATCTCGATAATCTTTCAGAATTCTAATGTGCTGCTCTTGTTTGGTATATATTCATGAAATCATAGGCTTGCATCTTAAAGCCCATCGATACAGTTGCTACAACTCATTCTTAAAGATTATGCATAAGCGTGGAGATGAGTGTTTGTAACAATATTTAAATGTGTCTCATGGATATACACTCAAAATTTATGGGTGTATATGGTTGCAAGTCACTAACACTCTGTCGTGGTGTATTATTTGCTGGCGTTAATGTCTGACTCACATATGCACTTGATGCTCTACCCTGTCATCGTCTACTTGACTTCTTAAACTTAATCGCTGTTTTCAAAATCATCTGTATGAATTATAATTTCTAGATTAAAGTTTGGTTAATTCAAAACTATGGCTAGTATTCAGATATCAGTTAAGCTCGTTTATGCTTCAGGGCCTCCTCATTTAAGACAAATTTTTTTTTCAGGTCCTTGACCAGGTAAATCAGTGTTGTAGTTTTATGTTAAATTTTTTATAGATTGCAATAGTAGCTGACCATAACAAAAAAGCATTGTATGTCCTAAATACTCTTTAGAATCATCATCCATTCTAGGGCCATTATCTTCTGAGGCTGCAGTTGTAATCTGCCAGAGTCCATCAAAACCCAAATTTTCAATGCCCTTCCTTGAAGAAATAGCATTTCCTCAGCATGATCTAAAAATTAACAATCGCTAAAGTGTTTAATTCTTCTTCCTAGTGTTGCAGGTAAGCAGAGTTGTCCTACTGAAAATGCTGATGCTGTTCAAGTACACTAAAATCAAGACATCTTGTGTTCACTTAAGATAGAATCCATCAATAAATAGGAAGTCACTAGACCGTTATTTAGTCCCTGAGGCATTCTTGTCAGCTGGTCTAATCCTTTTGCTGTGATTATTTGCACTCTTCTTGATCTTCTTAATTCAAGTAAATCTGCTAATACCCTGATATCAAATTTATCATCAAAAAATTTATTTCCCCTAGGTGATTGAGCACACTGTCCATACTAAGAACCAGATATTAATTTTTCTTAGTGATATTATTCAAAAAGCGGTAATTGATCAACACAAATTTGATCCATCATGTTTCTCCAGAATGGGGATTGGAATCGCCCTAAACACAACAACGGTATGAGGATCCCATGCCCATACAGTTTATTGAATTCTTCACTGAATACTTCAGCAACTTTGAATTGGTGGACAGTTCACATTTGTATCTGCAGATCTTCCCAGTGTCAACCTTATACATCACATTTTTAGCACATCCAAGGTCATAATCAATATAGGCAAATATCACTTAATATTTCTCTAATAATCATAGATCTTCTTCTTGCTGATGTTCTTATAATACATATAGCTGCTCTTGATTGGCTAATACATTAATAATTCATGTACCATCTATCAATGTTACCATCTTTGTTAGTTTTTCAAAGTCATGGAACTCTCTGATTAATGCCGTTGGGGTTAAATGCCCAAATGCAATAACTTGATTTCTCCAACTCTAATGTATTTTCGCTCAGTTAGACAATAGTACTCAGATTTTATAGTGGCCTGCATCTTAACCCCCAAAGCTACCCAAGGACGTGTTACAATTTATACCATGAGGCGATAAATACTTAGTTTAATTGATTAAGAATTTCTAGCGTTAACCCTGTGCTAAATATTATTTTCATTCCCAAAAGAGTGGTAGTTGTTGTTTTCATCCTAAAAGGTATCATACAGTTTTTGAGAATATGTTTTGGAACTTCCATACTTTATCATTCAACAAACTTGTATTAAGTGGTAATTATTTGAATTAAAAGTCTTAAAATTTATTCAAGGCACGCCAACCAGGGGATAGAATATACCGATTTAAAGCAAAAAAACCAAAACAAATGGGGTTGACAAGACCAAATTAATATCTATAACCAGGAAGAGAGCGTAAGATTGCTAACCCACCAATGCAGAGGGGTAGGGAGTGTCAGCAGCACAACGGCCTGGATCAGTAGTGACATAAGAAGTGGCACTATTGAAGATGCGGATATAAGCTAAGAGTAAGTGCGTCAGGGCATCTGCATGGTGGGGATTGAGGGCTGCAATAAAGGTACTAATAAAAATATCTGGCTGGAGGAGTGCTTCAAATGTTCTTTACGAAGATGTTCAGCTTGAAGCTGGCATCCTGAAGTAGCGTGAAATTGGTAAGCTTTTCAGTTTAGATTAGTTTGTAGGTTGAAAGCTGAAAGGCTAGAAACATACAAGGCAGTTTTGGTGGCAGTGTAGACCAGAAAGTTAAATTATTTCACGCTTCATTAGGAAAATCTAGGGGGGAAGTTAGCCAAATTAACCCATTTTTATAATTTATAAAAAGGTTTTTGTTACTGCTTTGCGGAGGAGGGAACAATGAGGCGAATCCACCGCTGCTAAGGCAAGCTGATGGTCACTTTGGAAGGGGATGACATTGGGTTTAGTAGCATAACGTCTGGGCGGGAGAGAATTTTTAAAATCGGAGTTTAAATTTCAGTCAAGTCATAGCCATCTTTGGGGCTTTAACCTTATTCATCATCCTCATTAATGACAATAATACCATTTTGTCAACCTTATCCAATAGGGCCCAAATAATTTGGTTAATATGATCAGGCGAGGGTAAATAAGAATGGGTGATAGTTGGTGAGGTTAGTTGCTTGGTGGCGAACAATGGTCCAAGCCTAATTCAAATTTTTGAGAAGGAAAGCAGGTGGGTTAGTATGGCTGGTGGAATTGGAGGGAGCAGATTTGCCACTCTGGACCTGCAATGGAGGGCGTTGGGGGGAGGTGGCAATAAAACACCCCATTTGGATGCTGCTGACAAGGGTTCAAAAATAGTAACAGAAGGAACGGCATAGGGAAAGCTTTTCTAGAGTGATCTAACCCAAACATAGAGTGGACAAATCTGTTTACTGTTGTCAACGCTTGCCCAAAAGAAATGCTCTTGTGCTGCAGTAATGCAAGAATGCAGAGGAATCTTGTTGGGTGATGGTGGGGTGGTGGAGAATGATAGTTACTGTGGCACGAGGGGCCACAAGACACTACGCCCAGAGGGAACTGTGAAAACGAGGCTGGGTTAGGCCATAAGCCAAAAGACCTGACATAAACGCATCATACAAAATTTGGGGTGGTATATGAGAAGGGAGGTTTACAAATGACACCATCAGGGTGGTATCAGAAGGGAGATGGTTACAGGTAGTGGGAATTGGATGGCAATTATGCGTCATTTTAAATTAGATTACAAGATTTTTTTCTCCATCAGCGGAAAATCTCATTCCTGCTGCTATACTAAGGGTAGGGTTCGCCTGAAGATTTTCAAGATATCCTGCTTGAAATCACATTTGACAACATACTTTCTCAGGAATTCCTTTTACATGAGGATGCCCTATTTTTATTTTCAATACTAAGGCGAGAGCTGATGCCACCAGAGTTATGAACTGAAGTGGCAGTGCACTGTATGCTTCACAAGATGTTAAATAGATCAGTAGTTCCATATTTACCTAGTGTTTCAAATCTGGGTGTCTTCATTCACTTCACTAATTTGGTTGAGACGATATTATGAGCGCTTTAGTGTTGATTATTGCATATAACCTTAATTAATTGACTATTATGTCCACATATGTACACTCATAGTACTTTAAAAAATTGTTTACTAAGAGAATTACCGCAATTTTATGCTGAATAGAGTATGAATTAATTGCATTAACAAATTTAGGATAAAGTTTCCTTGATCACGCTTAAGTGAGAAAAACATTTGAATCATCAAATTTAAATTAAGTTTTTTTTGCTTTAGGTAGTTCTGATCTTTTCCACTATCTGGTGGGAATATTGAGAGAGCAGCTTCTTTCGCAATTTTGAGTCTATCCCCTTTGCCTTTGCATAGGTGATTGCGTTTCCGTCTAAATATACCAACTGTTAGGGCAGATAAGGTGTGTCTTCATCAACAAATAGATCAAAAAAAATACCCAAGTCATCATCAAATATATCAGGGGGAACAATTGATCTCTTTGTTAGATTGTTAGATATCTCGACTTCTGGTGCTTTTCCACGTCCTAGACAGTTTATTTTTTCTTAGCTTACACATGAGTGACTTGCTATTTAGGCTTCATATGCCAACATTGAGCGACTATATGCTCAAGTATTCCACATTGGTGGCGGCATGTTTGGGTTTTATCCAATCTTTTTAGTCCTAGGGCTTACTTCCCATTATGACTCAATTCTGTTGTTCTTTATTATTTTCAGAGAAGTAAACCATAACTAGGTTCTGTCAAAAATTCTTTGAAAAATTAATAAAGGGCTTCAGAATCTTTTTTTTCTAGAAACTTGAGATACTCTACCTTCTGTGATGTGGAATTTTGTTTGTAAGCGCCAAAACCATAACGCACTACAAACCTCTTTAGAGCCAAAGTGCCTTTGCATTGATTTCCATGAGTCAAAATCTAAAAAGAACTTTTGTGCCAGCTAGAATTTGTTCTTCTTGTTAAATTTGAGTCTGTAAAGGTTACTAATGTTTCTTCATTTTTGAGTTAAATCTTCATAAACTATTTTTTGGTAATCCATCTGAAAAACTACCATTCTTAGTCATGATCGCTTCTTTAGCGTTGCTGTTTTCAATTGTTTTGTTGAATGGAACAACATCAGAGCTTAAAATACAGTTTCTAAGCAGTTTTATAAGCTACTACTTTTTTGTTAATCACCATATTAAAACCACCATTTTAAGTAGGCGGAAAAATGACAGTACATTATTCTGGAGAAATATAGATAATCTTGGTATATTCTGAAATTCTTCCATTGCTACTGTGGCAGAAGATTCCCGTTTAGAAACCCAACTAACAGTAAATGTTTTCAGGGGTTATCTCAGAAATTGCAGCTAAAGCTCCAGGAATATTTTACAGCGCTTGTAATTTCCTAGATGAACTTTCTGGTAGCTCATTTTCAACATCATATTCCTCCATCTGGGCACAGTCAAATTTTGTTATTTTTTAGTCCTTAATAGTTTTTTATAATATACAACTTAACTTTTCTTTCTTCTCAGCAACACTTTTGAGCGATTTTTGAAATAAGAGTTAAACTTCCACCACCACCTCACCATACCAATTTTCCAATTTAGGTCCTAAGATCCACCATTTGCTGCCCCATAATGGGGCAGCGGTGCTCCTCCCACTAACGTTTACTGCCCAGAAGGCAAACGCGTTCAGACTTGCTCATCCAGTCAGCCAAATACTTTTAGCTAATTTGTTCCTCCATGGGACTTGGCACTACGCCTGCATGAGTCCACCCAACCTGTCCCCACCCCTTAGCCCTACCTTAATCAACTATCTGCTTTTGCTTCCGCGTTGAGAATGGACGTCTTTTCCCATATGCTGAAAAATAATTAATTGGTCTGGCAATGGCCACCTTCGCACCATCAGGTTTAGTCAACTTCCACCCTTACAAGGTCTATTTTGATATTGGATTTTCCACTAAAGAGGATGCGGCGTTGCAACAGCAACGCCCTTTAATTTACAAAAACACACCCATTACCAACTCTTGAACATGTCTCCCCAACGATAACACATTTTTGGTGAACTTTACAAATCTTTTCTCACACATTCCCCTCAAAAACTCTATGAATAGTTGATGGCAGGGCTGTCCACTTATGGCACAGGCTCCATCCTCCAATTCCTTGTCCCAAGCTGTGCTGAGCACCTAGTGGCACTTCAGGCAATAGACACCACTACCCTCCACCAGCTAGCTATAGCCCAACACATATCACCACATGCTTATATCCCATATGTATCAGACCACTTCCTTTGGGCTCACATTGACAACGGATGCACAGTTTGCCCCCTCTGCCATGAATTGGACCATACCAAAAAGGCATGTCAATACAACTCAAGCACCGCAAAAACCGCCAACCACACCCATGAGGCCACACCAACAACTTCCAAGTAAAAATTTTGGTTGTCCCCACACTCTCAGGCCATGCACATAATGAATCAGCTAATACTAGCAACTTAAACCTGAGCAGCCAAATTACTCCAAATTCAACCAATTGGGAGCAAGTTTAAACCATATTCAATCCAAGAATTTACCTCCTCAAAACTTACCCAACCACAACCAAATATCACCAAATTAATCCTATTCAAATAAAATTCCAGTGTTGAATTGGATGAACTGACCAAATCTGGTGAAATTGTCTCACCTCTGGACTTCCCAATTAATTTAGAACCTTATCTGTGATCAGATTTCAATGTCCCATTCACTCCCAAACAGTATGTCCCTAAACCCAATGCTACCCCTTCCCAGAGTAATCATCATCTTGCCAAGGTCACAGTGGCTCAACTAAAAGTCACCATCTCATAAAGCTGTGGCACTCTCTGTAAATGGATTTAATGAGGGACTTCACATCACCCAGTTCCCCCATTTCCCTACTGTTGCAAAAGATGAAATCATCTGACACAATGAAGCTGTTACCACCACTGTCAAGCATGTTGCTGAACTGGCAGATTTTTCCCATCCACATGCATCACCAGAGACATCATTAAAAATTAGCCCAGTATCCAACACCTGCTTCTAAGTTGAACACCATGTTTCTAAGCTCGTAGAGGCTATTCACTAGGCCAAATTGTCAGTAACAAACTCAACAATTATCTATTTCATCTTGACACTCATCCCGTGGATACTCCAACCCCTTTGCTCTCAGCATTGATCCGCCTCTTCAATGTTTGGATTGATGATGATCCGCCTGCTCCCACTCCACCTCCGCCATGGTGGGGTAAGCGGCTCTCCGCTGTGCCACCTGGTAGGTTGTTTTCTCATTTTTTGTGTGTCTCACTGCACATTTAGGGCGGTTGTTCGTATTTTTGATTTGTTTGTTTGGTGTTTCTGTTTCAGCAATGTCCATTCCTGGTCAGCATACCTCAAATAAATTTTTTATAATATGCAACTATGTCTTCCAGTGTATGGGGAATTTATTCTCTATTTACTTCCCTCTCAGTTGTCTGGAATAGTAACTCATTGATTACTTCAATCTTCTTCCATTAGAAGGAGGTGAATTTTACACAATTATTGTTGTTAACCTTTACAACTAGTTCTATCCTCCCCACTTTCCATCAGTCCCTCATCTAACTTAGTTAGATCAGCTTGTAAACTGAGTTCAGCATTCTTTTGTTAACGGTTTCCAAGTCTGTCCAAAGCTTCTGAATTTCGTTCTTGTATGACATTGTGCTGACAAATTTTCTTTGATCTTTGGCCTGAAAACTAATCTACCTTTTGTAGTAGGCACCAGATGTAAACTCTCCGGTTTAATAAATTAGCTTAATTTGAGTGTTGAATAAAGTTAATATATTAAATGAAGGGTTGGCAATAGTATTAAGATTATCGTCCTAGTTGAGAGCTTAACAACCAATTCAAATATTGACTTCAACGCTAAACAGGTGATAACGATCTTTCCTCAAATCCTTAAAGGTACTTTTTAGAAGCAAGGAAACTTCTCCCATCAACTTTTATCTCCTAAGTAGCCGTGAAACACTTAGATAAGGAAACCTATCTTTTCAACCTTAATCCCAAGTTTTAGCAAACGACAAATAGATAAAAAAGCATTATTTTTCTACTCTAATTGCAAAAGTATAATTTAAAATTTTGAAGACTATGTAAATATAACAGGTAAACTTCGAATTACTACTTTAACTAATATAAACCAGGCGATTTGTATAGGGATATCTGGCGTTCAACTCTTCTGTTGTCGCCTCAATAGGAAAAACATCCATCTCTGATCTATTGGACCTCTTGAGTCATCCAAAGCTATAATTTGCTTCATCCATGGAGTCAGATTTTACCTTTGACTAGAAAAAAACCCCTCCTGGTGAGTCTCTGAAAAACGTGTCTCAACTTCTTCACTTCATCCATGCAGTTTTTCTTATCAAGCCAAAAACCTTCTTAGTTAATATGACCCTTTATCTTATAACAGTATGTCGTGTTATCTAAAAGCTTAACCCTCATGTTGCTATAAAAGCGTTTTAAAAGTCCAGCAACTAACAATATACCATAGATTGATTTGTGATAAACTCAGAATGACTTAACAAACATAGTCTAAATATCAATTATATAAATCAATAGTTGAACCATATGTAAGATATTGTAAGGGATCTTCCCTGACAAAACATCAATATCTAACATAAACAAATCCTGACGGAATAATTAACATTCTATAGAGAATTACATCAACAATAGTTAAATACCCTATGATAAATTTTACATTCACTATGGTATATTACCATCATTAATAACCAGATAATTTTAAATTGATTAAGTAGGATTATGTGTCGTACTGAAATCTCAACATAAGGTTTTAAGGAAGTCAATTTCCTAGTAAATTCAGAAATATAGTACACCAAGTCTTTCATAGTTAGATCTACAGTTAAAAGGTAAACAAGGCTCCATCAAATGCCCCTTGTAGTGAGCATCAGATATTTAAGCTGCAACTTAGGTGTTGAGTTTCAATGGCAGGAGTAAATTTTTTCTGATTAAAAGGCTATCTATATGAAGACAGTTGCCTAGGAAGGTAAGGGAATACCTCTTTAACTAGTTAAATAATGAACTTAGTTATATAAATACAGGCACTTAGAATTTTTATATCCCAATGGCTATTGATATCAGTATAATGTCTTTGTAGAGATAGATTACAAAGATAATATAGAAGCTAATTCCCTTCTCAGGTATCAATCCCTCTGTCAGGGTGAGGGGGATTAAATTTAACCATTGCTATAGAGTCTAAGGCTACAGAAGCCCCAGGTGATGGATACTTAAAAGGTTGTATTTCTTATAAAAGTCTTCACTTTAGGGAAAAATATCATTGTGTGGTGTATCCAGATATTTTTTACTATTAAAATAGTGACAAGCCAAAAATTACTGAAAAAAGATTGTAATCTATATTTTTTCTCAAACATAATTTGTATAGAAGATCAGGGTAATATTCATTGGGAAAAATCCTCCAAGCGCTAAAAAGCTAAGATCATAAATAACTTGCAATTGGGGATTCTGTGACATTCTGGTTACTTCTGTCAAACAGTATTTAATAGCACAGATTGGGTTTGGACCCTGATATTGTGAGGCTTATGTTAAACATTATTTTATATCATAGATTGGGTTTAGACCCTGATTTCATGAGGCCAATAAAGTTATTTAGGATTAAACCCAACATATTTTAACCAAAATCGTTAGATCAGGCTATAATGATGTCAATGGATTTAGTTGCTTCTTTAATTTGAATGAATATCCAAGCAATTTTATCTTTCTAGATCTTTTCATAGAAGAAGGAGGGACGTAGAGCTTAACTGTATATTTAATTTATCACAGTCCCCTGAGTGACCTCCACAATAAAGTTTTCATCTTCTCATTTATATTAAATTTGTAGGTCTATAACAATTGGTCCTTTAGGTTTCTTGCGTCCAGCTGGTCATGATTATGAAAAAAGAACTGAATCGCCCGATTGAAAGGTATTTAAATGAACTTACTTATTATTGAACCAATTAGTTTCTCTTATAGTGATAACAGAAAAATTTTAGAAGCCAGGGCCCTAGGTTGGAAGTCTCATTTGTAATTAATCTTATATTAACTCTATAAGCTTTGATGAAGCTTGTTCTAACATGGTTTGCACTTTGGAGGTAAGTTGGTATTCCTTCCATACAAAGGTTGGAAGGGAGACATCTTGTTGATCATATATATCTTATTTAATATGCAATAATTGCACTAGGAAATTTGCGTCCAGTGTGGAGGGTCAGTTCAGCCATTTTCATAAGATAGAGGTTAATGTAACATTTACATGCTCTACCATTCCCTTGGTTGCAGGATGTAAAAAGTGGGAAAAAACTTGAGTGGACCCCATTAGTTTGGTTCACTCTTCACTTGCAATGCTTAAACTTTCTGACATCATTAAAGAATTATGATGTCACCCATGTTGGGTAATAAATTTGATTATTAATGATTGTATCAGTAACTTTTGCTTAAGTGAAAGCAGGGATATAGCTTTGATCTATTTGACTAAATGATTAACATCCAGAATGAGGAACCAATATCCATTAGATGCTTGGGGAAGTGAACCTACAACATCAATATATATAGTTTAGAAGGGTTCACGGTGTGAGACCGCTTGATGTTTTGGTTGAGAAATAGTTCCATCTTGAATTTTATATACCAGACAGACTTTAATAAATCTTGAATCGAAAAGAGCATCCCTACCCTTTAGCATTGGGTCTTGAGCCACTATTGTTTACCAAATTTCTACACGACTGATTTACAGATGCCCTTCTAGTATAACATCTGTGAGAGCTGAAGGTCAAATGTTGAGCAATCATTTTTGTGATACAGTTTTTTATGTTACCGTCATTATCCTGGAAGTTTAAGCTTTTTGGTAACACTTTTTAGATTTTTGTGGGCTCATTTTTACATAAATGAGGTTAAGTTAAAATATTGTACAATCAATCCTCCTCAGGATCAGTTTAAGCTAGTATGAGAACTGGATTAACAGTTTAAACTTTGATGTTTGGGTACTAGATGATAGATAATGGAAAGATCATAAGATTGAAGTACTAAAACCCATCAGGCCAATCTTCCATAAGATCCATCATCTGTTGGAGACATCAATACTATTCTTATTTGTAAATATGGTAAAATAGTTCCCACAGGAATATAGTCTGAATTGCTTAGTTACCAATAGTACTGCCAAACACTCACTCTCTGTAACTCTTAAGTTGTGGTTGGCTTTTGACAGGGTTTTGCCATTAAAAAAATTGGATGATAAACCTTATTTTGTCATTATTGGATAATATAGCTAATATAGTTATGACGCTAGCATCAGTAAAAAGAAAAAAGCGCGTTCAAATTAGGATGCTCAAGTACAGGAGAGTGGAAGAGAGCTACACATAATAGATGTAAGTCATGTTGTTGCTCCTCATTCCACTTAGATGGTATTCTTTTTTAACAAGTATACTAAGGGCTTAGAGGTGTCAGCAATCTGTGAAATAAATTGGCAATAGTATCCCACCGTCCCTAAAAAACTTGTAAGTCACAAATAATTTAAGTGGTACATCAAAGAAATGGCTGTAACTTTATCATCCATCAGGAATATCCCAGACTTACTTACCTTATAGCCCAGAAACCATTTCGCTTTGAAATAAGGAACATTTTAAGGTTCTAAGTTAAGCGTAGCTTGGTATAATCGCTGTAAAACTTTCCTTTGGTGAAATAGATGAGCTTTAAAGGGTTGGTAAAAAGATTGTTTATACATGTCAAGATAGAATAACACACAAAAGAGTTTTAATATAAAATTGTTCATTGCTTTTTGAAGGTGGCAGGGACGTTGTATAACCCTGAAGCATCAAAGAAGGCTCAAATAATCCTTCACTTGAAATTAGTGCACATTTTTCGCGGTCTTCAGGGTATAAACCAATCTTCCAATACCCACTTGTGAGGTTCATTGCTGAAGAAAATGCTAAAAACTAACATTAAAGGTAAGGAGTCATCTATATAGGGTGAGGGATAACTAAACTTTCAATCTATAAAATTTAGTTGGTGATATTATGTAACATCTAAATGCCCGCCATCCTTTTTATAAATCAACAAAAGCAAAGAGGCAAAGGGCTTTTATGATGGTACAAGTAATCCAGCTTCTAGTAGATTTTAAGTTCCAGGGCTACTTGAGCTTCCTTGAATATTAAATTTTTGTAAGCTCATTGTTCATAATGTTAGGTTATCCTCAGTTTTTAACTTGGTAAATTACTCCCAACATTTTCCTATAATCACCTGGTCCCAATGAAAAAAATTATTATACTCTTTATGGAGATTTCTAAATTTTTAGATTTCATTGTGAGTGAGTTTATCCCTATTTTTACTTTTAAATAAAGTTAGGTGAGTAGGGGATCAAACCCTAGTCTTTGGAGAATAAGACTGTTTACCTCTGCAAAAATTTCAATATGTAGTATTTTTCATAGGTGATGAAAGCATTTTGAGGAACTTGGAGGGTCTGATTCGTTAAATTTCTTAATAAATGGAGATTTCCCATAGGCAGGGTCTAAAATTCTAGGATAGGTTAACGCCTCTTTGTTAGAAGGGTTAGGCTGTCCGTAGAAATTTATATCTTAGTTAGAAGGAATTTAAATCCTATTTCCAGATTCTACAAAAGCATGAGAAACAGGTGGTATATTATAAAAATGGGGCGTACAAAGATATGTCCTTGGCATCCACAGCCTCAGAGGGTAACTTAGTTTTACCACCAAGTATTGATACTCTGCTTTAAAAATAGAGTTGCGTAACCTAAAATAGTATTTCTTTGGGGACACTTAATTTTAATTGAGAAATAAAATGTTAGTGGCATACTATATTAAGAGTGAAAGGTAACTTTTTGAATTTGTTATGCAATTGAACTCCCAAAACAGTTGCATTCCAATAAGTAATATATAGAGATTGGTTTTTAATAATTTAATGGAGAGTTAATTAAGAGTTTACTGATTTGGGGCAAGCCAATATATGCTTCAATCGCCTTAAAAGTCTGATTCCCCGTCATCCTATATTCAGCTTTGTGGAATGAGTTGGTGTCCATTTTAATTTTTTTTAGTGTTTGGGAGGATATAACGGTAGCTGGAGAGCTGGTATCAGTTATAGTCAGGACTTTAACCTCATGAATAATTACTCACTCATACCACTAAAGATTTAAATTGAGAGATAGTAGCTAATAAATACTTGTTAGTAATTGTGGCAAGTAGAGAGGAGGGATATGACTTGGCCAAGCTCAGATTTTTCAAAAACGTATAAATTTTTTGTTGGAAAATGCTTTGATTTTATTAAGAGGAATTGACAGTGAGAATTATAATGGGTAAATGACCAATATAACAATAGGATGCTGAAGGTCTTTACCCTTGAGTAGTAAGAGGTACTTCAATTTAAACAGTAACAGCGAATACAAAACAACATGATGTACTGGTAATATAGCTAGTAGGTTAAGAAACTTGAGTGTCATATACAGAGGAAACCTCTTGCACATTCTGCCTAATATTTTGCTGTTCTCTTGGTGAAGTTATCATCAGATGTTAATGGTTTTCTTCTTTTCACTTGCAATAAGTGCAAATGATTTGGGTGTAGGCGAATTGGGGCATTGCCGCTAGCACTTGATTACAAGGCTTGTTGTTTATATGTTCTGTCCCATTATGTTTAAAAAGTTCAAAAAAAAATCTGAAGTTGGCTTCTTTTAGTATAAAGAATAGACATAAGGTTTGGGTTTTACCACTTTAAGATAGAGTAGAATGTCAGGGATATCTTTTAGGCAATAATTAGGCGGTGATAGCATCATCCAACATAAGATAATTCCCTGTGCCCAAAGTCTGCGCCTAGATATAAAATATGTGAGCAAACTCATCAATGCTTTTTCCCAATTTAAGCTGGTTCCCATAAATTTCTGCTTCTAGTTGAATAGTGTTAAGTCACTCCTGAACTCCCAAAGAAGAACTGCCTTGGCATCATTCCAGATATAATAGTGAATCAGATGGGGTACCATTATATCCTGGTCTATGCGTTTAAGGCAATTTTACATTCACCTGAGCTATTGGATATTGGTAGCTTCTTCCATTGCACTTTCATAGACAATACAAGAAGGAAAAATACTTTTCCTCAGGAAAGTACATATCATTGAAGGAGGGTTTAAACGGGCTTTTTGGAGGGTTTGGAGGCCAAATGACAAAAACCAACACTGGGTGAACTCCTTTGCCTAAAGAGGAAACAGTATCTTAGGAATATCTTGAGGATGGAGAGCATCCACTTGAATCCACTAATTGATTTAGTTCTAAAATAACTAAATTTACTCGTTAATGGGTGCCAGAAGGGCCATTTTTGTGGCATAGGGATGAATCAACTGCTTGACTTTATTATTTATACTGGCTGTTGTTTCTCAAAGTTTGAGTTGATGTTGCTCCATGACAAGCATTCACTGTTACAAGTCTCGTACTATGGTGGGTAGAGTAGCCAAGTATCAATAATCCATGATGAACGCCCAAAGAAACTTTAGGGAACAGAGGAACTCCATCCCAAATAAGTTATAATCTTAGAGCTACACGCCCTAGTTTGACATCATGAATTTGGATCTGTTGGATTAATAACTGGAGTTGATCAGTAGGTATTATCAGATCAATAAAAGGTCTGGGAGGGCTGAGGGGTCCCAGTGGGCCAGGGGGTCTAAAGAATCCGCATTAGCCAGGCAGTCCATTGTGACCAGGGACTCTGGGTAGGCCAGGCATTACATGAGAACCAGAGTTGCATGGCATTCCAAGTGGTCTAGAGGAACAAATATTTTCCTAAGTATCTCAAATATAAAAAATAACCCTTAGATAAAGTGGAGGCTTTCATCCATATAGGACTTAAAGTTATCAATTTGGGTTTGTACTCCTGTGGTACAATCTCTGGTCTGATATGTATGACTCTTTCTAATTGTCTACAAGTATTAAAAACTCCCGCCATATATATATATATATCGATTCCCTCATCAATAGATGTTAACACAACCTCATCTCATTGATGAGTTGCTGATTTTCCAATATGGTGCTCCAATTATCACTGCAAAAGAGAGAGGCAGACTGGGCTAAATTGAAAAAGCTGCAAGTACAAAATCCATATTAACTGTAAATGACAAAGTAGTTCCTGATGATGGAACCCAATTACTTATAATAGATGGTACAGGGTGGGATGCGTGATTTAATGCAAATAGCTTTCTGGAAAACCTGCCTGACCTGATCTCCATCAATTGTGGAACTGTTGGTTATACCATCATAGGGGATGATACCATGAGGGCTCATCCTCTACTGTCTAACCTTCAGGGGCAAAGGCCCTGAGAGGAGGAGTTGGTTGGATTCAGCAGAGTCTGTGCTTTGTGATTGATATTGCTCCACAGAAGGGGTATTGAGGTTCACCTTTATAGAAGTGGATATTAAAGGTTGCGAGGTGGCGTCATTTCTCCTATGTGCATATTAATCTCTCAATCACTGAGGCAAGCAAATCCTGATCTGAAGAGGTGTCTGATGCTAGATTATTATCATTTAGTAAATATAACTTCTCAGGAACTCAGAGTGGTCCTGGAAGGGAGCACCAAGCTTGTCAGTAAGTGAGGGATTAAATCTGACCATCCCTATAGAGTCCAGGGCAAATGAAGCCCTAAGAAATGGATACTTGAAAGAGGTTCTTTTATAAAAGACTTTACTTAAGGGGAAAACTTCCTTATGTTGCGTATATAGATTTATTTTTACTTATAAAAAAATGGTAAACCAAAGTTTATGACAAAAAGAACATAATAATTTTTTTCTCAAACAGAACATATATAGGAGTTAGTGAATCATTCTTAGGCTAAAATATACAATCGCTTTCAAGAAAAGATCTATACTAATTTTTAATTGAGTATTCCACGACATATTGGTTACTTCTTTCAAACAGTATTACTTTCCTTGATTGGGGTTGGACGCCAATATTAAAAAGCTATTGTAAAATAATATTCAGTTGAAAAAATAAGTTTTAACTCTGATTTGGTAGACTTTGATAAAGTTGATTTGGATTTATCATTAACAATTGTTAAGGCTTAAC
Source organism: Massospora cicadina (assembly GCA_022478985.1). Taxonomy (NCBI): domain Eukaryota; kingdom Fungi; phylum Entomophthoromycota; class Entomophthoromycetes; order Entomophthorales; family Entomophthoraceae; genus Massospora; species Massospora cicadina. The sequence continues at coordinate 140,372 of JAKSZP010005266.1, read as the reverse complement.
CTGTAGATTTTAACAAATTCTGTCTATAGATTTACTCAAATCTTTAATTTGAGCCAGATTCACAACTCCCTCTTGGATATGCTAATTCACCTTTTGGTTTCTCATTGGTTTTACTTAGCAGAACTTGAAATTACTAGATAGTTATATAATTCTAAAATAGATCAGGTAATTATATGCCTAGGGTTTGAGGTATTTAGATTAAATTGCACTTCAGCCAGTTACAGCCAAAAAAACTGGTAGAATGGCTAAAGCAAATCAAAAAATTTATTAATTAATGAGTGTACTTCGTGGAGTTAGAAAGTTAATAGTATAAAATCTATAATAAAAATGTAGTAATTTATTATTTATGATAAAATAAAAATGATAAGAAAACAGAACTTATAATCCAAGGTAATCAAACTATAAAGGAACAGAGATTTGCACAGATGGTTTTTGATATTTTATCCATGATTATAATTATTAGTAGTCATAGGCGTCAGGGCAAGGCAACCAGTGATAATTTACTAAAAAATTAGAAATTACATATATAGATATGGGACTTCTCTTTCCGCTTGGCGAAACTTCAAAAGCAAAATTACATGAATTAATAAAACAAATACAAATCAGCCTGTTATAGTTTTGCTCCAATGTCCTCGGATTCTTTGCCAGCTGCTCCAGTGTGGGCAGTGGCGAAACTCCCCCTGCCATTTTCCATCCAGCAGGAAAACGCGCTAGGACTGGTTCACTCAGTCATTCCAAACCCATAGGACGATTTGTTCCTCCCAAGGACCTCGACGCCCACCTTGCTCATACCCAGGTGGTACCTTGCTGCCCCCTGGTGTTCCCCAGAGCAACATGCACTACGGCCTAAGGGTCAAATATGGGAAACTATTCCCATACCACGACTAAGCCATTATTGAAATAGCACAGGCGGTTATGGCACCTGCCAGATTTAAAGATTTTCGCCCCAATAAGGGGTATTTTGACCTCAGCTTCACCTGCAAAGCTGATGCTGCCATTGCAGCAACTGTGCCCCTGGTAATCAGGTTACTCCTCTCACCACAACTTGGACCCAGCTCCCAGAAGACACCACTTTGGTGGTTCAGTTTTCTGGTTTTCCTACTTACCTCCACCCTGAAGTGCTCCACCAGGAGCTGATGGACAGTTTGGCATCCTATGGCTCCAACCCCATCTTAAAATTTGTGGTCCCAAATGGGGCCACACAACTCGCTGGGCCTCGGGTATATGCCACAATCAGCCCTGAATTTAATAAAATCACCATGTCAATTCTCCCTCACACCGTTATTCCTTCAGCGCCTGACCATCCATTTTGGGCCCGAGTTGAGGGTTGGTGGACAATCTGTCTGTCATGTTTTGAGTTGGACCACTTGAAATGCAAGTGCCCCTCCTTTGTCACTTCAAATGGATCAGATGACTCGTCTGCTGACCTCCAATCTGCCGCCCACCCTGTACAAGTTCTTGTAATTGGCATAATCAAAACCTCCCACACCATCAAAACCGGAAGCTGCAGCTGCATCTGCACCACCAATCAGCCTCCTCCTCACCCCGATGCCACAGTATGATTCCTCCAATCAAGCATCAGATTGGAACCCAGTTCAACCCCATGCTTCCTTAAATGAATTAATCAAACCTCAACTGTATGCTGATTCCCCAATCCATTCCAATTTAAAATAAAACAAAATGGGTGTTATTGGCTGAAATTGATGAATCAGGTAAGCTCATTGAAAAACCATCTCTGTGTATTGAGCGGTTTTTTAATGCATAACGGGCGCCAGATACCCCCCTCAACTATATACCCCACAGCCAAACGCTGAATCATTTTGCAGTGATCACCAGCTTGCAGTCAAAGCAACTGCAACACCAGATTGTCATCCCCTTTGTAAAGCTGTCACCAAATCAGTGGCGATGCTTACAGGAGAAATTCCACCTCCTGTTATCCATAAAAGTCTTAACTCAAAAAAGTAAAATAACAATAAAAAAGGTATACAAAAATGTTAACGATGCCATCCAGAATGTGGCAACTATAGCACGGAACCCAAAAGCAAAAATTACTTGAACCAACATTACCACGTTTGTTAACCTCCCAGACGCCTACACTGAAGCTAAAAAGCTTTAACCTAATATATCAGTGCCATTTACCTAGCTGGCTTTTGCATGGAATACCAATAATTAGCAATATTGAACCACATGCCGCAGATGCCCCAATGCCCTTACTGTCTGCCTTGACATGCACTCTACTATGGGAAGAAGAAGCTGCTGCTAAAGATGAGCCCTCCAATCCCCCCTCCCCTTCCACCATGGAGGGATAAGCGGTTTCTGCTGCCCACCTGGTTGGTTGTTTGAAAAAGTGTTCACTCAATCCGCTCATTTGGGCATTTTTTTGAACCAATTAGTTACGTTTCTAGTTTAGTTTTAGTTTTGGTAATATCTGTCCCCTAGTCGGCATACCTCAAATAAACATATATATATATATATATGATTATGGGGCTGAAATATTCCATAGTAAATCAATCATATAGATCAACATCAGCCAAGGCTTGATTAGTAAAAATCTTTATCTATATGTAATCAAATCCTAATTAAGTAAATATATCATCTATAAACGAGATGGTTAGTAAAACCAACTTTAAAACCAGATTTTCAGCAGAATTCATCAGATGCAGAAACATATAAAACGGCAAAGTTCAGTTTAGAGAAGGGTTATACCATAATCTAGCTCCATTTGGAGAGAAGACAGTGGAAGAGTGTGTTGCATTATTATAAGCTTCTCATCAAGGGGGATCAACAGTCCCAGTGCCCTGAGTAGCGGAGAAATGAAAGTAGAGATTTTCTTCCAGAATCTGGTTAACCCTTTCATCTGCCAATCAGAACTTCAGATGATAGGAAGTAGAGTGTCAGGGCTTGATCTTGAGGTAGATAACAAAGTGAGCCTGAACTTGAATGTAAATTGAGTATTCTAATAACTCACTACTTTTAAAGGCAAGCCAAACATTTAACAACATGTCTAGCAAATAGCTTAGTCAAATATTTTATAAAATAGTTGCATGATACGGGATGAACCTTAAAACTTGGTAACCTAATCTAAAATAATTATGACTAAAACAAACCCTTTGGAACTAGGGAGCTCTAAAATGAAGTCAAAAGATATGGTGGGCTCTGCCCTTATGCCTCTTTTACTTGATGTAGCAGACCTTTCTTTTCCAGATGGTATGATTTTTCATGGTCACAAGCAACACAACTCACTATGCATGCAATAATAAATTTATAGGTACCAGGAAAATAAAGTACCTTTTCACAAGAGAATACATTTCTTTTTTTCCAGTTGCTAAGTGTGAAAGTTCAAGAAGTTCTTTATTTGCGACATTGCAAAGCAGTAAAGATACCCAAACTATATTTCTATACAGTTTCATCCCATCCTCTAGGGTATAGTGGATTTCATTTTGAGGTGAGAGTGACATTAAAATAACTAACTATAGCCTCTCTAAGCAAGATTCTTGACCAGCTAACACATGTTAAACCAACGTTATAATGAGCCCAGTGCATACCAGAAACTGAGAGAGAAATGGTAGGATCTGAGAATGTGTAATGACCGGCGTCAGTCATTAAGACCTCATTGGTGGGGCTTGGGGTGGGGTTATGACTCACAATCTGGATTAACATTCAAAATGCATATAACAAACAGATTTTTGAAGTTAAAACTGCAAAGACTGCATTAGGTCAAGGCCTGAAAAGTGCCAATTTTCTGTATACTCCTAGAATACTTAGATCATGGTGATACACTTTTGACAAAAACTCCATGTTGCACCCCAAAAGAAGATACTGTCAGAAAATTACTAGTCCGTTGTATAGAAAAGAGCGGTTCAGAGGTAAATGCTATAGAATTTCTCCCAAAAGACCCTGGCCAATTCTCGGTGGAACCCTGAAAATTGAAGTAACATAATTTTGAATACTTCATGGGCAATTACTATGAGATCAAGCAGTTGGATTACTCCAACCATGCGGTGGACCCTGGATCATCCATTGGATGGTACTCCCCCAGCCACAGCCAGTCCATTCAAGCATCTACATGGGGGACCACACCCTTTTATAGTCTTGGAAGGGGTTTCTCATGTGCAGTAAATTTTGCTAAAGAGGTTTGACTGAAATTTATTATATCGTTACCCCACGGTAATATTGCCAATTATTACTCCACATCCATTGTTCATCCAAAGTAAAGTGATTTTCTGAGCTTTGATAGGCTGAATTTGCATATTTCCTTATTCAGACTCTAACAAGCCATCCCAAACTTATCATTGAAATCCCTTCAACCCTCAATACAGTTTAAATGCTGACAGGTCAGATATCAAGAGTAATCATTTTTTTTCCCACGTGGCACTAATACAAACTATAAAAATACAACTTTCTATTTTTAAATTTATATTTATATTATTATCTTCAGTGGTTTTAATCCCCCTTTTGTTGGAGTTTAGGCCCAAATAGCACTAGAGAGCTAAAACTATCCTAAAATCCAACATGTGGTGCTCATTACAGGGGATCCTATACATCAAAAATCTTCTGTTTAACTATGGCAACTGCATCTGAATCAAGTTAGCTGCTTTAGAATGACAGTTAGCTAGTACTTTGTCTCGCCTAAAAATGCTTTAGCATCACTTATCTCAAGGCTTTTATGGGACCTCCCCAATCATCCATAAACTTCCTCTTTGAGATAAGTTTATACATGGTATGGGCAGTATGGCATCCTTCCTGTATGTTTATAAATAGTCATGGAAGTAGCGACTGACTAGCAAAAACTCAGGTGCATCCTCCCTTCTTGAGTCGTATGGCTTAAGAAATAATGGTGCCTCACATGGTCAATCTCAGAACCTGGGGCGGAGGTTAAGTAAGCGCTTAATGAGGAGTTTGGCTCCACACAAAGCTTAAACGGCAAAAAAAACAGGCCTTTATGTGCATTAGCCTGCAAGAGGGAGAATTGAACCCCTCTTTTGTTAAATAATTTTATAGTGAATCTCAGCCTACGTTGTTGGCCAAAATGCTACCTCTAGATAACGCCATTACTGCTGTTTTAGCTGGTTTAGTGCCTCTTCACTCCTTGCCGCATATATCTTCAGTCAAGCGCATCATCAAATGAAATTACGTGATATTATAGAGGCCTTATTAGCGGTGGCTGACTACTATGAAGGTGATACTACGCCAGGAGCTATGAGGCGAGAATCAACTATAATTTCTCCAGACACTTCTATGACTATCTCAATTGGAAAATTGCTCCCTCAGAGTTTCTGTAACAAAATGTTCTCCACCAGGTGAAGAGAAAAAGAGGATACTAGCAGTTATGGAGCAGCTCTCCGCTTCTGCTAAAGTTTAAACAGCTCAACCATTGAAGTCAGTTATCTCTTTTCCTGGTTCTCCTCTTACTGAACGGTTTACTAAAATGGATATAATATCATTTCCTTCCAAGCCGCTGTCTCAATCCCCCTCAGCCTCACCTCAGGCTGCCCCTAGTTCAGTACCTGCAGGCATGGGGAAGCTCACGCCAGTACTTTTTAAGGCAAAAGTTATATCTATTACACTTCCAATGCCTCCCCCAAAAGTTGGTGCAGCTACTATGCTCCCTTCAAAAGTCAAAAGGGTAGATGAGTGCAAATAATTTCTCCCCTGTAAGGAGTTTAATTCGGTTTTTCCGCCCCCTCTTAGTAACTCATTGAGGTGCATTGACAATCCCTCTGATGACGAGTCTAAAGGGGTTTTAAAGAAGTAGGCTATTATGTTTTGGGAGTCCCAATGGAAGTGCAGATTCAGGATAGGTTGAGGCCTAAAAGAATTGATATAGCCATAATATCAAGACGAGTCTATCTCCAACAGTTGTTAAGGTTTTCAAAAGTGAAGATACGCTAGTGATGCTGACCAGCTTATTAGGTCAGTGATCCCATCCACCCAGCAGGTTATGCCCTCAAGTATATTACAGATAAATACCCTTCGATGGCTCAACGCTTGCCTATACTCTTTGTTTGAAGGAGGTTTTCTCCCTCCCCCCTACTTTTAGTAGCACCATATACAAGTTAGAGGCTGTCATTAATAAGGTGCGCATTTTAGCCATACTTGATATGGGTGCTCCAGTGAGCGTAGTCTCTTCAAAGCTCATCAAGAAAATTAAGTTGGCGCCTGACATGGACTATTCAAAAGAGTTCAGAACTGCGGGGCACAACAACAGACTAGCTACTGGAGTTTTTCTCTACCCATAAAAATTGGGAATTCCTACTTGCTGCCCCTGCTGTGGCATTTGAAAACAATGCATATGACCTGTCATTTGTACTCAATTCATAATTAAGTTTGACGGAATCAATAATATGAAGTAAATATTTTTCTCCCTTTTAAATTATGGAGTTCCCCTAGTTTTTACCAACGATGAGCCTAAGAAGAAGGAATATACATGTTTAGTTGAGTACACTTCATCCTCCCTCACCCTTACTTATACCAAATCAGGCCAAATCACAAAAAGCCTCATAGTTCCGTGGATGCTTCATAGGGCATTCCTTTGTATGCGTCAGAGGAGGTAATAGTTAAAGCGGGTGAACAAGAGGGATAGACACCAGGATTACCATTAAAATTCCCCATAACTGTCTCCTGCACTTAACAAGCATTGGTGGAATAAGCCCTTTTAGAACCTCAGAGTTTGCCAGGTATCCTAGACCCAGCTTATCAGCAAGAAATCAATCTCCTTCTGAGGAATCTCATTAGAAAGGACATGATCGTCAAGAAGCATCCTGAGATTGGAAGAGGCCGGCTGGTCTCTATTGAGGATATTAAACAAGCTCACTGTATCGGGTCTATGGCAGATATGGGCCTATCAGCTGATTGATCGATATGTGCTTTGCCCACTGTTCAAATCTCTAATGATCTAACCTTTGCAGAGCTTGATAAAGTTTATTCTTTACTGGATTCATATGGTAACATTTTTTTCCAAATCAAATACTAACTATAATTACATGAAGGGTTGGAATCACACTTTTGATGTTGGGGATTTTAATCTCAATAGATCCAAGCCCTAGCACAAATCAAAAGTTGAGGAGCAACAGATTCGAGTGGAGCTCATACAATGTTGAACGTTGGGCTTCTGGCACCTTCACAAAGCCTGAGGTCGTCCCCTCTTCTACTTATATAAAGAAAAACGGAGGTCATTGAGAAGTTATGGACTACTGTAAGTTAAAAAAACTTACCAAGAAGGATAGCTAACCAATCCTCCGAATTGATGATGCCCTGGCCCAACTCTCTGGGTCTAAATACTTCTCCGCTATGGACATGGCTAGTGGATACTGGCAGATGGACCTTTCTCCACAAGATCAGAAGTGCGCTCTTACCTGTATAGAAGGCCTTTTCCAACCCACTCTATTACCACTGAGGTTATCCTTGTGGCTGCCACTTTTTGACGGGCAAAGGATCATATTCTTCAGGATCTCAAGATCAGCTGTGTGATTGTCTACCTCGATGGCATCACAGTACTTTCCAAGACCTTTATCAAGCACATCAAAATCTAAAAGAAGTGTTCAAACGCTTGCAGACATCAAACATCAATTTAAAGCCCTCAAAATGAACTTTCTTCCAAAGGAAGTCAGATTAACTTGGGCACGCTATATCTTAAGATGGGATACAACCCCTTTAAGATAAAGTAGAAGCGATATACAAGATGCCTGGGTCTAAAACCCCTTGTGACATACAGGTATTCTTGGGTATGATGGGGCATTGCCATCAATTCATCCCCAAGTTCGCACAGCGTAGTGTGCCCCACGTACGTCTCTTGGCCAGGAACACTCCTTTCTATTGGGGTGTTGAACAAATAGCCGCGTTTGAGACCCTGAAAGCGCTATTACAAAAAAGGCCTAACCTTCGTCACCCTAACTATGGAAAGCCTTTCATGTTGTTCACAGACGCCTCTGATTATGCCGCTGGAGCTAACTTGGCTCAGTTGGATGGAAATTGGGTCAATCATCTTGTGTCTTATTTCAATGAGATGCTTTCAAAATCTGAGCGCAACTACAGCGTTACTGAATGGTAGTAACTTTGTCGTCTTACTTTCTGTCAAACACCATCGCCCTTTTTTATTTAGAATTACTTCAAAGTGATTACTGACCACGCATCATTGAAGTTTTTACAAAATATGAAGGTTCTCACTAAGAGGTTGGTTCGCTGGGCTCTTGAACTCCAGCACTATAATCTGACCATTAATCATCAAGCTGGGATGAGCCATATGAACGTTGATGGGTTGACGCAGCTGCCTATCCATTACCTTGACAATAGTGAAGCAATATGTTTGCATGATCTCCTCATGATTCCTGATTCTTAGACGGATGAGGATAACCTGTACAGAAGATGCTAGCATGGCCCTCCCGTCACACCAATGTGGATAGTGGAAAGTTGTATAAGAACGTAAGAGTAATCTGGTTTCCCTAACTCTGCTCATCTGAGCGAGTACCTTTGATAATGGAGTCTCAGACTATCATGAGTGTTGGGATTTCGCCAAATTCTCTTGTCCTTGAAGATACTACACAAAATTCCCCTGGCTTCATCAGAAGAAGAGCTTAAATTATCTCAATCTATCAACATTAATAAGATTGATCAGCCTCATCCTGATCGTTTAATTAAAGGTTTGATTGCAAAGAGATTAATTAGCACTGATAGATTATGAACCAAATCAAAACCTATATATCCCATCCTTTTAACAATAAAGATTAGGTCGAATTATAATCTGTTTTCAATTAAGTTTACCACTTTTTGGAGAATCCACTCAATATAAATTCGATATAAAACCTGCCCCATTAAAAGTGTAATTCAAAACATTAATAATGGTGCTCACTACAGGGGGCTACTCTGAGTTATGCACTGTGAACAAGTTTGTCGCTACTTTGGATTTTCAATTTTCGCCTGAAGAAGCTCAAGACCATGAGCAAGGAAGTATTTTATGATTGGTCCGTTCATCTAGAACTAAAATCCCAAGAGTACCATCCAATTTGGAATTCTATGCTAATTTGGAGTTTTATAATCCTAATATCAGCTTTACAGAGAACTTTCAAATCCCTCATGAGGTTTTATGAAGTATTAATCAAATGCTTGTGGTATCATTAATTCCTGGAATCTGTTCCACCCAATCTCATTATAATGCTGTACCCACTATCTTGCGAGAAGTGTTGCAAACCTCCCAAATGCCAGGAATTGGCATTGAGCAATACTTGCATCAGCTTGTACACCCTACATTATACCATCTATTACTGGTAGTGGGAATGCATCATCAAAGGATGCTCAATTTACTAGAAGAGCTCTAGTACTTGAAGATTATGTTACCAAGTTTTTCAAATCCACGTCTGAGTTTAGCAGAGAAAATCAAGATGCCATCTTAAATAATCAGACCTTTTTAAATGAAATACATCAACAGCATATTCAGCTTGATTTTAGGATGTCCAGCTTTGTTGAATTACAGTTTCCACAATGTCTCCAGGAAATCCAGCAAGAATGGAAAATTGGAATTTTTCAACTTTCTGAGAAGAGTCAAGCAATAGAAGAAATTAAAAATTGTCTTTCTCAATTGGAGCAATTGTACTCATGAATCCAATACCAAGTCAATGAAGTAGAGAAAAATTCTGGCGCTATGGGTCCTCCTGGGGCTGAAGGTCCCCTTGGTCCACCTGGGGGCGTAGGTCCACGTGGACCTCCCGGTGTTGATGGCCCTCAAGGGCCCCCCAGTGATGAAGGGCCCTGCGGACCACCAGGTGCAGATGGACCTTGGGGGCCCCCAGGCGCTGTTGGGTATTCAGGATCCCTTCAACAAGTTGACTCTCTATTTAGCATAATGAACCGCTTACGTGACCAATTTTACAAAGTGGCCAAATAATGTAACTTCACCCTGAGGGGGTAACGATTGATCACCTCTTGTCGCTTCAGTCTCTCTCTGATGAGCTGAGTAATCTGGGTAAATAGTCAAAGGACACCGACATACTGTTTCAGGCCTATGAATCAAAAGGCGAGATGCTTCAAGCCAAAATTGAAACATTGGAACCAAATTACAATGATCAGCAGGAGAAAATTTATGAACTATCTTATCAGTTGGATGAAAAAGTTGGGAATGTTGAATTAAATCGACAAATTGGTGAAATCCATACTGAGACTGTTGGCCCCTATCCTCCATTTTCTTCGCATGTTTCTAATTTTAACTCTTATGTTTCTACTCAATCTGAACATCCTGGAGTGCATTCTTTAGTGGCCAATGCTCCAATGAGTTTAAAGCCAGTATTTAAAGACAAGTACTCTCTTAGGGAAGGCAACATTATCTCATTTCTCTATCTATATGAGAAGGCTCTGAGTGAGGCCACTGATCAACAGAAATGAATTGCTTGCCTAATTGTCTCAATTGATTGGCCCAGGATATCATGGTGCCTACTTAATAACTTACACTACTTGGTCTCAGGTCAAAGAGGCTTTAATAAAAGAATTCCGAAGTGAGCAAACCTTATCCTCTCAAAAACAGGCTTTTATGGGGATGCAACCCCTTCATAATAAATCAACCAAAGATTTTGCTCATTGGTTCTATTGAGAAGCTCAAACTTTAGTGGCCTGTGGTTGATTAAATTTGGATAATGCAATTACTGCCGTTATGTCTGCTTTTACTTCCAGTACTCAGTTGCAAGTATACCTTCTTAGTGTAAAGAAGAATTTTAGAAGCATATTAGACATCAAGGAGGCCTTCTTAGATTTGCACTTCAATGTTTAGAGAAACCCTGAGTTTATGATTCTCCAAGACCTAGTCGCCCTAGAGTTTACACTATGCTGAGAATACTAGAGTGATACAGTGTAACTACTGTCACCTATATTTCCATAATGTGGACCTTTGTTTAAAAAAAGCTGATGGAAATTAAAATAATAAAACCAATATGATTATTAATATTGATAATGATATGAGTGTGCAACAAGAACTTCAAAGCCCTGTCAAGTAGAATAAAGATGAACATTCTTCTTATTCCTTGCCCTCATTGTTGGCGTTATCATCTCAGTTTGGAATCATCATCACCCATATTAACTTCTGAGTGAATCAAGTCAAGGCCAAAGTTATCATTGATATGGGATTTCCAGTGAATGTTGTCTCATCAAAATTTATCAAGCGGATCAAGTTAACGCCTGATATTTCCAATTTTTCAATATGGCACTGAAGGACCTCAGAGTACTTGGTCAGTTGGAGCTTTTTCATCTATCCAATTTAAAAATTGGGAAGCTAACTTTTGCTATCCCTGCTATTGTCCTTGATAACTTTATTAACGACCTACTATTGGGAACTCAATTTTTGTGGGAATTCAATGGAATTATTTACACTGACTCATCAATATCTCTCTTTGTGTATAAGGTTCCCTTACTTTTGTCCGAAAATGCCCATGCATAACGTTGGTTTTGTCTGTTGAAGGAATCTAAAAGGTCTTATCTATTCAATACCATGTTGGCGACCCTCGGTTAAAATTACCCCCTACCTCTGCAGATATCAAAAGGGGGATTCCTATTTTTGCCCTCAACAATCTAATTATTCCAAAAAAATTGCAGGTAATTGTTGATACTTCTTTACGTTTTTTGATTCTCAAAGTACATTTATTACAAGTCCAGGTCATTTTCAACCCTTCTTTATAGAGGTCTTGTTATTTCCTGGAATATTGGATTACGCTTATTCAGGATCATTATCTGTTTTATTGTAAAACCTTACCAATGAACCCAAGATGGTGGATCAACAGCACCCCATTGCTTATGTCAAGTTATTACCTGTATCTCAGATATATGATGTAAAACCTTTTGGAAGCCTACAAAACTCTGGGTTGGTAAAGGATCAGAAAATTTTTACTGTGGGGCCTGCTATTGGAAAACACCTCACTAGTGACCAAGAGAAAAAAGTGCTTCAGTTGTTAGAATAATACTCTGACATCTTTGCTAAGCATACTTATGACTTTGGTAAGATGAAAGGAGTAATGCTTTCCATTGAAACTGGCGATCACTTTCCTATTCCTGCCAAGCCCTATCATAAGTCTAAAGTGGAAGAAGCCCAATTTACCAAAGATTTGCACGAATTATTGGAGGCTGGATTATTCAAACCCTCCAATGGTCCCTGGGCATCTCCGAAGCTGTTGATCAAGAAGAAGGATGGTTCTCACCAAGTGTTTAGGGATTGCCATAGACTAAATGCTATCACTCAATGAGACAGTTATCCTTTACCTAGGATTGATAATTTCCTTCGTTGTTGGCTGGCTCAAATTACTTTTCAGCCATGGACTTAGCCAGTAATACTGGCAAATCATGTTATCCCTGACTGAATGAGCTAAGTGTGCTTTAATATCCAGTGAAGATTTATTTGAACCAACTCAGATTTCTCAAGAATTGAGAAATTCCCCAGCCACTTTCCAAAGGGCTATGGATGGTATGTTATGATGACAAAAGCTTACTTGTGTTCTGGTATATCTTGATGATATTTACCTTGATTTCCAAAACCTGTACCAAACATTCTGGCTGTCTAAAAGAAGTTTTCAGACGAATTTGAAGCTCCTCCTTAAAACTCAAACCCTTTAAATGTTTATTCTTCCAAAATGAAATGGAGTTTTTAGGACATCATTTATCAGGAAGAGAAATCTGACCCCTCGCAGATAAAGTTCAAGCTATCCACCAAATGCCTCCTCCTGCCTCTCTGCGGGATATTCAAGTCATTCTCAGTATGGTTGGGTATTATTGGCAATTTATACCAAACTTTTCTGATGTGACTGAATCATTATTTCATCTGTTACAAAAAGGAGTGCCCTTTGAGTGAAGTGCATCTCAGGAACAGTCATTCAATTATTTGCAAACTGCCTTGACTAAGGCACCTGTTTTAATTCACCCTCGCTTCAATAAGCCTTTTTTATTACATACCAATGCAAGCAATGTCACTACGGGGATATCTTATCCCAGTGTGATGAGGATCAGAAGGACCATCCCGTTGCGTTTTATAGAAAAAATATGTCCAAGCTAAACAAAATTACAGTGTCACTAAGTGAGAGTGTTTGGCCACAATTTTAGCTATCAAACACTTCCGTCCCTGCTTATATGGTAACCATTTTACTGTTATTGCTGACTATTCTTCTTTAGGATGGTTGCAGAATATGAAGGATCCTGATGTGAGATTGTCTCGTTGGGCCTTAAGACTGCAAAGTTATGATTTTTCCATTGTTCATCGTTCAGGTGCTCAACATCAGAATGCTGATGGTTTGCCAAACTGCCTACTCTGACTTTGGAAGTGGAGAAGGAAGAACGTTTATATAACCTTATTGGGCATCCTGAGTTGTGGGATTGATAGTCTAAAGAAGATTGAGCTTATTTAAAATATAACTAAAGATACTATGATTTGGGAGGGAGCTTTATATAAGAAGGTCAAAACCAAGTGGTTACCCTTTTACACCTAAACTCAGGATTTCAGTCTTTAATGGAAGGACATGAGCAAGTAGGCCACAGTGGGTTGAATAAAACTCAAGAATGGTTGAAAACCCGATGTTATTGGAAAACATGACCAAATTCATCCAAGATTCTTGACTTATGTATTATTTGTAAAAATCATGAAATTACTAACCCATCTTATCAACATCAAGTTATTCCCCCAACTAAAGCATTTGAAGTGGTAAGCATTGATGTGGTAGGTCCTTTTCCTTGGGTATTACATGGCCAACAGAATATCATTATGGCTGTTAACCAATTAACTAAATGGGTTGAGGCCATATCTATTGTCATCATTCTGCTAAAACTACAGCGCTGTTATTATACCAACACATAATCTCTCAGAATGGATGTCCCAAGGTCTTTATATCATATAATGGGACTAACATTACCTCGCAACTTGTACAAAAATTATCTAAATTATTCAACACTGCCCAACAATTTGTTTGCATAAACAATCCCTCCACAAATAGGGCCATCAAAAAAGTCAATGAAACTATAGTTGGAATCTTAAGAAAGATTGTTTCTACAGATTCATCTCAATGGAATTTTTTTGACTAGTGTCTTATTTGCATACCAGATAGACTTAAATCAAATTATCAAGATGTCGCCTTTCAAGCGCCTATATGGGTGAGACCTCTCAGTCCCTTCGAGTGTCTAAGCCCTAATTGAAGAAAGCATACCAGAAAACTCTGAACTAATTTTGAGAAATCTGGCAGATTAGATTATTTGTCTTTAAGATCAAGCTATGAAATTGGTTGAAGTAACCACTTATTGAGAGACTCAAAGAGCCAATCAACATAGACCTGCCTTACTGAGTACCAAATTGGAGATCATGTCATGTATTACCACTCTTGGCCTGGTGGACGAACTGAAAAGTTAGGAACCAACTGTTCTGGTCCTTATTGAGTTATATTTTGAAAAGGATTAAAGTATTCAATTGTTCATGTTGATACTGGCATAGTGATCAATCATATTCACCCTAGGGTATTTGAATTCACCCTCCTCCTCAATCAAATCTTGAGGGTGGAAGTGTTAGGATTTTGTCAAATTCTCTTGTCCCCGGAGATGCTATTCCATCAATTCCCCCGGCTTCACTAGAAGGAGAGATTAATTTATCTCAATCTGTCAAAGTTAATAAATACAATAAGCCCCATCCCAATTGATTGATTGAAGATTTGATTGCATTGAGATTAATTAGCACTGATAGATTACAAACCTAATTAAAATCTATAGGTATCCCATTTTTTAATAAAAAAGATTAGGTCAAATTATAACCTGGTTTTACTTTAGTTTATCGCTTTTGGAGAATCCACTCAAAGTAACTTCAGGAGTTAACCTGCTTCATTGGAAGTGTAATTCAAAACTTCCATAATGGGCCATGGAGGAGTCTTAAACCTATTATTGGATTAAAGTGAGGTATTACTGGGAAGGTAACATGGAGACCATAGTGAAAGTCTTGGATGCCTGTTTGATCTATAAAAAAACAATCCAACTATATAACCCAGTACAATTATCAACTGACTACGCCCCATTAACCCTTCTAAACCATAAGTTTTGACATGGTAGGTCCTCTACCACAGACTACAAGTGGCAATCGCTATATCCTTGTCAAATTTGATCATTTCACCAAATGTGTTGAAGCTTTTGATCTCCCCAAACATACTGCTAAAGCCACGGCTACCTTCTTACACCAGTACATATTCACTCAGCATGGGTGCCTCCAAGTCCTCCTATGTGACAATGGGAAAAAATTTTCCTCCCGAGTTGTAAAGCTCCTTGCCAAATCCTTGGGAACACAACAACTCTTCTTGGCACCCTATAACCCATCTAAAAATGGTGCCGTAGAAAGAGTTAATGTAACCCTGGTCTCTATACTCCACAAAATGGCTATCTCTGACCTCTACATTGGGATCTTTACTTACCCAGTGTCCTCTTGGCTTACTGGATTAGCTACCATTGCATCCTCAAGATGTCCCATGTGTTGTATGGACAATAATATGGGGTATCAGCCCTATTAGTCAAAGACATTTATACAGAAAGAACTGACTCAGATCAAGCCATGAAAAAATTTTCCTAGCACATCATCCAACTACAAGCAGAGGCCATGATTAACTTGGCCAATACGGTTACTAAAGATTGGCAAGCAGTTAATGAGCTTTGGGCCTCTCCATTCCTTCCAAGTATTTGACTTGGTGTTGTATTACCACAATTGCATCACTCCTAGAAGTGAGAAGCTTGGTTCTATCTGTTAAGGCCCATTTTTAGTCACATACAAGCAATGGGATGAGTATCCCATTAAGTCCCCTGCTTCAGCCTTACTATTAACCAAGTTCATGGTCGGTTCTTGCAATCTTGTTCACCCCCTACCACTCTTTAAGGGGGTTTTGTAGGACAAATACAAGTCCAATGTATATAAAAGAGTGGTTCAGAGGTAAAAGCTGAAAAAATCAGCCAAAAGACCTTGGACGATTCTCAATGGAACCTAGAAAATTGGGGTAAACCAGTTTTGAATACTTAATGGACAATATAAGCAGATCAAAAAAGTCAGATTACTCCAACCATGCGGCGGACTCTGGGGCGTCCATTAGATGGTACTCCCTCAGCCACAACCAGGACCATTCAAGCACCTATGTGGGACCAATCCCTTTTATAGGCTTGGCAGGGGTCCCCCAAGGTATAATAAATTTCACAAAAGGGGATTAACTTGAAATTTATTAACCAGTTACCATATGGGTACATATTGCCAGAAATTAACTCCCCATCCATGGTTAGCCAAATTGAGTTGAGTTTTCTGAGCTTTGATAGGCTAAATTAGCACTTCTTTATTCAGAATGTAACAAGCTGTTCTGAACTTATCATTAAATACCCTTTGACCCTTGATAAAGTGTTGAGTAATTGACTGGACCTAATCGTCAGATATTTGATCATATCATATATCAGCAATTATGGATCAGGTGTATCCTAAGTATATCTGAACTTGGGATTTGCAGCCTAGCAATTTCGCTTAATAATATTTGACTATGATGACATGAGCCAAGGGCTTTGATGGTTAGGTCAGATTTAGATTAATTTTTGACTTAATGACTCAGGCACATGGGATTTGTTGGTCTATATCAAAATTAGTTTTCAATGTCAGTCGAGTTATGATCAAATTAATTACTAATTAGTGGTACAAATCGCCTTGGTATTTGCTGCCATTTATATGTGAAAGTGAAACAGTTCAGCTATTTTGAGGATGTGTCCAAAATGTCATCTTGAGAATAATGACGGTGTTTACTCTGACCCTGAGACTGAGCATGATGCACTGAGTCAAAGTATTTGTAGACGTTCTTATAAACTTTTTACATGGTCAAGTGCCATTGAAAATGAGACGTCATGGGTAAGCTGTGGTTAACATTGAACCCTATAAATAACCCTTAAGTTGACACTAATAAAAAACATTCAACTACTGGACTTGTTTATAATTTAATTTATGAACTTTTTTGCGTTTAGTACTTTATTTTATATTAGTCAGTTTTTACTTGGGATCAGTAAGATCAGGGCGGCGTGCCATCATCCAAGTAAGAATGACAGGGTATATGAATTGTATACTACCAAGAAGCTATAATTTAAATTCTAATCACCATCCTGTCTGTTGTTCTCACACAATAGATGCGCGAAACTGCATTCCACCCTTGAAGAAGAACCAGCCCTCTGAAGCAGACACCAAAATTCAACATAAAGTTTAAATACTAACTGGTTGGATATCAAGATGGTTCATTATCTAACCCCTACAGCACAAATAAAACTATAAAATGTACAACTTTCTATTTTTAAGTGTATATTTATATTATTATCTTCAGTGGTTTAAATCCCCCATTTGTTGGAGTTTAGGCCCAAATAGCACCAGAGAGCTTAAAATATCCTTAAATACAACAGATACCGCCATTTTAAACAACCTTGGCACCGCAGCAAGCTTATTATAAAAGATTACCTATGATTGTACAGAGGACAATAATTTGCAAAGTAAAAACATGACTTGTTGCTCTACTCCATCATGGTCTTGGATTAGCACATTTCTCACAAAAGATACAGACGCACAAGTTTTTACAATAAAACACTAGTTGTGCTTACATGTATGAACAGGAGTGGAAACAACTACTTGTTTGTTGCATTAAATTTTTTTGACAGACATCCTTCCCTTGAAGGCAGGTTTTAAACATCAAATGGTAGAGAGTGCCGCCAACTGATTAACTCAGGGGAAATATTTTAGAAAGATGATAGTACCTGAGAAGCAGTAAAGTTGTTTTGCATTGTGGTGTGGGCCATGAGTTAATAGACTAAACTTTGAGAGTTATTGCAAACTGTATTAAAGAACTAAATTATCCAAGAAACTGACTTCCCATATAAAGAACTTGTATTTAGAAACTTATTGTACAAATCGTTTTCTGTAAAGCATACAACACAGTTTATAGATCCTTTGTTTTCTGCTTATAATTGGGTGAATGTAATAGTATGCAGTCTATGTAAGTCGTAGTCCATTTAAAGCTAAGATTGCCAGGATGTCATCATTCATACACTGGAAAGTTGCAGATGAACTTTTGAAACTGAATAGCAATTATTCAAACTGAAATATACCACCTTTGTGAAGATAGCCTGAGCCATTCCTAGCCTTCTTCTACCCTTATTATTTGAATACATTTACAAGGGTGAATTTAAAACACAAGTACTTTGAAAATTATTAGACTTATTAACTTGCTCCAAAGGCAGAGGGTAAAAACATGCAAGTTATGTTTATAAATGCCATAGTCCAAAAAAGGCCTTAAGGTCTTTCAACTTTCTGTGCAAATAATATAGAAGAAGCAATAGTTGAGTTTATCAGAATATCCATGATGGCCAATATCCTCTAAGCAACTCCTCAAGGCCTTATCTTCATGTTTGAACAGGAATACAACATGCAATTTATATTATTCAATTCACCACTAAACAAAAAGTAAGGTCATACTCAGAGTGATGGGGGAAAATGTTAACTTTTCTAACGAAAATGTCTTTATAAGGCAGAAACTTTGAGGGAAACTGGGTGCTAAATCAGTGAAGGAGGGTTTTCAGAGATGAAGAAATTCTCTTTCTGATAAGAATATATCAATTAGGGGGAACTTGCTACATAGACATGTACCTTCAAGGGACAAGAAGATATATTACAGATTGATTTAATTAATTGTTGACAATGCAGCAACCTAATCCAGGGATCACTGGGTATAATATATCTGGTACCAAGGTGAAACGATTTCAGTAGTAGAACTAAAAAAAATATATAAGAATCTTATTATTTAATAAGGCTTAGAGGCTGAACAAAGCATTTACTGGTAATTTTCTTAAGAATTAAATAAGGGTCTTGTGAGACTTTTAAGGTCGTAAACTTCTTAGACTCTCCTGTATCCAAGAGGACATCAATTTGACACCTTGTGAGCTCACAACTAAGTTTTGATAAGCATTAAAATAAAAGTTATTTTCTAAAATTATCACATTAGTTACTAAGATTTAATTCAAACAGCAAAATTTGATAATCATATTGAAGCGTTGGGTGATATCAACAAAACAAATTTAAATTGGGCGACATTTAATCAGGCAATGTGCAAAACGGTGCACTGAAGGACAAGAAACGCCCTGCGGACTACCAAAAACCAATGCCACCAAGAAACTACAAACTCAGACACCATCTGGGTTTGTGTAGTTCACTACTAAACAAAATCTGTAAATGGAAATCCATATTCCCAGCCCCTATCACAGGTGGAGCATGCTCTAACTCTTCTTGGGTTGATTCTCAACTCTGTGGGAGAAAGTGGGAGAGGCACAGCCTCACTTTTCCCCACGCAGTTTATATTAACACCCATACAATCCACCACGGCTGGATTTACATGGGTTTTGAAACTAAAATGAGATGCAGACGTCGCTGAAAAAGTCTTTGTTGACATTTCCCTCCCAAGGGGAAATGAATTGTGTGCACCATGCACAACAGATAAAACAAAGCAAACACTTTATTCATCACCTCAACTTGCTTACAACCAACCTTCCCTGCAAAGTAATTAAGGAAAAGCTCTGAGATGGACTCACCAGCTATGGAGAGATAAAACTAACTTAAGATGTTTCACCTGATGCTGAACCTGTGCATAGGTAAGGATAGCTGTGATAAACCTGCTCAATGAGGTGGCTGAGAACCTCACAAAAATCCTGCGCACAGCATTGTTTCAACTCCTGGATATGGGAGTGTCAAAAGTATTACGCATCATATCTAGAAAGTGCACCGCCAATCTGCAATCACTGCAGCGCATTTGGGGCATAAGGTGCACGTATGCCCTGTGAAGGAGGGCATGGTGGCCCCAGACTTCTGAGATGACAACATGGATGAGGATAGCAAAGACTTCAGAAAAACAACTGGCACCAACCATGCCTTCTCCTGGGAAGAGGATGGGCAATACATTCTCATAGACTAAGTTTCACTCAAAGTGCGCAAAATGGTACAGAAGGCCTGCAAACGGGAACAGTTATGGCTGCATTACTCATGGCCTCCTCCATCACCCCCAGCCAGTTTCAGGAGGATTTAGAGGAAATTACCCGTGCCAACTAATTAGAGAAGAATACTCAAGATGAAATTTTCTCAACAATTTGAATGAATCCACGTGTATCAATCAAGAATTTAGCTGGACAATTCAGCTTCACTATTGGCGAAAATTTGGGACCCACATCTACAAATTTGAACCCTACAACCACAGAAAGCACCCATCACACTGCACCATACTACCATGAGTCACGAGCAGAAGAGACCAACTCAAACCCAACCAATATCAAACCCGTGGAAAATTTGTAAATGGTAAGGGATCAAACAACTGCACAGGTGGGACAGGCCCTATTACATGGAGCATGTACCAGAAATGGTGCGCTGGGATAAGGCTGGATAGGCCTTCCAACCGATCCTTAGGCGCCACAGGCCCTCAGTGTCAATAGGGACTCTAAACAATGTTGGAGCCAGGGCTCAATCATCCCAAAACATAAAAGATGGACTTTCTGTGGAAACCCCCTGTAAATTTCTTAACCATCCAAGATTCCCACAGTCTATAGGGGAAGATGGATCCTGGTCAGCCGGGGTCTCACCATCCTAATTGGTATGGACGTCCCACTGTGGGGTGGTCATCCATAAACACAAAAAGTTAAAATCATTAACTCATTTTTATATCTGCACAGCTGCATCCTGGTAGCAACAATCACATTCCAGGATGACACAATTTCTATAGCATGAATATATGCACCATGTACTGCAGCTAAGAGGAAAAATCTCTAGAGACCATCTCAACATCCGCCCTCCCACTGGACACCATTCTATTGGGCGACTTCTATTGCTGGTCTGGCACTGACATGGACTGATGTCCTAAACCCATGGAATGCCCCATGGGCACAACAAATTCTGTGCAATTGTGGCATCCCTCAGCCTATTTGATACTCTCCCCATGGGTCACCACTCCTCCATCACATGACTCGCCCCAACATATGCAAGGGAACGCTCATCTCAATGAGACTCATCAACTTCATCCCCACCCAAAAAATTCACCGCTTGAACATCTCCAACTTCGCAGTTAAAAGATAAACTTCTTTGACCAACTCATTTTGGTGCAGCTTTTGACAACCTGAACTTTTGCTTTAGCATCAAACTGAAGGAAGTTAAACCCAGAGCTATAAAATTGCCTGAAATATATGACTGGGTCAAAAATGAAGCCACTATATATGAATTACTAACTCCTTATTAATCGAACCCCATCATAACCTGGTAATAATTCAAAGTTGAACTAATTAATAAAACTCGCCATCTTACCTTGCATAAGTACACCACTGACACAGCCACAATCAGGCGCATCTTGGTGGAACTGGACCACCTCAAGCTCAATGTCCTGAAATTCAGCTACAGCCCCAACTGAGGGTAATTGGGCGTAATTATCCGCTCGCCTAAATGCCCTTATCTATAAACATCATCTCATAAACAAAGTTTCAAGAAAAGGTAATTTCATAAAAGAAGTTAAAACCTTCTCTACATATTTCTCCCATCAATTTCAATTCTGCAGCTACCAGCCTGCATGCACACATGTCTGAAAAAGTGGCAGCACCGTGGCAACTGACCCAGAAGAGGTAAAGGCGGAAGTACACGGCTACCACACCAAACTATACTGTGACACCCAACCAACCCCCAGAAAAATTAAAATTTTATACACACTGCTGGAATACAAAACACATTGCCGGACTATAACCTCTAAAATCTATTCATACAGGAGGAGTTCTGTGACAAAGTCCATGGTGCACAACGTAGGAAATGCTCAGGGCCTAATGGGATACTCTACAAATTGTACAAAAAAGTACTTTAAGCAAATCACCCCCTCCTCTTGGCATCAGTGAACCAGTGCCTGCTGGAGACACGTCTCCTACCTAGTGGCCAGTACTCCTATTTCATAATGTTGTTTAAAAAGGGAAACTAACTGGCCCTGGCCGACTGGCGCCCAATTACTCTCTATTTTCACTGATACAAAACTATTAAAAAAAATTTAGCCATCAAATAAGGTACAATATCCTCCAAAGTTCTGTCACCCAATCAGTTTGGGTTCATACCAGGGCGTTCAATCTGGACCAATATACACTCTGTCGCCGGAGTATGCCAGTTCAAAGAAACTTATGCCCTGGTATTCCTAGACTAGGAGAAGGCATATGCCTGCGTTAGTTGGCTGTACCTGAAAAAATGCCTAAAGCGCCTTCAAACTTCCATTCAGATTCATAAATTGGGCAATGCTCCTTAAAGAGTTTGCATCCATGGCTGTATGCAGCCCTAAATTTCTGACCAACAAGATCAAACCACGCAAAGGGTTTGAACAAGGGGACCCCATCATCTCACTGCTGTATGTCTTCAGTATTGATCCGCTCCTTTGCGTCACTGACTTACGCCTCATGGGCATAACTGCCCAAGGCCAACCAACAGTCAAGATACTAGCCTTTGTGGATGACTGCGTGACAGGTATAGCTAACAACAATGATGCCCAACAGCTGAAATGCACCCTGTAGGAGATTCCATTGTGAGCAACTCATCACTCAACAAAAATAAAATGGAAATAATCCTCTTAGGCAGGTACACTATCAACTGGGCCACAACACCTAAACCCCACAGTCCCCCACGAAGAAACAACCCACTAATCCTACCCTTCACATCATCTCCCTCAAACAGCCTTGTTCGCCACCTTGGGATAAGGCCGGAAACAGGGGGTATGTCAATGAGACAATTGAGAACAACCTACTACTGTGGATGTCCATACCTTCGCCTCCCTCAAAGGAAGATCCCCAGGACTAATGGGGCAAGTTATGGTTGTCAACTTACTCATCATCCCGATGCTATGGTTCCACACCCACACAATTCCTTCACACCTATATTCATATCCTCAGTCCACGCACTTATTCAGAGATGGCTGTGTCCTTAGTCTCGGCCACCTGTACAGGTAGAAACACTCTTCAGCCCACACTCCAGAAGAGGCATGGGCTATTAGACTTTGAAGACCACGCCAACCGCGCATTGGCACCTTGATAGAGGAAGTCCTAGCCCAAGACCTCCCACAACAACAATGGTCTAGAGCAACAATGGCCAACTTCGCACAAGCGCTCAAACTATCCAACCCATACAACCCGTCCAGCCTGCTCACATACCTTGAAAACTGCCCCAATGCAGCGGGCCCACGTGGAACCCCTCACTTCAAATGCCTCCTCTGCACCATTTGACACATAGGGTGGACCATCACTCGAATAGGCTCTAGTTAGGGAAGGGGAAGGCCCAGATCTTGCTTCACGCTAAAGAAACCAGACAACCATCCCCAGAGGGACACACATGACGTGGCCCCGTTCATTGTAAGAATTGGCTACCTGGATGAATTAGATATCCACTATGACCTCATGACACAGAAGGCAATATGGAGGCTAACACATCGTCTGCTCCTACAGCCAAGGGTAATAGCTAACACCTGGCGTTTCCTCAGAAGAACCTACAGAACATCAGATCTCTCAAACTCTTTTCATGAAACTTGCATATCGTGTGGAGGGGACAGCACCCTAAACCACCGCTCAAAGCATGCCACCCATATAGAGCCATCTTGCGGAAAGTTGTGCGTCTGTTAAACACCCACAACGACCAGGAGCTGTCAATCTCCAGAAGCCTCCTCACACTTAAACTTGAATCTCCAATACCACACACACTCCTGCTCCATGATAGTCGCCATTGTACTGTGGACAATCCACACTATATCACTGGATGCCTTCAAGGGATCATGTTGACCATCCATAGGACAATCAGCAGATTTCACCTACAACTACTGGAACACTTTCAAGCCTGGCTATACAGATACATGAAGCCAAAGTAACAATGACACGTTGATTCATGGTTCCCACTCTGGATTCTGCATATGAAAACCTTATTTCACACCTGCTAAATAGGGGAAACCTCCTCAAATTAGGTCATCTAATTCCCCTACACCTAGCGACATCAGCTGGCAACTGATGTAGTTTGTCTACTCTTGGGTGCTAAATCTCGCTATACTTTAATCCCCTATACCATTACATGTATTAGTATTGTCCGTCCTCTGGTCGTCTTGCCTTGATTAAATAATTTAATAAGCATTAAAGTAGGCATAATCCTGTTTATTGCAACTTCATGTGACATAAATGGCAAAGTGGGGTAATTACCAAGACATCAACTGGCTAAATTTCAGGGAGATGAACATTGCCTTCATCAGGATGGTTAATCACTCTCTGACTATTGTGATGTGGACAACAAAAGAATCAACGTATTAAAGACATCTGTTTTCCATTTTACTTCCAATTCAACAAATGTAGCGAGGCCACCAGAGCACAATACTGCTGGACTGGATGATATAGGGAAGAGTATTGGATTAAATGACATACTTACACTTGTGACCTATCCAAGTTTTACAGGATAATGGTATAGACTAACTGAGCACACTAGAACTTTAATCTGAAGTATGCTGAGCTTTATCAGGGCATTAATATAATTGTCAATAATGGCTTAGAAACTTTTATTCAAACAAAATCAAGTTCTTTTATTCTTTCCTAAAGGACCAGGTCCTATAAAGACTACATGTGTAATAGTCATTATAGCTCTATCAGAATATTTAGTAAACTTTAGGACTCTAAAGAAACCTCTTGGCGGAATATAAGTCGTCACCAAAGCAAATTTTTGATATTAAATGCAGGTGATATCTCTCAGATAATTCTAAGCAATCATTAGTCAAAACTAGGCGACTTCAATTAATGAAAGGTAAATTAGATCAAGCGTAACTATATTAGGAAATAAATAGTGCTTGAAATAGTATTAGAATATAATCAATAAGGAGTAAATGTGAGGAATATTCCAGATGATGAGATATAGACGCATACTATATGTAAAATATAATTTAGATTTGGTATTTATCATTAAAAGTCGGACTAAAACTAGTGAATATAACACAGTTAAGTGTTTTCCATTATCTTCCATAGGGAAGCCAACAGATAGTTAGTTAGAATAAATGACATACCGTTGTTAAAAGTGGTAAATAGAGGAGTTAAATGTTCATTTATCCTTGGTCATAGTCTTGAGTTGGTACTACCTTGTTTGTTCATCCTTCCCTGTCTTATTGGCCTGTAGAGTACTAATGGGCAATTCATCTTGAATTTGTTAGTTGTAAACTTGCCATTATCAATTATTTAATGCTATTAAATTAAGTTTAATAATAATCTTGGGCCCTAGTCCCAATAAGGTATTGATCACTAAAGTAATATTAAGTATAAGAAAAAATTTCCTTAGTAAATATATGTATCATGAGCCCATTGTTGAAACTTCACACTTACTAGACGAATACCTCAATTCCCTCTCCATGCCTCAACTAGGGATGATATTGATTTTGCTATGGTCAACCAGCCTTGTTTTGGTCTCAACTGCCAGAGTTGGGCTGGAGGTGGTAACCCGTGGTAGTTGGAGTAGATGTTATCCTGGGATCTTAAAAGTTGGTTTTCAGTCACATAGTATGTAGGCAGTTGATGATAGGACATATTATATTATAAATTTAATTCGCCTAGTATACTTGATTTTGAAGAGGCGGGGATACCAAGATTTGATTAATTCTCCTCACTTAGGAATGGCAACTTTAGTTAGATGTTAGGATGGAAGATCTGAGTATGAGGAAAAAAGATAGTCTATTTAGGCTTAGTTCGAAAATAGAGCTCAGCGTTCAATTCTCAAATTGGTAGACATTTTTTCTAAGATAATTGATATTTCTGGCTTGGAAGTTAATATAGACAATGAGCAGAGGGGCGTAGGAAGCACTCATGCTTCTATGGTAAACATGACCAAAGACTAAGTAGATGGGGGTAAATGCAAAATTGAAAACAAAGCTGCATAAAGCAGTTGTATAGTTATCTTACTTAACCCTACAATTGAACTTAAAGCAGCTCCAGAGATCAAGTAAGCAATCTGTCACAGGAGAAATCTTGGCATCTTTCTCTGCAAACTTTGAGGATGAGTGCACTGGTAAAGGGAGTAGTGGTAAGATGAGTTGTTTGGCCCAGTTGAAATATTGATGAAGGTGAGAAAATTGCGGTTTTGCCTTACTAAAAATTCATGATGGCAGCTGGCTAGTTATTAAATTATTCTACCAGAAGGATCTGTCACCATATAGAAAATGTGGAGTCTTCAGATAAATAATGCATCATGGAAAACAGATCTAGAGCACAGCTTTGCATAAAATAAAACAGGCAGTCAGGATGCAACTTCATAAAATCCCTGAAATTGTATCAAGTTTCATCAGGAAACCTTTTTGCTGATGTTGGAAGGAAATCAATTTTTAGTAAAGGGATAAATAGCAATAGTAATAAAAAAATTTCTAAATAACTAAACGGTAAAAAAAATTAAAGCAGTAAATAGAGAACTTTGGTCTTTAGGTCACTTGGCTCAGCTAACCTGAGGGAAATGTAGGGGTTTCCAGTAACATCAGCTGAAATTAAGAAATTTGGCACTAAACATTTTTTTAGTGTCCCAATTGAGCAGCTCTGAGCCTTGGCTCTGAAAACAGAGCAGAGTGGCAGTAGGTCATATTTATTTGCTTTATTTGGCTCATTGAGAGGTTCTGGTGCTGCCACAAAATTAGATTCGAGCTTTTCTTGCTGGTCTTTGGTGGTTCAAATGTTAATTTCAGGGCTTGAGGAGCTTTGGCGCAGGGAAACAGTGAAAGTCCTGAGGCATCTAGGTTGCTGTTTTGATATCAGCGATGTAACAATGAGAAGCATCAGTGTAGAGGAATGGAATAGGCGTCAAGGTATTTAAGTTGGTTTTTTTGTTAGCAAAACAGTAAATGGTATAAGCACAAAGGAATAAAAAGGGTGCTGAGGCATATAGGGTGGTTGTTTTAGTTGCAAAACAGCAGGAAGCGTCAGCTCAGATAAGAAAGCGCTACAGAGATTCTAAAATGATATTTTCAATCTATCATTAAAAAAATTGAGGAGCTCCAGAGCAGAGAAAAGAGAAGGGTGCTGAGGCATTTGGGTTGGCTGCTTCAACTTTATTATCAAAACAGCCATGATTTAAAGTACATGGAACTGGAGCTGGCGTCATGCCATTTAAGTTGGATGATTTAACTTAGTTATTAAAAAAGCATAAAAAGCTTCAGCGCAAGTAATGGAGATGGCGCCTAGGCACTTAAATTAAAGTTGTCTGTAGGAAACCAGCCAAATCTTGCTTCTTGGTGCTTTATTCCTTCTGGTTTCCACAAAAGTTTATAAAAAACTTTAAAGTTAAATATAAAGCTCTAATACAAATGAGTTTTTTATTTTTAAGAGCGCAATAAAAGGAAAAAACGACATCCCTCAAAATCCAACCATTAAATACTTAAAGTATTTTGAGGGTTGAGGGGATTTTGAGGATATTTTTGGAATAGCTTAGCCTAGTCCAAATTAGGAAATATGATTAAACAGCATATTAAAACTCGGGATACTTGCTTCATGTCAGCGGAATTATGATAGGTGAATAATGATTGGCTAAAATGTACCCCATGAGGTAATAATTTTATGTACTTCAGATAATCCCCATTTGAGAAATTTCTTTCACCTTGTGTAACCCCCAACAAGCCTATAAAAGGGGGGTCCCGTTTAGGTGCTTTGAAGGACCTTAATATGGTTGGTGCAGTACCTTCTGATGGTTGCCCCAAGGTCCATTGTGTATCCAGAGTAATTAGACCGTTCAAGCTTACATTTAGTGCCTTTGCAGGTTTTGAATGGTGTTACCCTGATTAATGGGTTCCACCAAGAATTGGCCAGGGTATTTTGGCTGATATCCTTAATATTATCATTTTTCGTTATTATTAAAATTTCTCTTAGTAACATCGGAAAATTGCAAATGGCCAACATTTCCCTAGTTGGCTGAAATCAAACTAAAACATTCTTATCTTTCAGCTGTGAGGGCAAATGTTCAACATAACTCCCCTCAACGAATGTTAGGGGAGAATAGGGCTGTAAGAAACAGCCATGTACGCAATCAATGATAGTACCAGTCGCTAGAGATTCAATGAAGTACTCGTTTCCTCTCTTGTAGATGATGGTGAAAGGACCCAACCCAAATTTATCAAGCTTACCACTTCTAGGAGTGATACAGATATGGTATTACAATACCATGTCAGACACTTGGAATGTAGGTAGTGTATTTGGAGCTCATTGGTAGTCTGCCCTTCTTTTGTCACTGTTTCTGCTAAATTGGTCATAGCTTTGGATTTGAATCTAATTAAGCGCTGAGCTAAGAATCTTAAGACTTTCTCAGATTCCTCGACTCTAGAAGAAAAACTTCTTTAACTAATAATGCAGTTATGCCTGGTTCCCACCCATAAAAGACAAGAGTGGAGACATTTTTAGAATCCGTTGATAGCTAATCTGGTAAGCTATAAGAGCACTGGGTAGTTATTGATCCCAGTGAAGAGGATCAGATGAGGCCATTTTTTAAAGGAATGGAAACAAAGGTTCCGTTTGCTCTTTTCAAAGTCCCATTGGTACAGGGATTATATGGAGCTGAGAAAAGTTGTTGTGCTCCCATATATGTGGCCAGGATTTTCACTCCTCTGGAGGTGAAGTTCTTGCCATTATAGCAGAGTAGTACTTGGGGGCAACCATGACGAGTGAAGATGTGATGATGTAAAAGGGTGGCGGTGACCTTGGAAATTTATGCAGGAAGAGCACAGCTTCCACCTACTTAGTGAATGGTCAATAGCTACTAGGATAAATCTGTTTCAAATAGTAGACTGATGAAGTGGACCTACTACATCCAAACTGATGGTGTGGAATGGTTGTTGAGGAGTAGTTGGCTGATACTGGTATCTAATCTTGAAACTGGATTGCTTCTTACATGTAAGGCAGGCTTCCAAGACGTCAACAATAGATCCCATCATACCATCCCAATAAAACCGATTTTTAATCCACTCATAAGTTTTCTGTGCCCTTCCATGACCTAGGGTGAAATGAGCTTCTAGGATTGCAGGTGCAAGTTCTGAGGGTCAAAGGTAAGGTAGCCATTTTGTCCCCACCTGCTTATACAACTTCCCATTCTCCACTTTAGGGCTATGTGAGTGCTGGGCTAACATTTTCTGAACAGGCTCATCCTCATCCTCCCATTCATCTGAGGTCATTAAGAGGTCATGTAACCTCTCCATCTCAATATTACACAAATGAAGGACTGGCAGCTGAGTCAACCCATTAACATTCATGTGAAGGTCCCAGCACAGTGTTAGATAATTATTTCATAATGCGAGAGCTTTAGATCCCAGTGAGCTAACCAGCCAGCAGGATACTTCATATATTGTACTTAATTCATCAAAGCGTGGTCATTAACTACAGTGAAGATGGTCCCATATAGCAAAGGGCGGTAGTGCTTACAGCTAACAAATTGCAAGGCACTCCTTTTCTATAAAGCTGTAGTTGCGTTCCATCTTTTAAAGCATCTTAATGAAAAAGGATACAGGATGATCTGCACCGTTTTCATCTAATTGAGCTAAGATGGCCCAAATAGCGTAGTCTGAGGCGACAGTAAACTAGATAAAGGGTTTAATATAATTTGGGTGCTGTAGGATAAAACGTTGTTTTAGCAGTTGCTTCAGCTCTCAAAAGCTGCCTTTTGTTCAGCACCCCAATAAAAAGGGTATTCTTGGTTAATAGATGGACAAGGGGATATCTGAGTTGGGCGAACTTGAGGATGAACTGATGGTAATACTCCACCATCATTAAAAATACCTGATTATCCCATATTTTTTTTGAGGGAGGCATTTTTGAGGTTTCTTCGACCATGTCCTGTATGAGGTATACCCCTCATGGGAAATGGAATGGCCAAGGAAATTCAATTTCCTTTAGAAAAAGGTTCACTCTAAAGGTTTTAACTTTGTATTAGACATAGGTAACCATTGAAACTCCATTTTCAATTGATCAAGATGTTTGTTAAAGGTTTTTTAGAACAACGTATTGTCATCAAGATAGACTATGATACAGATTAACTTTAAGTCCTGCAAAATGTGATCCATTGCATGCTGGAAAGGTACAGGTGCGTTGCACAACCCTTGAGGTAATCATGTGGTTTAGGAGACCCTCAATACAAACAAGGGCGCATTTCTCCTGATCCTGAGGAGAAAGGTCCATTTGCCAATAGCCGCTAATCAAGTCCATTGAGGATATGAAGTTAGATATGAAGAGCTGTGCTAGGGCGTCATCAATGTGAGGGATAGGTTGGCTATCCTTTTTTAAGGTTATTTATATTGTGGTAGTCCATGAATATCCGATGACCTCCATTTTATTTTTAATCAGCAAAATGCGAGAAGACCAAGGGCTTCTGAAGGAACTAGGAACCCCGCGTCTGTTAACTGCTGGAGATCTGTCCTCATATGCTGTTCTTCAACCTTTGACTTGCGATAAGGTTTGGACTTAATAGGATGGGCATCAACCACATTAATGTAGTGGCACCTGCTCTTCATGTATCCATAGTCACTACTGATTTGAGAATAAGTCGCTATAGTCGTCTA
The DNA here is from genome assembly GCA_022478985.1 of Massospora cicadina. Taxonomy (NCBI): domain Eukaryota; kingdom Fungi; phylum Entomophthoromycota; class Entomophthoromycetes; order Entomophthorales; family Entomophthoraceae; genus Massospora; species Massospora cicadina. The sequence goes on along the minus strand of JAKSZP010005266.1, from coordinate 109,794 downwards.
ATAAAGTATGAACTTTTTTCAGCTCATCTGGGGTTAACTCATCCGAAATATGGAAGTTTGGCAAGGTACATACCAAGTTATCCATTGGCAACCCCAAATCCATCATCAAGCCAATGTAGTGGATACGTTTAATGTCCTCCACCAAGATTAAAAGTTTCTGCCAATCTCCTGGTGTTTTCTTATGATCATTTCCTTGCTGGTATGGTTTCCCAGCAGAATAGAAATAGGCCATTGGTAGGCCAGGTCTAGTATCCTAGGTAATATCTGAGGCTCCAAGGGGCTAACGCCCTCAAGACTTATGAGGTACAACAAGAAGTTGTGTGGGATTTGGTAAGTGAATTTTATGTCCACCACTCGTTGTTCACCTGACTTGATCACAACTTCATCTGCAGCAAAGAAAGGGATTTCATCCCTAGCATCCACTAAATCAGGCAATTTTTTGGCGTTGCGCCCAGAGGTGGAATAATGCAAAGTCATAGCAGAAAAAAATATTCAACTAGGCAAGAGTACTCGTTTTTGCAGGGATCTTTTATTGGATAATACTAAAGGGACTTTGTAGTTGAGTAATAAGAGGACATCTTGTTTCAAGTTGATTATTCCCTCATACTCAAACATGAACTAGGTACCTATGAGCATATCATAAGTGTTGTTGTCCAAAGCCACTGCATGGGCTTATAAGATGAGCTTTCCAATTAGAATGGGAAGGGAAGAGTATGCCCAATGGCACAGGTATTTTTTTGCCTGCGGTTCCAATTTTTGATTGTACTCCAAGTCAGGCGCTAGCCTTATCTTTATAATGAGCTTTGTGGAAATTACGTTAACTGAGGAGCCAGTATCCAAAATGGTCATCAACCAGACTTTTTAAATGGCCACTTCAACCTTGTGAGGGTGTCGCCAAAGTTAGGAGACAGGTCTAAAAACTCCTTGATCCTGAATGTGGAGGTTAGTTTATGAGCAGTCTCAGGGTATTTATCATTATGATTTTTTAATGTATGGACCAGCTAAAGAGGTAAAATCAAACCAGCTAAGAACTGATCGTCATTTCTGGCAGTGTCAATGACTCTTGGACACCCTAGATCTTTTGGCTGAGGTATTTTTTAACAGGTATGGTGGTCTCGTCTACTCCTCCAGCATTCAAATGATCAGGCACCTCCACTTCCGTGAGTGCTCCCAATATGTAGTAACCAACGTCATAATAACACCATCAGATTCATCTCCAGGGTATTCTCAACAACTGGCAAGGTCGCAATTGAGGTAGGGGAGACAGGTACAAGAGTTTAATTAGCTGCCCTCTGACCAAACATCTTTTCAGAAAACCCTTTATTGTTACAGTTGGTTATGCTTAGGGCACGCAAATATAAGCTTGGCTGGAGGGGAAGGCACAGCGGCTTTAGTGAGATTGTATGGGAGCACAATATTAACTTCATTACAGGTCTTAGGCCTACAGAAGGAAATGATTTCTGTTTTAAGCTACAATGAGGGAGCAGGTTTCATTGGAAGGATAGGAACAGGTGGGCGCACCCCAACTGTTCTAGAGGCAAAAGCTCCTCATTGGTTAGAACTAAATGTTTCATCTCAGATTCATTTGTTGTTTCAAATGAATGGAAATTGTCAACGTTTATCAGAGCCTCTTTTATGTCGCAGATGTCTATGAAGTGGCGTTTTACTAATGATATGCTTGGCTAGAGAGGGTTGAGAAGCCGACCCAGTTAGCATAGCTGCAATAGCATCATCAATATTTAGCATGTGAAACGTTGACAACCTTTGCGCAGCAAGGTAAAATCACTCAGCAAAGGCAGCGTTCTGTTCATCCTCATAAATGCTAAGGAACATAAAGGCCTGTTTATCTCTGTTTAAACTTTGTTTTGAACCAATTTAAGCCAAAAGAGCCTCTTTCACCTCTGGCCAGGTATTCAGTTTGTCCATGTAAGGAACTATCTTCTCTTCTGCAGAAGACTTAAGCAAGAAGGATGTGTTTAATTTTTTTTCTTTTTAATGAGCCTTGCATTACAGATTTATAGAAAGGCAAAAATGAAGCAACGCTCCCACACTGGGAGTGAACTTGTATTTTAAGGGGGTTTTAATGGGCGCTGCTCAAGCTTTTTAAATGGTTTAAAGCGCTTCCAAGTTGCTTTTCTAAGGCAAATATTCTTTAATTAATTTTAAGGAGAAGAGTTGGATAATTGCTCACTTTGAAATCTTCCGATTTTTAATTGATTTTTGTGGTGTACAGGGTGCCCTGCTTAAAAAAACTTTGTGGGACTCCGGCTGATTGTTGCTCACTGGTGCTGGATGCCGCAGGATTACTCAATATATTTATTTAAAATGAGGATAAATACTCTTAAACAACAAGCTTTCTTTATAAGTTTGTATCAGTGTTGGCATAGGGAAAGAAAAACAAACTTTCTTAATATCTTACCGTTCAGTATTTAAGCTGTATTGAGGGTCAAAGAGAATTTAATGGTAAGTTTGGAATAGCATAGTATGGTCTAAATAAGGAATATGTAAATTTGTAATTAGAGCTCAGAAACTTGCTTCACTTTGGCTTAATGATAGATGGGGAGATATTTTAAAGAAAGACATACCCATGGGGTAACAATTTAATAAATTTTAGCTAATCTCCATTATAGAAAGCCATTGCACTTGGGGACCACTGCCAAGCCTAATTAAGGGGGTAGTCTCCGCTTAGGTGCCTTCTTTGAACTAGATGTGTCCTAGGGAGAGACCTCTGATGGACTTCCTAGGGTTCTTATGTGGTTGGGGCAATTTGACTTCCTGATTTCGTGCTATTTGTTTATATACTATTTATAAAAGTGTAATCCCAATTTGCAGGGTTCCACTGTGATTTGACTGGGGTCTTTTTGTTTAATAAAAACGTTATTACTACTTAAATCACTCTTATCATCATTGAAAACATATAAATGTCTGATATTTCCCCCTTTCAGACAATTTTGACCCTAATAATTTTTTTCTTGAAACTGGTATGGAAAATGTCCAACAATGTGCTTGATATTTCTCCCAACATGCTAGTATCTAGGATTCCTCTATTTTAACAATCTTTAATTTGTACTATGTCTATTATGTTTTGACCTTTCAACTTTTTCATTTTACCATTAAAAAACCATTCCAGTTGTTTATTTATTTATCTCAGATGATGGCGCTATAGTTAGTTCTTTCCTGTGACATCATATATCATTTTACTTTACTTTTTGATGCTATACAATTGTAACTGAATGTCATAAAAGATTAGTACATATAAAACAACTGAGCTATATTTTGTGTTACTGTAATATATGTTATTCTTTAGCATGATGGCAAAACAAATATCTAAATTTGACTAGCTCATAACAATAATTTTGTAAAAACATAATTGAAGGTCAAAAAGCAATTTATCTATTAGGGTATTAAGAGAAATAGAGTGGTATTCTAGATAACAGTCTTTGGTTTATTTGTCATAATTAAAAAACCTAAACATAAATCAAAATTATACTTTTTAATTTAAATTATAGTTTCCTGAAAAAACAATTTGACAAATTTTTAATTTATTCTTATCAAAGTATATACTTTACATTATAACTTTTTTCTCTAGAATACAATATTGAAAAAAGATATTTGCAAGGTTGGTGTATCCCCCCTTTAGGTTGGGATCAACTAGTGCTAAAAAAAGAGAAAGATATTTGTCAGAGTACAGGCGTTACATGAGAAATCCTGGTTTTTAGTGAAATTATTCAAGCACCATGAATGCACCCATAGGCCACAAAGTACTGTAATTTTAATCATATGTGAAATTGACACAACCTATGAATGGTAGGGAAGTTTTAATCCATTAAAATGGTTGTTGAAATCCCGTTGGCTAGTGCTCAAAGGTGCTGATTTCCAGAAGAATTTCAACAAAAAAATTTTCTTACTCTGCCAAATTATTTGGCACAATTACAAAATACAAAACTATAAAATAATTTATAATATTCCAAGTAGCAGCTTGGGTGAGATAATGATACTTATTAAACCGACCTCCCTATTATTTTAAAGTCTCAAAGGCTAATACTAAGTTAGGTATTCAGTAAATACTGAGTAAAGAGTCTTAGACATTTGGACGATCTGACTAATCAGCACTCCAAAAATCTCCGCACCTTATCTGGTCTCAACCTCATATGATTGGTCTACTGTAGGTAGGATAGAGCCATGGAGAAAAGATTTAATATATTACATCCAATCATGCTTATCAAAATTAAGCTCATTGGTGCCGAATTCAACCTAATTTTGCTTGTGATTCGTGGGTAAAATTTCTTCATCCTTTGTGACCCACCCAAGCCTATAAAAAGGGTGTTTTTATAGGAAATGACACTGAATTAGTTCTAGTGCTTGGTAGACCCTCCAACTCAGGTGTGGTATTCAGCTGAAAGAGAGCGTCAAGGGAATCCATATCTGTCCTGTTTGACTGAAGGCAAGGAGTAAAATGATTAATCAAGTTAAATCATATGCTGAAAGCTAAGCCAGATCATAATATTAAAATCTGTACTATTATTGCCATAATATTCTACTCTTAGCTGAGATGCAATTGACAACATCACCCTCAAGAATTTAATGGATAATAGGGCCATAAGAATTGGCCATGTAACCGATATATGCTAATACCTGTAGCCAAGGGCTCTATAGAAGCTCGTCACCTCTCTTGTAGAGACAGTGAAAGGACCATCCTAAATTTGATTCAAGCTTGCCTCATCTAGGAGTGATGTGGTTATGGCAGTACATGACCATGTCAGAGACTTTGAAGGAAGGCAGGGGAGCCTGGACACATTGGCAGTTTACCCTTCTTTGTATAACGGTTTTAGCTAAGTTCTTTTTGAATTTCAGATTAAAGCTGACTGATATGCTTTGCCAATCTTCTCATTGCTTTTACAGGTTCCTCAACCTCATAAGTGAGACATCCTTAACTAATAGTCTGGTATTCCTGGTTCTCTACCATAAAAAATATGAGATGGTGACATTTTCAGGATCTTATAATAACTAACCTGGTAGGTCATAAGAGCACTAGGCAGGAATTGAGCCCAGTGCAACAGGTCAGGAGAGTCCATTTTCATAGGTTCAATACTAAAGTTTCATTTGCTCTCTCCGCTGTCCCATTGGTAGAATGATTATAGGTGTCTAAGAAGAATTGCTGTGCTCCCATGGAGGTAGCCAGGACTTGACCACTCTGGAGGTGAAGTTCCTCACATTGTCACTGTGTAGTACCTGGGGGTAGCCATGGCGAGTAAACATGCTGATGCAGGAAGAACACAGTTTCTGGTCGTTTGTGCTGGGAGAGACAAATCTTCAATCCACTTAGTGAAATGGTCAATTCCTTCCAGATATATGTTTTCATGGTAGTTTTCAGGAGAAGACTTACCACATTTAGTATGATAGTGTGGAATGGTTGTTGAGGGGTAGTCAGTTGATATTAATTTCTGGTTCTGAAACTGGATTGCTTCTTACACGTGAGACAGACAATCAATACTTCAACATTGATCTTCATGATTGCTTCCTAATGGTTTCGCTCCATAATCTACTCCTAGGTTTCCTTCACTCTCTCATGACTTAGGGTAGAGTGAATATAAATGATAGTAGGTGCAAGTTCCAAAGGTTGAAGGTAGGGCGACCACTTTTCCCCCACCTGCTTATACAACTTCCCGCTCCCCACTTTGTTGTAAGAGTGCTGAGTTACCTTTTTGAACACTCATCATCATCCTCCCAGTCATCTGGGGTCATTAAGAGGTCAATTAACCATTCCGCCTCACTGTTATCCAAAAGCAGGTCTGACACTCCAAGTTAACTCATCAACATTTATTTGGCAGGTTCCAGCGCAGTGTTTGATCTTCATGTCATAATGTTGTTGCCTTAGAGCCCAACACGCTAACCGGCCAGTATGATCCTTATATTTTGTAACTATATCAAGGAAGAATGGTCTGTAACCACAGTGAAGGTCGTTCCATACAGGAAAGGGCAGTAGTGTTTCACAGCTAGCATAACGGCAAGGCCCCTTTTTAGTGACGCTATAAATACATTCTGCTCTAATAGCATCTTGCTAAAGTATGATATGTAATGATCTACCCCGTCTTCTTCCAATTTAGCCAAGATGGCCCTGACGGATAGTCTAAGACGTTGGTAAACAAGATGAAAGTTTGCCATAGTGTGGGTGCCGCAGGATAGGACATTGATGTAGCAGTTGCTTTAGTGTCTCAAAAAGTGGCCTTCTGTTCTGCACAATAATGATAAGGAGTGTTCTAAATCAATAAGAGGACAAGGGCTCGCTGAGCCAGGAGCTTTGGGATGAACTGATGGTGATTGTCAGGGATATAGCAGATAAATTTTAAACTGACCTGCCAGTCAGGATGAAAAAGCACCAAAAAGACAAGCCAGAATGCCAGGGGTTTTTCCACTCAATAGACGTTTAAATGTGCTGGAAGATAAGTAGCAATGGAGTGCCAACGGGCCACAAATGCAAAAAAAACAACCCAGTAAGAAACCAAGCTGTTGCAGCCTCATGACTAATGGCCTGGGCGTAGGGTGTTGTGAGATTGGGAAAATCCATAAAGTCTTTGACATGATAAGCCCATTTGACTATGGTGGGGACCAAAGTTAGCAACATGATTAAAAAAACCAAGTCAATACAAGTCATTTGGGTCTACATTGCAGATGTCCCAGAGATTTGGCAAAGTAAAATTTAACTTAGTTAAATAAATTTTGGCATGGGAAGATTTTTAATGGATTAAAAGTAAGAGAGTTGACCATCAATTTCCTCAGTGTGCTAGACTGCTTAAATAGAGATTGAATGGTGAATAGCTTAGGATAGTGTGGTTTTGGGCCCTTGAGATTTGACCTATCCTGGAGAACTTTGAGCAGGGGGGAAACAAAATATTTTGGAATTAACTTTAAAAATATTGGCAGCGTGCTATCATTGTCAGTTCATCCACAGATGCCCAAATTGTGGCTTTTCTGCAGTTTTAACAAATTAGAGCAATGGATTTCGCCAAATGTGCAACGTGAACCTCCCAGGGTCACCCCACATAGGGGTGGTCCCAAGAGGTTGGGAATAGGTTTTGGGCGCCACCCACAACTAGTCTCACTGACATCCAGTTTGCCAAGCAAGATCTGTCCGATGAATATTTTAATATTTTTGGGGAGGTTTTTGTACTGCGCCACAATTTACCAATGGCCTGAAGCCATCAGCAACTTTTGCCTAAGATTCAACTATAGACGCTTTATTTGGCAAAAGTACACGCCCACCAATCTTTGTCACTGATGGTTTGAGGCTCTCAGGCCTTGATGACAAAGGTTTTTTGTCATCATTTTCGATAGGTCCATTTACCTCATGGGGATACTGACTCTACAATAGCTTGACACAAATTACCTTTATTCACAGTACCAATTAGGCTAAAGTTAACACTGAGATAGATGGCAGGGTCCTCAAAGGGTAAGCTATTACACATTACTTGTTCACCACATGGGCGAGGTCACCCTTGGGGATTAGAGGGGCAGCTGGCTTTCTTAGACCTTTTTGAGTGGGAAAGGGAATGCCACCTGGTCTAAGTGGAGGGAGCACTCCCCCAGACTTATATTATCCTTCACTTTTACCAAAGAAGGAGCGCCACCACTAGGAAATTAAGTGAGGGCCAATTCTTATGGGCCTTTAGAAACTTGATTGCCATTAGCGTAGCAATTTTTGAGGGAGGATGTGGAGCATCTGAGTGGGTGGCGTGAAAAGCCTTGATGAGCTCCAAGCTGTTTAACCAGCCCTGATTGCCAACCCAGCTATTTTTGTAGGCAGGATAGCCTTTCCATGCAACTAAATATTGAGCTTAACAGCGTGTCTTGTCAGGAAGCCAGGATACCCTCAAATTCAGCTTCTTCCGCGCCTGATGGATTATAAGGTTTTAAAAGCTCTCTGGTGCATTTGGCACCTAAATTTTAATGAATTAATTTTCAGGAGAAGTTACACTCTCTAAGCTGATTTATATAAAATTTTTAGGGGGTTTTCAACCACTTGATATTAAATAAGGGTTCTTTAAATAACAGTTATAAGTCTTGGGACCATCTAGTACTAAAAAAATAACAGTTACAAGTCGATAGTTATATGGTTTTCTATATGAAGGTGACATGGGGTAATAAAAGCAAACCTTCTTCTTATCTAAAAGCTTAGTTTTAGAATTACCCAGGGCTTGAAGTGCAATGGGCACCCATTTCACTATTAGCTTTGAGCCTAAATAGGAAATATGGGCGTATGACCTATCAGAGCTCTTGAATCTTAGCTCGGCTGCGTTGGATTTTTGGCTTAGAAGAAGGCTCACTGGAGCTTTTGGCCTCGAATCCAACAATAATTGGGAGTGGCTTATTTCACCACTTGTATAAAAATATCTAAAAATATAAAAATATATTAAGGGTCTATTTTTATAGCATTTTATTAAGCGCCGCGCAGGGATAAAAGAGAGAGTATCTTTAATAAATCAATAAAGGTATATAAACGTCAAGGCTCGTCATTCATACAGCTTAGGGATATCCAGATTTAGTAATATGTGATTCTAGCCTAGGAAGCTTTTAAAACTCACTTTCTTTTTTTAGTACTAGATGGTCCCAACCTGAGGGGTTTTAAAACTCACTTTCACTTAGGATGAATCACTAAATAAAGAATTATTTTGGGGTAGGACGTAACTGAGAGATAACGACTTATTATATTTGAACCAATCCCCTTTTATAAAGATATTTTCACCTTGGGAAATACCAGCCGCCCCTATAAAAGGGGGTTGTCCCGCGTAGGTGCTGGTATGGGACTTGTAGGGGTTGGGGGAGATCCATCTGATGGACGCCCTAGAGTCTTCTGTGAAATTAGAGTAATTTTATTGTTAAAATAAGTGTTAATTGCCCGTGAGGTATTCAAACTAGTGTTACCCCAAATTGCGGGGTTCCACCAAGAATTGGCCAAGGTCTTTTAGCCAATTTCTTCCTTATTATTTTTTAAATAAAAGCCATTATTGGGTACTAGTAAATGTCCGACATTTCCCCTTCTCAGCTGATTTAGACCCACAACATTCTTATCTTGTTGCTGGGAGGGAAAATGTCTAACACTCTTTAGTAGAACAGCCAATAAGAGTGAGGATAAGTATGACATGTCTGTGAGGCAAAGATTTCATATGTTTGAGCCAATCACCTTGAGGGATAAAGTTGCACCTTGTAAGACCCTCTCCAATGCTATAAAAGAGGGTTTTTGCGCCATAGTTGCTTGATTTAAATTAGAATTGGGCTAGGGAGGAACCTTCAATAGACTCCCTAGATTTCGCCGCATAGTTGGTGTAATTTGCTTATTTGAACTCATACTATTTTGCCAAGAATTATTTGTAAGAGTGTTACCTGATTTAAAGGGTTCAACTGGAGATTGACCGAGGTCTTTTAGCCGATTTTAACCTTATTAAATTTGAAACATTATATTAAGCAGTGTTAGGTAATTGTTCAACAAGCACCAATTTAGAGTTGTTGTGATGTTGGACTCCCCCATCATTAGAACTAATTTGCACCCAAAACATACTTTTTCCTTAAGTGGACAGGCAATTGTCTGACAGCGCCCTATACTACAATGGGCTCTGGTTCTGATGGGATTGCCCCTTGAATAGGACAGAAGAGAGAAATGGTGAAACTAGATGTTGCTTCCAACATGGTGGCAATTATAAATGGAAGGCGCCATTTCACAAGTCCTCTAAAAAAATAGACCCAAGCGTTTACTTGCAAACTTGCGCATGGGCACCTTCATGCACAAGAGGCGTGTTTTAAGCATGAGTTGTAAACTCGCACTTATTTCATGTGCTGAAACTGCTTTTTATCCTCATTTCATTTATAATCACTTATGGCCTTGATAAAGTGCTTCTAAACCAAGAACTGTGTGGCACAAATGTGCTGAGCGTGATTGGCTTCAGCAGGTACCTCTGGGCAAATTCATGGACTAACCAAAAGGGATGGATTATATCCCAAGGTATCTTCATACTGAGAGAAGCCTGTGGATGCATGTGTCCCATTATTATATGCAATCTGGACAAGAGGGAGGTCGTTCAGCCAGGTATCCTGAGCGGCTGCAGCGTAACAGTGCAGGTACTGCTTTAAGGTCTTATTGACTTATTCAGTTTGAACATCTGAATTTGGATGGTACGCATTGGAGTGATAAGGCAAGTTCTTCAAGATTCCCAAGAGTTGGTTTTAAAACTTCACCATAAATTGGGTTCTCTGGTCATTGAAAAAATTTACTGCAGTAGTATGAACATCAAAAAAACATGCCGCATGAATAGGCGGGCAGTTTCTTTGTAAGTAATGGTTGAGGAGCACAGGATAAACAGGGGGAAATTTAGTAAGCGGTCTATGATTACCATGACCGCTGTAAACCCCTTGGACCTGGGTAGCTCAAACTTAGAATTCCACGGACGCCAATGTCCCATTCCCTCTGCCTGCTGCAAGGGGTGAAGGAGACCATTCCTACTAGACTGATATGATTTGGCCTGCGCGCAAAATCACACAGTTGGTGATCCATGCCAAAACATCCTTCAAAAAGCCTGGTCAGTTGAAGTACGCATTACTAAATTGATTCATTTCTTATTCCCAAGATGGCTAATTCTTAGTCATGATGAGCTTAACCGACTTTGGCTTGGAGAAGGGGAGAGACCACACCTGCGACCTAAACTGGATGCGGCCCTTGGCCAGAGAATAGTGGGAATGCTTGGAGGAAGTGAGGGACAACCAATCCAAAAAATCCACCCCTTTAACACGTGCTGTCTGTGCTTCTAATACCTGCAAAATCAAAAGCGCTTCTGAAGCTAAATATGCTGCAGAAACTGTGGGAGGAACAATGGCCGAGATTTAAGCAGGGATAATGACCATGACAGGATCCGCCTCATCTGATCAGCTGGGCAAAGTCTGGGATTTTAGATTGAAAATTTGCGAAGGATATTTAGTGCTCCCTTCACAAACTTATATTTGAAGTTAAAGCTGCACATATCCTGGTAGTTTTAGGCCTGCCGGTGCACCAACTTCTGTGGCTTGCAGAAATAAAGGAGATCAAGGTGGTCTGTATGCACCATTAACTCGTTCTGAGCACCCTGAAAGAGATACCACCAGTGGGTCAAGGCCCAAGCCACAGCTGCCAGCTCCTTGACATAGATGGCCCAGGATTGCATGGTGGAATAAAAACTCGTGGTAAAAATAAGTGACTGGGTGTTTCAACCTGTTGTGCTCTTGGAGCAAGACAGCCCTTCCGTGACAGAAGATGCATTACATGCTACAATTTAGGGTTTAGAGGAATCCGCATGCTTAAGAATGGAAGTTGACAAAAACCCCTACTTATTTGAATCAAATGCCTTCAGGCACCTGGGTTTCCAGTGAAAGGGAACGTTTTTGCCCATGAGCGGATTGAGAGGGGCGTCATACTTTCAAAGCGTGAAAGAAATTTTTCTGGGAATATGAGGGTACCCAAGAAGCTTCTCAATAACTTCTGAGTTGTTGTAGTTAGTCACTCACAGATGGCATCCTTTTTTCTGGGCGGAATGGCGTTCCCATCTTTCAAGGTGAGATTGCCCAAAAAGGTGACTCTTCCTAATAAATTTCTTATTTTGTCGGCTAGACAAACAAACAAGCCTTATGCAGGACAGCCACTACCGCCTCCAAGTCTTTTGCATGTTGTTTGGGGGAGGGAGAATTTACTATGATGCCATTATATATGTGCTTGCGCAGGTGACCAGAGATCCCCCAGCACATATTGATAATACTTTGGAATGTTGTGAGCACATTGTTCATCCCAAAAGGCATCACTTAAGATTGGTATATGGCTCTTCTAGTCCTGATAGCAGTAAGCCTTTTCTGACCTTCTGCCACCCAGTATGTTTAAAGGTGTTAGATCACTTTTTGAAAGCACCTACGACTTTACAATCGCTTGGCTAATTTTCTGTTTCAATGGCATTGGGTAAGGGTTGTGGACTGTGATATTGTTGAGGTGCCATAATACTTGCAGGGACAAAGGGAACCATCTGCCTTATTGGAAAAGGAAATGGGTAAGGCATCTGAGGATGTCTCCTTTGTACAACCAATCCTTCTTTAACATGTTATTTAACCATGCATCAAGGGCAGCCTACTCCTCCACCATATGCGGGTACAGTAGGCAATTTATGTTCACCACCTCCACTGTTGTACAAAAATTCAAATTTAATTGTATGTGGAGGAAGGCGGTTAACCTTTTAGAAAAAAAATGCTCTGGTAGCTCATCAATGTTACAAAAATCCAGCAGAAGGCCTTTGGGAAAAATGAAATTTGTATAACACCCTCAGCTTTGAGTGTTGTTGAGGGTGTCCAGCTTTGGAAACTTGCCCTCCAACTGACCACTGGAAAACAACAACATGTAAGATTCCAGGTGGATACTCATATGCTGCCAACACCACCACCCACACCCCAAATTACTGGGAACACAAGGTTGGGCATCACTGAGAAGCAATTGCAAAAACTAAACTTGTGATTAAATAAAGTACTGGACACCATACTTTGTAGGATGGCTGGGAGGTCGATGAGGCGACCAACATCGCTGGCCCCAGTCCAGGTCTAGGTCAAAATGCTGAGCCAACTCCAGACTCATGAAAGTTTCCACTTCGCCAGTGTCAACCAAGGCCTCAAAGGACACCTGGTGTGCCCTGATACTAATTTTCATTGGTAATAAAAATTAGGTGTAATTCTTTTTATTGGTAAATGCAGGCAATTATAGAGAGAATAAAGAGATTGCAACTAAATCAAAGGGAAGAGCAGGTTTCTTTAATATAAAAAAATTGGGGTAAGTGAGAGGTTGAATGATGTCCTCTCCAAACCTGAAATAGTCAATTTACAGACAGGTGAGCTGGAGAAAACAAACCTGTGCACAGGGGTGGCGTCAGGCTCTGGGACCTATATAAATACTGATTTAGCTTTGAGATCAGAGCTTAAGGCCAAGTTGGAGAATATAATCATGAAGTTCCCGCTTTGAGGGTGGATTTAAGATACAAAGAGTAATAGACAATTTTGATCATTATGAATTCCTCCAAAGCAATCTGGGAGCTTCTTATAAAATTATAAATCAACCAGAAAATCAACAGAAGGCAGGCTACCAGCTGAACGTTCACATGGAAGATGGTGACTACGTCTTTTACCATCTTGACACTGGAGGGCAGAAATGGATAGTAATAAAGGATGGTCAATTATGTCAGGGCTGTGGCAGATTGAGTTTAGACTGTCCTGTCAGTCGAGATGCAAAAGCATCCAAAGGTGAGCCAGAATGCCAGGGACTTTACCACTCAAGTGACGTTTAAATGTGGTGGGAGATAAGTAACAATGAAGTGCTGACAAGCCCCAAATGTAAAAACAATCTAGCAAGAAACCATGCTGTTGCAGCCTCATGGCCAATCGCCTGGGCATAGGGTGTTGTGAGATCAAGGAAAATTCCATAAAGTCTCTGACATGATAGGCCCATTTGACTATGGTGGGGACCAAAGTTTTTAACATTATTGGGACAACCTATCTGATACAAGGCCCATGCGGCCACATTGCAGATGTCACAAGGATTTGGCAAAGAAAATTTCAAACTTAATTAGATAAATTAGAGCATAAGAAATTTTTAATGGATTTAGAGATATGATAAGTAACATAAACTTCATCACTGTGTTATAACTGTTTAAATATGTAGTCAATTGTGGAATAGCTTTTGGAAAGCGTGGGATTAGAGCCCTTGAGATTCACCTACCCTGGCAAAGTTTGAGCAGGGGGAAAAGGAACTTAATTGGAACCTACTAAAAGATATTGGTGGCAAAATGAGTCATTGTCAGTTCATCCCCAATTACCAAAATGCGGATTTTCTGCGGTTCCATTGACTAGATCAACAGCATCTCGCCCAACGGGCAACAGAAACCTCCCAAGGCCACCCCATATAGGATCTGTCCCAATAGATCCTGAACGGGTTTGAGGCACCCAACCCACCTGCACCCAGTCACTCCAGCATCCGTTTAGCCAAGTTAGAACTGTTCAATGATGATTTAGTACCTTGGGGAGGGTTTGGACTGGTGTAAAAATTTCTCAATGGCCCAATTTCATTAGTGAGTTTTGCCAAATAATTGACACTAGACGTTTTGTTTGCAAAAAGTAGATGCCATCAGGCTTTGTTGGCAATGATTTGGAGCTCTCTGGCTTTAATTCCAAAGAATTGTTGCCATCGACTTCCTTTTAACCTTTCACCCCATGGGGATGCTGACTCTCCATTAGTTTAACACAAATTCCTTTGATTTTCTGCAACAATTCGGCTGTATCTAATACTGAGATAGGTGGCGGGGTCCTCAAAGGGTAATCTGTTACCCACCACTCATCCACCAAATGAGCGAGGTTACACTAGGAGATGAGAGGGGCAGCTGGCCTTCTTGGAACCTTTTTGGATGGGAAAGGGAACGCCACCCAGTCCAATTGGAGGGAGATCTCCCCCAGACTCATAGTAATATCCCATCATTTCTGGAATAATAAAGTCCACAGACTATTAGGGGGAGGCATTTTTGATATGGCTTCAACTTTATTCTGTATAAGTTGTATTCCTTTTTGAGAAATAAAGTGTCAAGGAATATAATCTCCATTGGAAAAAAGTGCACTCTTAGAGGTTTTAATTTATAGTTGGACTCGTGTAAGCGTTGAAACATTTCATTCAGGTGAGTCAGATGTTCTTTGAAGGCCTTTTCAAACACCATTTTGTCATTAAGATAGACGATGGTGCAACTTTCCTTAGGTCCTGCAAGATGTGTTCCATGGCTTACTGAAAAGTTTCGGGTCATTGCACAACCCTTGAGGTAGTAGGGTGGTTAGAAGGGACCATACTGCAAATAAAAGCGCATTTTTCCTGATCTTAAGTAGAAATGACCATTTTCCTATAGCCGCTAGCTAACTAATGGTGGAAAAGAAGATAGAGCTAAAGAATTGGGCCAGGGCGTCATCAATGCGAGGGATAGGATAGCTATCTTTTTAGTGAGGTTATTTAGTTACCGGTAGTCCATCACTACTCAGTGACCATTATTCTTCTTTTATCAGCAAAAGAGGAAAGACCTAGGGCTTCGTTAATGAACTAGTAACCCCGTGTCTAGTAGATGCTGGAGCTCCGTCCTCATTTGCTGTTCCTCCACCTTTGATTTACGGTAAGGTTTTGAATGAATGGGATGAGCATCACCTACATTGATGGAGTGGCACAAGCCCTTCTTGTGGCCATAGTATTTATCTTACTTGGAGAATATGTCACTATAGCCTTGCAATAAGTTATGGACTTTTTAAAGCTCGTCTCAGGTCAGCTCATCCAAATTTTTAACACTTGGTAAGGTACATACAATGTTATCCGTGGGCAATCCCATATAAATTATAGAGACAACGAAGCAAATATGTTCAATGTCCTCCAAAGGGATTAAAAAGCCACTATCAATCTCCTGGTTTCTTCATACAATGAGGTTCTTGCGGGTGAGGTTCCCCAACAGATTAGAGATAGGTCTCTGGTAGGCTGAGTCTAATATACCAGGCAATACCTGAGGCTTCAAGGGGCTAACGCCCTCAAGACTTAAGATGTGCAACAAGCAGTGTGTGGGATTTGGATTGTGGGGATCGTGGGGGTGTTTTCAAGTATCCCTTAATATTTTTTGGCCAGTGGACCTGAGTTTTCAGGGTGCTGGATTACCTGTTTTTGCTTCTCTTGGTCAAGAAGTCTTTTACAGATACTTTGTTTGGATAGGCAATTCCAAATAAATATATACCTAATCTAACTCAAAAGTTAACAAAAAGGAGAAAAAAATGTAAAGTTTACTAAATTGATACCAGCTATATATATGGAAATGTGGGAAGGTGTTTTGGCGGAAACCTAAGCTGTCAAGCCTAGTTCTAATAAACTAAACCTATTGGGGATTTGAGGAAAGCCTAATTATCTCGGTTGAGTTGTTTGCGCTAGTCTCAAGCTCAGATTTGAACCCTGAGGTTGGGTGGCTCAAAGGGAGCATGATTTGGCCATCTTTTTTGGTGTTAATCACCATTTTTGATATTAGTCAACTTTCGTCAGGGATTATCCCCAACAGAATGTTGGTTTTTGGTCAGTTTAATATCAATTCCTGTCTTCTGACGTACCCAAATCCGCCATTAAGGTAGTGGCTCTAACAATACTCACCTCTAGATCTTGGTTCAGGGGAAAACAGCAGAGAAAGCGACTATGTATACAATTTATGACTGTACCCTGAACTACCTCTATGCTTGAGTGTTCCTTAACCCATCTATATATGACTTGATAGGGCCCTGACCAGTTGGTGCTCAGTTTGTGATCACGACCTCCAGGCTCGTGATGGTAGAAATAGATGAGGTTACCTGGTTGACGGTATGTAGGGGATCATGATTATTGTTGAATTGAGCAGTTTCTCTACTAGTTGTGGCGGACAGGTTTTTGGCAGCCAGGGCCTAAAGTCTTATTATTTTATTTGCAAAACTTCGCATAGAGACTTCAGGTGCTTCAGGACAATCTTGGTCAAGCATCTCCTGGACTTTGGAAGGCACATGGGGATTTCTGCCATACAACTCTTGGAATGGTGACATCTTAGTGATTCGATGATAAATATCTAATAGGCCATAATTGCACTAGGCAATTATTGGGGCCAATAAAGAGGATCAGTCATAGCCAATTCTGAATTGTTGCAGATAGAATGCCATTTACCCTCTCTACCCTTCCATTGGTTGCAGGATGGTATGAGTGGAGAATACCTGATTGGTTCCCATCAGGTCAGCTAAATCTTTCATCAGCGTCAAGCGGAAACTTTCCTGTTATCAGAAAGAATGATGTTAGGTCACCCACGTTGGGTGATAATCCTTTTTATACAAAAATGTGGTAGTAGCCTTTGCCAAAAACATTAGGGAGTGATACGGCTTTGATCCACTTGGTTATATGGTCCATGGCTAGTAGGAGGAACTGATGTCTATTGAAGGCTTGAGGAATAGGTCCCACAACATCAATGTCAGTATGGAATGGTTCACAGGGTGGGACCACTGGAAGTTGAGAGCGATGATTAGGCCCATCTTGGATTTTAGATATTAGACTGGACTCCAATACATCCTAGATAGAAGCAAGCATTCCTTCCCAATAACACTGAGTTTTAAGCCATTGATAGGTTTTTCAAATCCCCCATGGCTGACTTGCTGATTTTCCTCTAAAATGACGTCATTTTAAACCAATGGTTTTACACAAGGCACCCATTGTTTAGACACAAGTTTGTACAATTGACCGTTTTTGACTTGTAGAGTTGCTGATCTTTTTGCTAATTCCTTTTGGAGGGTCAGGGATTAGTCCTTACATAACTGTGGTTGGGTTAGGAGGTCATTTTAGTCGATCCTCTTAGGGTCATTTATAGTTAAGATGGAAAGCTGAGTTAGGCAATCTGCAATTTGATGTATTGACCCTGGTCAGTGGATAATGGGAAAGATGTAATTTTGTAGTTTTAACGCCTCACCGGGATAACCTCCCATTGAGGTCCTTAATTTGCTGTTGCTAACGCAGGGAAGCATAGTCAGTAATTATAGTGAAATGTTTCCCATATAGATAAGATTGGAAATTCTTAATATCCAATAATGCCACCAATCATTTGCATTCCATAATGCTATAGTTGCGTTCAGCTTTAGATAAGGTCTGCTGTAGTAGGCGATGAGATGGTCCACTCTGTTCTCATCATGCTGAGATAGTATGACTCTGAATACAATATTGCTAGCATCAGTAAATAGGAGGAAGGGCTTATAAAAATTTTGGTAAATCAGCGCTGGAGAGTGGGAGAGAGATGCATAACAGGTCGAAGGCCTGCTGTTGCACATATCTCCACTGAAAGGGTATTCCTTTCTTCAGTAGATACACCAGAGACTTAGAGGTGTCTGCAAAATGATGGTAAATTGGTGATAATAGCCCACCATTCCTAAGAAAACCCGTACATCATGTAGGGATATAGGGGCAGTCATCTTAGCAATAGCCAAGACCTTATCATCCATTGAGGATATTCCAGTTTACTGACCTTATGGCCCAAAAATCCATCTCGCTCTGGAAAAAAGAGCATTTTAATGGCTTTAGTTTTTAACGTCTATTGCTGTAACCACTGAAATACTAGTCTGAGGTGATATAGATTTTCAGTAAAAGGTTCTTGATAAAATGGTAATATCATCAAGATAAACTAGTATGCAGGAGCGTTTTCAATCGCCTAGTAGTCCATCCATATCGTGTTGGAAGGTAGAAGGGGCGTTACACAACCCTGAGGCATTCAAGTGAGCTCAAGTAGTCCTTTAATTGTGATGAGAGCAAATTTTGCCCAATCTTCTGGTGACAAAAATTTACTTGCCAGTATCCACTGGCGAGATCCAAAGCTGAGAAATAGTGGGACCCCAATTTTAAATGTAAAGAATCATCTATAAGCAGCAAGGGGTAATTATCTTTGTGAGTGATAGAGTTGAGGCGGTGATAATTCATAACAACCTGGTGACCACCATCTTTTTTTCCAAATTAATAAGAGTAGGGAAGACCAAGAGTTTTAAAGGCACAAGTAACCTGGGCTTTAACAGTTGCTACAACTCTAAGTCCACCTGAGCTTACTCCACTTTGGATTTTTGATATGGTCAGGATTTAGGTGGAGGGTGATCCTCAGTTTCAATTTGATGTATTACCCCAGACATTTTACCATAGTTACTTAGTCCTGAGGAAGAAATATTATCATATTTCTCGAGGAGGCTTTGACATCTTAACATTCATTTGGGGTAAGACTATCCTCAATTCTACTGTCAACAAAAGCTATGATTGGTGGGGGATCAATTTTTAAATCCTGTAACGAGCCAAAACAATGTACATTGGCAATACTCTTAGTGGGACATAGTTTTACATAAGTGATAAAGGCATGCCGAGGGACATGTAGAGCTTTAGTGGTTAAATTACCTAATAGGAATAGAGATAGATTTCCCATAGGCAGATTTAATATCCCCTTAGAAGGTCAACGCTTCTTTGATGGAAGGGCTTGAGTGTCCACTAAGCTCCAAGTTTAAACCGGAGGGGTAATAATCTGAATTCATGTATCTACAAAATAATTTGTGAGCCCAAGGGTATTGTAATAGAATGAAGAATATGCAGAGAGATCCCCTCTTTTGCATCCACAGCCTCTAAGGTAACTTGGTTTTTTTCTCTAAACCTTGGTACTCAATTTTGCAAATGGAGGATGGTAATTAAGGAAGCCTGTCCGTTTTTAGGGGCTCCTTTATTTTTTATGGGGAGTTCGCTTATTAATGGAATATAATATGATAGTAGGGATAGGTATTTTTCTTTTGATTGATGATGCAGTTAAACTCCCGCATCAGTTGAAACCCCAATAAGCAACTCATAAGTATCATTTTCTAATGCAATGGGGGGCAGTAACTAAGAGAATCCTGAAGCAAATGGGTAAGGCAGAATACGCTCTAATTGTCTTAGTAGACTGACTACCTGCTATTTCATATTTAGCCTCATGGATCAGGTCTGGAGCGATTTTATCTTTTGGATAAATTTGGAGGAAATAACATTAACTGGTGAGCTGGTATCAATTATTGTCAATACTTTACCCTTATAACGACTCCCTTAGATTCAAACCACCAAAGATCTGAACTGGGAATTAACAGCTATTAGACTGTCATTTGAATTTGCAATGAAGCAAGTGGAGAATTCTGCCATGGCTAAGCTTTGAGCTGTTCAATTCGTCTTAAAGTTTTGTCTACCAGTGCTTGACTTTACATAGAAGAGTTGACTGTCAAAATTTGTTGGGGTAACTGACCAACATAAAAGTAATAGAGCGGTAGGTGTTTATTTCCTTGAATAGAAAATGTTACGTCCACCTCTGCAGGTGCAGCTAACACAAAACAACCTGATGTGCTGGAGATAGAGCTAGAGCTAAAACAAGGGTCTTGAGGCACTTGTTTTACATCAGCATAGGGAGCCTCTTGCCCTATACTGAATGATCTTTTGCCAAATTACATTGAAGAATTTAGCAGTCAACCACAGTTTGGTTGTTTCTTCTAAAATGACTGCAATATAATTAAGGTGTAGGCGAATTGGGGGGTGTAGCAGCTAATACTTGGGATCAGGGCTTATTGGTGTAAAATGAGGCGGCCTGACGGGCTTATGCAGTTCTTCTGGAATTTCCAATATAGCCTCTTTAATATGGAGGAGAGAAGTTAAGTTAGACTTCATTGATTTAAGATAAAGTATGATATTTGATATATTTTTAAATGCCAACAACGCAGCGGCGACGGCATCATCTAACGTAAGATGATTCCATGAAAGCAGAGTTTGCGCTTTGAGGTAAAATTGAGGGCGATTTTCTGATTTTCCCACTGATTAAGGCTGATACCCATAAAAGTCTGTTTTTGGTTGATTAAGGTTAAGTCGCTCCCAAATTCCCAAAGCGAGGAATTTTTGGCATCAGTCCAAGTATGACAATTCATCAGATGGGGACCATAATGTCCTAAGCCATGCGACTAAGACAGTTGGTTAGGTGTTTTAGTCGCTGGGTGTCAGTAGCTTCTTCCATAGCACTTTAATAGCAAAATAAAATAGGAAAATTCTCACTTTTCTGGGGACATACTTTTCTTTAAACGATGGTTTGAACATGTCATTAGGAGGGGTTAATGATCAAACAACGTTTTTTGGTATAGGGGGACCATTTTCACCTAAATGGGAGCTTTTATTGCTTGACGTTTCATAAGGATGGAGGGCGTCCAAGTTTATTTTTGAAAGGGGTTGATTTCTTTAATTAGTGAGTTTACCTAATTGTGAGCAGCATTAAGGGATGATTTGGTGGAAACAATAGGGGGATAACTGCCAATAAACACTTTTGAGCTCAGTAGTCGCATTTCAAAGTTTGAGTTGGTGTTGCTCAAGGGTGAGAATTCGCTCCTCAATCTCATGCATCATACCAGGAAAGTTATTCAAGATTTTAAGACGTTTCTGATCTAAAATGAGATTGGACGCCGGATTGCTATAATTCATAGTTGGGTTTTTTAATTTTCTTTCACCGTGAAATTGGGGTGAAACTGGCGGGGTTGCCAGTTATCAGGATTGTGGGGGTGTTGTCACGTATCCCTTAATACTTTTAGCCAGGGTACCTGAATTTTCAGGGTGCTGTATTTCCTGTTTTTGCTTCTCTTAGTCGAGAAGTCTTTTGCCAGATACTTTGTCTGGACGGGCAATTCCAAATAGATATACTAATTTTTAACTAAAATTGGCAAAAAGGAGAAAAATGTAAATTTTATTAAATTAATATTATCTATATATATGGGAAATTGAGAAGATGTTTTGGGGAAAACCTAAGCTGTTAAGCCTAGATCTAATAAATTAGTCCTATTGGGGATTTGAGGAAAGCCCATTTATCTCAGTTGAATTGTTTGTGCACGTCTCATGGCTCAAGTTTTAAATCTTGAGGTTGAGTGGCTCTGAGGGAGCATGATTTGGACATACCAATAGTGTTTGATCACTGACTTCGATAATAGTTGACTTTTGTTGGGGTTTATCACCGACAGAAAATTGGGCTTTTTGGTCAATTCAGAATCAATTCCCATCATCTGACGTATCCAAATCCGCCGTTTGGGTAGTAATCCCAACATGTAGCATGATTTTTGTGTCATCCATTCGTTGTTCACCAGGCTTAATTAACACTTCTTCTAAGCATAAAAATGAATACCTCCAAAGCATCCACTAAATTGGGCAATTTCTTTTTTTACCATAGAGGTGGTATAATGCAAAGGTAAAATGGAAAACGGGTACTTAACCAGAAAAATATTCATTTTACCAGGATCTTTGTTGGATAAGACTAAAGGGACTACATAATTGAGCAGCTAGAAGAACCTTTGCTTCATGTTAATAATTCCCTCATATTTAATAATAAACTGGGTACCTTGAGCATATCATAAGTTTTGTTGTCCAAGGCACCTCTGGGCTGATAGATAAGCTTCTTAATTTATATGGGAAAGGAATATTAAGCCCCAATGTCACAAGTATTGCTTGGACCCACGTTTTAAGCTCTTGAGTATACTCCAAGTCAGGCAAAAGATTAATTTTTTAAGCTTAGAGGAGATGACATCACTGGGGAGCCAATATTCAGGATGGCCATGAATCAGAAATTTTGGACAGCTACTTCTACCTTAGTCAGGATCCGCCAAAGTTAGAGGACAGAGCCAAGACCTCTGTAAGCATGAAGGCAGAGGTCAGTTTGCGAGCAGTCTCAAGGTATTCTCCAGGATGCATTTCATGGTATGGACCCACTGAAGAGGTCAAACAATCCAGACTATAACCAATCAGCATTACTGGCGGTGTCAATAACCTCAGGATCCCAAAAAATTGACTTAAGTACATTTCCTTGGGTATGGTGGCATCATCTACTCCTCTCACGTTTAACCAATCAGGAACCTCAACTTTTGCGAGTAAACCTGAGACTTAATAGCCCACATCTTCATAACCCCCTTCATATCTGTCATCAGAGTATTCTTGACAAATGGTAATAGCGCAATAGAGGTAAAAAAGTCAGGAACTTGAGATTCGTCAGCAAAAGGGGTGCCTGTCCTATGCTGACACTCGTTTCCCTGCTCCTCAATGTCACTCTCATCTTCCAGCACACAGTCTCATAGTGCCCAACCTTGTTACATTAGGCGCACCAGGGACTTTCAGATCGCTTGCTTTTTTTTTCTTTATCCACATTTAACACAATATGAAGGGTATCTTTTTGGTCTTTAATGACCAAGACTTGGGGCTTAGCTTTTGATCCTCAATGGCTAGAATGCGAGGTCTAGACACAACTCCATGAGAAGCCTCAAGCTTGTGGAAGTCAGAGACATCTAGCAAAGCCTCTTTGATATCATGCACGTTTTAGAAATGGCGTTTCACTGAAGTGATGTGCATCGCCTGAGTGGGGTGAGATGCTGTTAAAATTTTTGCCCATATTCCCAACCTGCTAGATTACCAGGAATCGCTAGGGGATAATTCTCTAATGCAAGGTGAATTGGAAACCAGTTGACGCTGATTTCAGAGTAACTATGTTTGGGTGATTTTAGAAACTTCACCTAGTCATCTCTGTCACAGATCAATCCGGAAAAATGCTTAAGATCTCAAAGGGCAGAGTTGCTGACAAAACAGGGGCATCTGATAGTGATTAACTATCAGGTGTACTGATTGGGATTGGTTGGGTTTTATCACCAACAAATTGGGAATGTAAGTAGTAAATTGCGAGGCAAGTGATGCCGCCTGCAACTAGCAATCAAACAGTTAGTTTGTGACCTGCATTAATGGGTAACAAGTCCCATTACTTAAGTAGGTCGCTATCCAAATATGGTTGGTTTACCTGGATCAAGAGGAAAACATTAGGGACACGTTTTCCTACTATTTCCATTTTAGGTTTTGAGGATGTCCAATGACAGAATCCTAGCCAGGATGGGGAAGACCATCACAGCAGAGATGAGGATTAATGATTTAATGGCAACAGCTGACATTTCATCAAAGAGGTGTCAACTGATGGTTAGACGACCGAATCCCCACTATAAATTCCCTAGAATTCACTTATAGTAAACAGTTCTATAGTTTTCATCCTATATATTAGTTTAAGTAGTAAACTTTATCAGCTTTCAATTGTTCTATTCTTGGACAAGGATACTATTGCTGTGTGCGATAATTGGGAGACTCTTTACAGAAAAGATTAAGGATCTGAGTGGGGATCCAGAGAAGATGTGAAAACAATTCAGGGATTGCTGCCAACTGTGTGTTGAACTGGAGACACTGTCACCAGGGAATCTCAGAGAAGATTGGGTTAGATGATACGAGGGAACAAATCCCTATTTTGAGACATCTCAAGTATTTTGAGCGGAAATACTGGCCAAGCGTTGATCCAAGATATAAGAATTACATTCAACTATGCATAATAGTCATAATACTATTATCAACTGATTATATCGACAACTATACAACGTGGATGAATTGCATAAGAACCAAAACCTGTGCAAGTAATAAGTTTATAGGAGTTATTGGCCGAATAATAACCAGACCCATCAATTTTTACAGATGCCAACCCCATCTAGAGGCTGCAACAACGTCATCAAGGGTCAACATCTTAGAGGTAAAAGCATCTGTTTTTCAACACAAATCCATTTAGTGAAGGCAGCAACTGACTGTTCTTTTCTTATGCTGATGTGCATGAAGGCTTGCTTTTTCATGCTTAAACTTTGCTTTGAGCCAAACTCGTCAATGAGCGCATCCATAACCTCAGTTCAAGTGCTAAGGGCATATATATGAGGCACCATCACTTCTTGAGCCATGCGACTCAAACTAGAAAGGGTTGCTTGACCTTCTGGTTGTTAGTTTCCCCTTTTATGGCTGCTTCATAGACGTATAATAATGAGCATGTCACTCTCTCAGGTTTTAACTTGTCCTTGAAAGTTGGTTTTTTAGAGCATAGTCACCCCAGTGAGGGCATGAACCGCAGGAGCATCCTGTCCCGTGGTCTCTGTGCAAAGTCCAACTGTTTAAAGGAGAGGTAGAGCTTGCTAAGCTGGCCTTGGATAGCTTTAAACTTTTTTCATTGCGGTGACAGACTTTTATGAGGCGGAATTACATAGAGCCTAACTGACTTCTATCATCAGCTTGTGAGTTTCAAGTTTTTTTAACCCGTATTCCAGCGCCTTGAATTTAGACGGAGTTGTGACACTAGAGAGCTTAGGTTTTGTAGGTTAACTTCTACCACACACAAACGCTTTTTAGGCTCCTCTTTCATCCGCTTATTCTACTCATCATCAAGTGGGTAGAGCATGAGAACGTGCGTCACCCTTATTCTCTTTATAGATCCTCTCAACCTGCGTCAACTGACTATACACATCCTTCAAAGTGCGGGCCCTTTAATGGAGGTCTTGATCCCTTGAGCTTCCTTCTCACATTCGCTAACCCATTTAATAAATACCTGGTATTCTCATGTGAAGCTTTAGGAAATATCTCCTTTTCCACCTGGGTAACAGTGACCTCTAGAGCGCGGGTAGCCTTATAAGATTATTGCAACAGATGCCGCCAAAGCCTTCAACATGGAACAAGACTTGGGCCAGTTGCTTCTCCACTGCAGCTACACGTTGTTCATCGTCAGGTTGTGGATGAACGCTTGTGCCAAGAGTTCACTGTTAGATTGCTCTTCACGCTTTTCAAGTTCCTTGAAAAAACTCCTCAAGTAAGGCGGGTGCTAGCAGCAGAAACGTTCAATTCATTCTGGAAGATCTTCATAGCCTCTTCTACATATTTTACTACACCAGTGTCCATGGTGGTTAGCCGCTCTTGAAACTAATTGATGAATTTGTGGTTTGCCTCCATAACAGATTGTGCTTTTCCAAATTGTTCAGAGGCAAAATTATATAAGTTGTCATAGGCTAATCTTAGGGCATCATAATTTGCCAAGTGACGGTGCTTCTCCTCATTATGGACACATAACAGGGGAATCATGTGGAACATAGCTGGATAGACAAACTTGTGACATAGGTAGTCAAGTTAGTAAGCAGATTATAGGTATCTGAAATGGTTTGAGTCTCAGAGAGGTACATTAAATGATCCTCTACAGAAGAACCCCTTTCACGGGAAGCAATGTCTTCAGGGTTCAATATTCTATGAGTCATGTCACTTAAAAATTAATCGCTGGCCAGGTAAGGCGGTGGGACTTAATAATAAGTCTTCATTCAAACTGTTCCACTTCAAAAGAGATGGTTGAGGGAGCTATAAATGCGGTCATCTTCTGCATTATTTCCGTTTCTCACCCATCCAGTGATGCTAGCAGTGGTAACGTCCTCCATTTTGGTTATATTATATTTGTGGTGTACAGGCTGCCCCTGTAGTGAGCGCCAATATGTTGGAATCCCTTTAGCTAATGCTCGCAGATGCCAATTTCCAGCAGGATTTTAACAGCAAACTTATCTTTTAATTTTGCTTAATTACTTGTAACACTTACAATATACAAAACTATAAAATAATCTATAATAATATCCCAAAGTACATCTTGAGTGAGATAAGTGATACTTAATTAACCAACTTCCCAAGTATGTAGAGTCTCAAGGGCTAATATTAAGATAAAGATTATTCATTATATGATGTGTTTTAGTCTTAGACATCTGGACGATCTGAACAATCATAACTCTGATACTCTCCTCACGTCATCTCATCTGGACACCATATGATTGGTTCACCGCAGGTAGGATAGAACCACGGGGCAAAGTTTTAATAATGCACCTAATTATTCTTATCAAAATTAGGCTCATCACGGTTGATCTCCACCTGCTTTTGCTAATGTTTGTTGGGTAAAATTTCTTTACCCCTCATGACCCTCCTAAGCCTATGAAAGAGGTGTGGTTTTTTCATTGGAAAAAAGCACTTAATTGGTGCTAGTGCTTGGGCAACCTCTAACTCAGGTGGGGTATTTGACCAAGAGGGAGCGACAAGGGCATCTTGATTTGTCCTATTTAACTGAAGGCTAAGAATCAAACAATTATTCCGAGGTAAAGCAATATAATGAGAAAGAGAAGTCTCATATTTATTAAAATATGGACTAGTATCTTTTAAAATAATAATTTTTCGTAGCTGGGATGGAAATTGTTCAACAATGGTCTCCACATTTTAGTCAAGGTGAAGCTAACGACATGAGAATCTAAGTGTCCAAACTTTATTTTTGGGCTTCTTTCCATTTAAATATAACTTTAATGAGGGATGACCTGTTTTTATCTTTGTAACAAGTGGTTTAAGTTTTGAGATATATAAAGGTATTATCAATTTTTTGTTTTCTGCTCAACTTTCTCTTCTTGATAACATGTACTCACATTATAATATCTTAATACTTGTTGCTGTAGACATATACATCTTGATTTCAAAAAATAATTTGGAATGAATTCAATAGATTTTTCTTAGTTAAGCGTTTGATTATTAAAACTATTTCTTGTGTTTCTTTCAGGCCTCCACATATGAAAAAAGCATAAATTACCAATAAATTAGCCACTACTAAAAACTTTTAAACAAGTATTACCATTCCATACCCTTAGTAGGTGAGTGTCAAGAGGTTAAATTTTGTACTTTTTTAACACTAGGTGGTCCCAACCTACAGGGGGGATACACTGATCTTTATTTAATCACGCCTGAGCTCCTAAGAGCTTGAGGAGAAGGCAGGGGTAAGTGGAGGTGTCAAAAAGGGTGAAGAAAAGCTTTGACAAAGCCATGCGTCTTCTTGAACTGACCTATTGGCCCTTGGCGACATGGTAAATACTCTCAGAGTCATCTTGAAATGAACTTAAAAGTGGGTGATCATATGGGGCAGCGTCCACATATTGGAGTCAAAGGCAGCGTGAAGATATAAATCATTAGTATTTCATATCACTACGCCAAATATCAGGACCCTCAATGATTGGGAGCAATTTGGGGAGTGAGAGTTTGAACAGGAAGTCCTGAAAAGGGTGCGCTACCCAGGTTTTCTGCTTGCAGGAGTTCGCGGACCTTGCTTCAGAAAGGGGCTATGATGTAGTAAGTAATGAAACGAGGGAGGTGTGTTTCTGTCAGCTCTGCACATCGTAGGCAACTCTTGTGCTGG
The DNA here is from genome assembly GCA_022478985.1 of Massospora cicadina. Lineage (NCBI taxonomy): Eukaryota > Fungi > Entomophthoromycota > Entomophthoromycetes > Entomophthorales > Entomophthoraceae > Massospora > Massospora cicadina. The sequence continues at coordinate 82,132 of JAKSZP010005266.1, read as the reverse complement.
AAGGTGGGAACAGTTAAAGCCCCAAGTTTAAATTTTTAACTATACCAGTAAAATGAGGATCTTGGCTTTATTATATAGCTAGAAAATAGAATAGCAATAAACTAACCGTTCTTATCTTTAGGTTTTATGCTTAGTGATCTTATCTATTTGGCTTTATAAAACTTGAGCATAAGATTATTACAGTACTGTCAGACAATCAAATTCTTAATTAATGGAGAAGAAACTTTTAGGGTGCTAATTGTTTGAATAAAACTAATAGTGCCCCATCTAACTTTTAGAAGAATGGTTAAACTTGGAGAAGTTATTACACTCCTAGGCGTCTGCTTAAAAGCCCAGATTGAGTTTACATAGTCACTATAAAACCCTAGTGTAATATGCCAACTAAATTTAAATTCGCCCAGACATTAACTTAAAATTAGTGCTATCGCCTAAGAGAAACACATCCCTTTTTATAGACCTAAAAGGGGTCATGAAGGATGACGAAATACTACCTTCCAATCAAAAACCAGAGCATCTGGTAATCAGTTGAGACGATAATATTCAAAATGGATGATTGAATGAAAGACCAAATTGTTACCTCATGGATTTTTCATACCTGCTGTTGACCAGTCATCTTTGATTAAGCCAGATTGGGGTGAAAAGTTTCTGTGAACTCTGACAAGTCAGTTAGTCAATTTTTAAAAGCCTCATTACACCCTGCTAATACTCAATATAATTCTCATCCTAGTATTTTTCCAAGTACCACAAGTACTAGGAGATATCATTTTTCTTATTCAGGGAAGGTTTACCAGGGGACTTACACTTCATATGTAATGATGATACTAATGAAATTTTATATTTTTAATGTACACCCAAGAAGGTTCACAACTCACCTGTAGTCATCCAGAACTTCCAGGTTTAAGACGATGGGTGGATTCATGCCAGTTTATGCTTGAATGCAGTATTAGTGAAGGAAGGGCCAATGTTTAGGAACCATATTGGGAATCATGAGTTGATTAGCCTTCTGTTGTGTGGGGTCATGTTGCCAAACAACCATGCCTGAAAATGTAACAGTATATGGTAGTGGAAACGTTGATGACTCCTTGGAGGGTGGGAGTTGTTCCTGAAAATGAGTACAATACTACAGTATGAATTGTCCATAGTGATATTGATACTATTAACTTCGTAGAGATGGATGAATAGGTGACTCCATGTTGTGAACAAACATGTTCCTTGATAAGCTGAATATCTGCCCATTATCATGGCGGAATTAGCGCATGCCCTCTTTCCAGATAGCCACTGATGGCTGACATTGTTCTAGTTGGTGTATTAAACTTCCATATTGACCACATACTGTACATTAAGATTGAAAGATGTTAGATCGCTCTGCCGTGTGATACAATATCTACATGCATCTCCATACATGTGCACTTATCCTGGGTTGTAGTAGTGGATGGTTTTATCTCCAGAGCATCCTTTGGGTTTCTAAGCTATAATTTATGTCCATTATATCCAGGTAATCAATCCTAATGTGGTACTTGTATTAAAGTTTATCATGTTGTATAAAATAACTTGGCTATTTTCTTGTCAGTAAGCTAGCCTTGGGTGGCCTTGTTTGCTAGTCTGGCCGCTTATGTGGATCTTCCATCCCGCTCTTCTAATATCAAGAAGTATTCGTTTAATGTGTACAGGGGGTGTATATGATTCTGCAGCGGTCAGGTATGATGTCAGATACCTGATCAACGACATTTGGATGAGTTGGATTTCTTGTTTGGAGCACACGTGCAAAGTTTGATCTTACTGCTCAGGCCCAATGCGGGTTTGGAAGGCCTGGACTAATCGCCTAGGCTTTCCAGGTTCCTAGTATTTTGTCTGCTTGTTCTACGTAATTTATTAGCCCCATACCTCTTTTTTAAAATCTGATATGACTGATTGATAAGCCCTGAAGAGTACGTTGGATTTGCTAGAATCCGTCGACTAGGATGATCATTTATGTGTATTTGAGTGCCATGCAATGAGGCAATATTGTGTTATGGTGGGTTGTTATTGGATCGTCTTTAAATAAGGCAATAAGGCAATGTCAACAGTCTATGAATATTATTTAGATCGCCTTAAAATAAGATGATAGAAAATTTAAGAATATCTTTTGAAATAAAAGAGAATATGTTGGAACTGAAAAGTATAAGCCAATGGAATGGTATTGTTAAAAGTCACTGATATATAAGCAAGATGGGGAGATTGAGAGAAGAGGTTTTCTAGTTTTTAAAAGAGAGTAGATGTAAAAATTTACTCTAGGTTGATTATCAGCCGTCAACCCTGTAACGTTTTTACTGCACAGGTTCAATTTCCTTGTGCACCTCATCGCATTGTATAGAATGTATTAATCAATAATAGTATGGAGACTATTATCTGTAATTGAGATTGAACTATTATTTGGCCCAACGCTCAGTCAGTATTTCTGATTGAAAACTCTGTAAGTCGTAATCATAGGGATTCATTCCCTATACTATTGTCCACCTGATATTTGTTAAGATACCCCAGTGACAGTCTTTCTCAGCCCAACACACAGTCAGCAGCTATCCCTGATTGTGGTTCCTTCATCTCTAGATCCCCGCTCAGATCTTTACTCTTCTCTCTGAGAGTCTTCCAATTATTGCCTTCTTAAATAATATCCTTGAGATAGAACGACATAATAGAGGCTGATAGTCTAACTATACACTGAATCAATAACTGTAGATTATAATGCTTTTGTAGATAATAATAATGTTTTTATTATAGTAAATCCTAGGGAATTATATAGTAGGGGATTCGGCTGTCTAACCCTCAGTTTGACACCTCTTTGATAAAATGGCAGCCATTGCCATTTAATCACCCATCCTCATCTCAGCAGCAATGATCTTCCCCATCCTGGCTAGGATTCTATCATTGGACATCCTTGAGACCTCAAATGAAAAGAGTTGGAAAATGTGTTCCTAACATTTTCCTCTCAATCCAAGCGAACCAACCATAATTGGCTAGCGAACTTCTTAGGTAATGGGTTTTATTACCCATTATGGCAGGTCACTTCAACAACTTATTGATTTGCTAGTTGCAGGCGGCATCCCTCACCTCACAACTCACTATTTAATCCTAATCATTTGGTGATGAAACCCAACCAATCCCAATCAGTACACCTGATAGTTAAAAACTATCAGATGCTCCTATTTCGTCAGCAACTCCACCCAATGAGATCTTAGATGTTCATCCGTATCAATCCCCAACAGATATGACCAGGAGAATATCTCAAAATTCTCTGACCGTAGTTCCTCCAAAACTTGAGCCAACTGATTTCTGATTCACTTCGCCATAGGGAATTTTCCCCTAGCAATACCAAGTAATCTAGCAGGCTGGGAATATGGGCAAAAGTCCCAACATTAGAACAACAAAGAAATACTGTATTTATAAATTAAATAAAAATGTCTTCAGGGAAATTGCTCCATATTTTAGTATATTCTCAAGTGTGTTTGGAGGACCATTGATCCCCATATCAACCGTCCTTTGTTCAGTGGGTTCAACCTGTGTGCCACTTATGCATATCCCAACGGTATCACCAAAAATTATAACATTAGTGTTCACTAAAGGGGGATCCTTAATAAATCACTAAAAATTAAAAAAACTCCAGTCGCTGTACATGTCACATCAGACCAGCTTTGCGTGGAATCTTCATAAGGCACTGCACCAGCCAAGTATGAGGTACTCAAACTCGCTTTAGACGTGGTGCTCAAAAAACAGGATGAACTTCTACAAGAGTGGAATGTCATTATGCACCATCTTGACAGCTCATTTAGCCAAATGCAAATTCTGGGACAATAAAACAAGTAACTCTCTAATCACTTAGATGACATTACTTAATGACTGCATTGCGCAGAGCAGAAATTGAATGGTACCTCCCAGCCCTCTCATTGAGAAGAGGAAGAACGACAAGGGGCTTCTTGGGGAGAGTTATATGATGTGGAATATGACGCTGGCAAGAGCTACTAAAACCAGGAGTGCATCTCTGAATATGGTTATAAAATAGAATTAATTCCCCAAATGATGGCTGTACTGCCCACTGCAGAGGCTTACGCTACCTCTGAAGCAGCAGATATCCCAACTTCCTCTGGAGCAGCTCCTCATCGAGAGACTACTTATGAGTCTTGACCCACCCTCAGTACTCCCCAAAAAAACTCGCATCTATGAGTGGGACAAGGAGGTCTATATTGAAAAGCTGCCTCTGTTTGATCACAATGTAGATATCCATGTCTTCTTTATGTGTTTTAAGTTTTCAGCGGATGGCGCCTCATATTAACATAAAGCTAAACTGTTGATAGCTTCCTTGGATCTTGGGAGTGCCAATAAAATCATCTTCTACCTTCCAAGAAGCTCTGTTACCTACCAAAAAGTGAAAGAACTATGCTGTGATTGTTCAGAGGTACTTCAAAAATGTTGCAGCAAAAGGCGGAGTCCTTGACTATTGGGCTTTAGCGTAATGAGGCTCTCACTACATTCTTTAACTGAATATGGCGGAAACTTGAATGTTAATTGTGGCAGGCGTTTTAGTGGAAGCCGACGTGTGCATCACAATGTCTTTCACAGTAAATCCATACTGTGAGCTTTTCAATGACATTTCTCCAATTTTAGATAATGAAGCCCCCATGCTCAAAATTGTTCAGTTCTTGCGCATATATCCGCTAATTTCCCTCTGCCTAATACAGAGCGTAAACATAACACTGCTTCTGGACCCTCTTATATGAAGGAATACTCTTTTCCTGCCCACATTCCGCCTAGCAACCCCCAGCCTTACTATAATTCTTCGCCTCATCCTAAGCTGAATTACTCCCAACAGTTCAACTTCCACTCTGTCCCATTTAAAAAATTGTCAGCAGCCCAACTACTGACCCAGACCTAGTTATGCCAAGCAACAGCAATAATCATATCAACATGCCCCTCTTATGAGAACTAAGGGCACAGTTCTTATGGAGTGAATTACTTTTAATGGTTTCCCTGGCCACCTGGCACGGAGCTGCCCTAACCGTCATGTCACCATGTGCAACAGGATCATATTTACCAGTAAAAAGATAGATTGGAGTAGAGACAGGACTATCTACCTCTGCTATCCCAACCCCAAACATCCCACCTGAATCAATTGTAGCTTATCCATTAAAATTTCCCCAATATGATGACAGGATTTTATACCAGCAACTAGTTGAAGAGTGAATGTACTGACATGAGTTCAAGCCCAGGCCACGGCAGATAAAGGACCTCAAGAGCCAAGCTGTACGCCTGCCAGATGTTTGATTAAGCTTTCTAAGTTAAGCTGGATTCAGCCGCAGATGCGCCAACCCTGAAATGAGTAGGTATTGCACTTCTGGTAAATGTACTGTTAAAGAATACCTCAAAGTCACTCAGGGGATCATGAGTTTTCTTGGGAAAAGAGATCCCATAACTGTTCAGAAATAAAACAGTCAATATTCTCTTATTCTGAGTGTACATACTGTGAAATTCTTGTAGCAAAAATCAAGTACACAAGATAATATACATGGGCGCCCTGGTCAACATAGTTTCTTCTAAAATGATGGCAAAGTTGACGTTAAAGTCTGATGTGAACCATCAAGTGGTGTAGGGGCGCTGGAGTGGAAAAGCATATACTCTGAGGGAGCGTACAGCACATTACCTTTGCAGTTTGGGTCCATTGTCATTGTAGCTTTAACAATAGTGCTACCCAACAGTAAATACGACCTGCTAATTGATATTGCTTTCCTGCAACACTTTGGTGCTGTCATTGATATGACGGAGGATACCTTTGAAATTCTGGGGGCAACAAATCTCATTTTACTTTACGTCTAGCAGATGCTGAAGAATCTGGTGCACATGGTCCATATCAATCTTGCGTATAGTGATGGGGTTATTCTAGTTGACTATTATTGATTAAAAAGTAATACTTGGTCCCTTCCCTAGCAGATATATGAATATCAAGGGCTACCTCTCCGAGCTGCTGGGCCTATGTCTATTCCTTACGGGCACCAAGTCATAATGAACTCTGAGTTAGAGGTGGAATTGCCATTAGGGCATATGGGGTGGTGATTGGGCCCTATCAGAAAATGCGGATTGAGCCTCATGTGGCTCCAGGTATTATACTCCCAGGCCATGGAGAGATCAAGGTCTTGTTAGTGAATCTCCAGAACAAACCAATGCAAATCTGCTGGCACCAAATATTGGCGGCTTTACGCTTGACCCCAATTTAGGAGGTCCTTTGGGTTCACAAGCTCAATTTGTTGGATTGATTTTGTCTAACTGTAGAGTTGCAGCCTGGCATGATGACAGTTGTACCATAGAATTTGACAGTGTTATTAGAAGAGCAAAAAGACCAAGAGATAGCTTTATTTCAGAAGTATAAGGAAATTTTTGCCAAGACAACCACAATTTATGGTAAACTCAGGGGGGTTCATCAATTGGACACTAGGGTTCATCCTCCCATCAGATCTCGCACAATCCACCAATTGAGGGCAGCTGAAGACATTGTCACCAAGTTAATTGATAAGTTGCTGAAGCAAGGGATTCTCAAACCAACCAAGAGTCTGTGGCCTTTGCCCGTTCTGATTGTAAAAAAGAAAGGCGGCACCAACTGGGTGGTGATAGACTACCAGAAAGCTCTATAGTATACAAAGAAGTACTCATACCCTTGCAGAGATTAAGTATGCATTTGATCAGTTAGGAGGAGCTCATTATTTCTCAGCGATGGATTTGATATCAGGTTACTGGTAAATTAAATTGCCCATGGTGGAACAGGTGAACTGCGCTGTAATCACATCCAAAGGCCTTTTCCAACCAACCCATATGCCAAAAGGGCTGTGTAATGCCCTGCATACATTCCAGTGATCCATGGACACTATCATCGGCGACCTGAAGCTGTTGTGTGTCGTCATATACCTTGATGATACCAATGTATTCTCTTGAACCTTTTATGAGCACCTTGATCATCTGGAATCAGTATTTGCTGGCTCGCTGAGGCAAACCTCATTATTAATTCTCAAAATGTAACTTACTTTAAGGATCATTCAGTATACCTGGGGTTTGTGGTAGACTCCAAAAGGCTGAAGCCACAGTCAGCAAAGGTGGAGGCTATCCAAATTATGACTACACCAAACATCAAGCGTGACATACAGGTATTTTTAGGAATGGTTGGCTACTACCTGCGTTTATACCTAACTTCAGCTGTATTGGGGGCCCACTATTTGAGTTGTTAAAAAAGGATGCAGTGTTTAAATGGATGGAACGCCATCAATACTCCTTTAACACACTTCAGACGGCGCTGATCAGTGTTTTTGTACTACGCTATCCAAATTTTAATAAAGAGTTTATTATTCAGTTGGATGTGTCCCTTTCCATTGTTGGGGCGGTCCTTTCTCAAAAAGATGATAATGGAGAGGAGCATCAAGTTGCATACTGAATTCAAAGCCTGAGCTTCCATGAGCATATTATAATGTGATTGAGTGATAGTGCATAGTAGTAATTTACACATATAAGCAATTTAGGGTCTACTTGCATGGGGTGAAGTTTAAAGTCATAACGGATCATGTGTTGTTATGTTAGTTATAGAACCTCGAGGAGCCTGAAGGGCGTCTATCCCAATGGGCTAATAATTTGCAGGCTTTTGACTTTGAGATCCTCCTCCAACAAGGAGCAAAGCATCAGAACGCTGACTGTTTAGATTGTCAACCATTACTGTGATGACAGATCTTAGCGATGTAATGTATGATATGATTAGTGGAAAAATGATGATGAACCGCCCAAAGTGAAAAAGCATTAAACAAGTTATAAGCAAATACCTTCTAATAGAATGTGGAACTGTACAAGCAGATTGGCATTTCTACAGTGAACTATCGTGACTCTCAGCATGGCCTGGTATTCATATGAGCGCATATAAAGTAGTAGGACATGGTGGTGTGTGAAAGACAATAGAACTGTTGCGCCCTCAGTATTACTGGAAAAGCATGAACTTGAACATGCTTGAAAATATTTCCTGTTGCCACCAGTGCCAAGTGGAAAAGTCATTCTACCATAAGTCCTCGTACTGGTTAGTGAAACCACTTTTTTTCCTGGCATACGTCTTCCTTGATGTTGTTGGCCCTCTGCCAATGGGAGCTAATCAGTCTAAGTACATTGTGGCTATCAACCACTTGACCAGGTGGGTTGAAGTGGAGGTGATAAGGGATTTAGGGGCGGTCACAGTGGCCTAGTTCATAATGGAATGTTTTATCCAATGACATGGCTGCCCTAAATTCTTTCTTACCAATAATGGAAATAACTTCACCTCTCACATCCTTCCAAAGTTAATTGAGATATTGGGCATCTGCGAGGTTCTGACGCCTCCATACCACTTTGAGTCCTACTTAATGGTCAAACGGGTTAATGGGACATTGGTAAACATTCTCCAGTGGCTGTTAATCGATAGGCCCTCAGTTTAGAGTTCCCTTCTGTCTACTGCCATATTTGCTTATTACATTAGCTATCATTCCGCTATGGATAAGAGCCCCCTTCAATTATTATATGGATGACACATCATTCTTCAATCATTGCTCTATTCATGCGTAGAAGATGCTGGTGGAATGGATCCCCACTGTTACTTGACTAATTTATATGGCACGCTGATCAAGTTGCAAATGGAAGTGTAAACCTTCATCTTGGCCAAAAAGATCAAGAATCAGGCTGCCAATCAGGTATGGCATAGCAGGTTAGCTCAGTTCAAATAAAATGAAATGGTATTGTTCCACAACCAGCACAGGTTTGGGTGGAAACACAAGTTGGTCAACAGTTAAATTGGTCCGTTTAAGGTAATTGAGAAAACAGGTGTCAACGCCTACACCATCAAATACCCAATGAGTGGTCAAATCATTAATTGCATGCACACGAATTTCCTCTGAGCACATAAACAATAGGAGACTTATTATCCAGTTAAAGTGGGGTAATTTCAATATTCTGATATGACTTCATGATAATCCCTGATCAGCTATGGCGGATTGGTGAGAAACTCTGACTAGGATGATTATTTATTAGTATCAATCGCCTTGAGATGAAGTGATATTGGAGTATAATGTGTTATTTATTGGACCGCCTCTAAATAAGGTGATAAGGCAATGTCAAAATTTGAAAGATATTTTTATTTTGCCTCAAACTAAGGTGATAGAGAATTTAAAAATACCATTCTAAAACCAATGAGAATACGGTGGAACTGAATAGTCTAAGCCAATGGAACAGTATCATCTGAAGTTGCTGATATATAAGTGAGATAGGGCAAGTGAGAGAAGAGGTTGTTAATAGTATGAAGAGAGCAGAATAGTGAAGAACCGCTGTATTTATTAAATAATTAAAAGTGTTGTTGGGACAATTGCTCCATATTTTAGTATTTTCTCAAGTGTGTTTTGAGGACTGACAATCCCCATATTGTCCATCTGTTGTTAGGTAAGTTCGACCTGTGTGCCCCTTACAGTTTATCACAACGGCATTACCAAAAATTATAACAAAGCCACTATGCCTAGGGCCAAATAAAGTCACAAGGCGCACTCAGGCTTTGTGGCAAGACCAAAGCCACCCCCATATTAGGGCATAAATTGTTCAAAAAAAGGATGGTGGAAAAGAGATTGCATAGGCTGTAAATCAGATAATTGATAATTTCATGAAGTTGGATAGTACATTTCTCAACCAATTAGACTTGTGTGTTGTCCATGTAGGGAATCAATGCGTTTTGTCATCTTATCCAGGAGATAATCTCCAGAATAATGTTGGCGTACCCCCTGACTCAAGCCTTACTCCCAAGTGGCGTACAGTTTTAGCTGCCATCTTGGTAGTAAGGGAAGTTCAAGCGGGGTAATTGGTTTGTCTCGCCTATTAGATCTGATGCTTAGTTTTGTTGTTGTGATAATTTGCTGACTCAATATGGCTGTTGCCTAATGGGTCTGGTATTTTCCAAGGAGTATAATTTCAGTTTTTCAGCATTAAGTGATGCGTTGCTGATGGATGAGTATTCTTGTATTTTCTTCTCAAGTATGCGAGCATCATGATTTTGGAGATACCCACCACACAGTCATCAGCAAAAGCCATCGTTTCAACTAATGGTTGGCTATGAAAATAAATTTCATTTATGAGGGCATTTAAATTCCATATTAATGGATCAAGACGAAAATTATATAATAGCGGGCTTAGAGAGTCACCTTGCGGAGTCCCCTCTGTAAAAAAGCTAGATTATTTATAAAAACCTGCTTGACGTAAAGCCATAGTGGATGACTCAGTGAATAGCATCAATCAGTTTAAATCTGCTTGGAATTTAATTTTTGAAGCCAAACCTGAGATAAGTCCAGTTCACCCTATCATAGGCTTTCTGTTAATCTAGGAAGACAAGCGCTCTAGAGGCTTTAAATTGGCAGACATTAGAAACTGTTGAATATAAACCCATATGGAACTATTGGAGACTAATCCATATTGTGAATGGGAAATATCTCAGTTGTTATTTCCCTTAGCCTTTTGGCCATAAATTTTGTGAAGGTTTCGGTATCTGTGTTGATTAGGGAGATTAGAAGCCAGTTGGATAGAAATAGCCTATCTCCCTCTTTGAAGAGTGGGACTTTGTATGATTCATGACCTCAAGGAAGAAGGCATGTAGCCCAAAATACACCTATTCATGTAAACTAAATTAATATCAGAAATTTTATTATGACGTGCTATATAAAATTTATAAGAATCCCATCAGGGCTAGGGCATTTCTCTTCTGGTGCACTGCGCGCTGCTTCCCATAATTCCTCCCATGAAATTAAGTTAACTAAAGTGTTGGTTTGAACCGTGGCGCCAATATGTGTAACGCGCTGCTCCTTTCAAAGAGCCACGAATGAATTAAGAAGCAGAACCCAAGTCACAGAAAACTGGCGGGTATAGTTCCTGATACCATTCTTCTAGTGCTTGTGCTCCAGGTGTTGTGGTTGAACAGCCCTTTGAAAACGGTTGCAAGTATGCTTACCCTGAGCAACATGCCCTGACTCCTAGACGATGTGTACAAGGAGGCAGTTGCCCTCCCAAACTCAATATGAAAGTCCACCTTCTACTTGTAAATGCCTTACATGACCACTGTTAGTCTAAATATACCAATGTAAACCCCAAAAGAAAATAATAAGGTATTTGGGGTTTTATTAGTGACTTTATTGTGTATATTTAGGCAGGTTGATAGACAACGGAACTAAAAACTCTTTTTCCCAGGTCCCTTTCCTCATTACCCCTATGCTGCAAAACAGTTCAGACTCCTCCATCATGCCTGATACTCTGTCCTTTAAAATATTTTGTAGCCAAATTCCCATCGTCTTAGGCCTGATAGAATTACCTGCTAGCTGATCTACCACACCCATGACCTCAATGCAGTCCTGACTTGAATCCAACTTGAACCTCAAATTCACCCATTTCAACATACCTTATGAATCACACTCCTGACGCAAGTCCCAACTGTCATCCTGCCTCAGTCTTCGCCCCATCCCAGGAATTAGCCAGAACCAACACCCCACCTCCTGCTCCATCCACACCAGATTGTCCTATCTTATCAAAGATCAGGGAAATTTGATGTTGAGGGAAAACCTTAACTGTCACATCATCCCCCTTGACAAAAAACTCTCAAATCTTCCCAGGACACTAGGCACAAGTCTAGATTTCTTCCACGTGACCTCCTCAGCTGAATGACCTCCCATTTGACCAAGAATGACCAACGACCCCGCACCACCTTCATGTCTAGGATCTCCTCCATCTCATACTCCTTGGCCTCCTCATCTGGAAACAAAGGAGAGGCCCTCTTAAGAGGCTGCCTTTAGAATGGTTTGAGTTGCGACATGTATAATACTGGATGAGCCCATGACCCTCTAGAAACTTCAGCTCAAATGACATTTTGTTACCGCCTAATTACCTGGTATGGTCCAACTCCACTGGCCCCAATTTCTGGCTCCTCACAGGTATGGAATAGTTCCAAGTCTTTACCAAAGCCCAATTGCCTCTAATAAAAACGCTCCCCTCTGGCTAGCGCCTATCTGCCTTCCTTTTCTGAGCTGCGACTGCATCCACCAGATTCCTTCTAAGGAGCCTCAATATATCCCAGGTCTCACATGACAGCTCATCTGCCGTTGGAATATAAACCTGATCCTGGGGACTCATACCCTCTGGGTGCGACCATGCTTTGCAAAAAAGGGTTCATCCTTGTGGATGCATGATTGTGGTTGTTGTATGCAAATTGCTCCTATTTTATCCAACTCACATAATCATCTTGCCGCCCTGGGACGTAGCACCTCAAATATTACTCCAATATCTGATTTACCCTCTCAGTTCTGCCATCTAACTGTGGATGGTAAGCAGACGAATGGCAGGCATTTATCTTCAAGTTATTTAACAGATTTAGCCAGAACTGGGATTTGAACTGTAGACACTGGTCTGACACAATCTCCTCCAGCACTCCATGTTAGGAAAAAACCTCATTCATGCAAACCTAACCCGCTATATTTGCAAAAATGGTTGACTAATAAATAATACTCTGGATACTTTGTCAGGCGATCCACTACAACCATTAAATCATTAACCCCTGAGGCTTGGGCATTCCTGTCACTATTTTCCCTTTATTGGGGGATTCCACAACTAGGGTTCGTGACCCACCTACAGGAAGATGCTGGATTGGGCTCCCATTGTTTTTGGGTTGATCCCAATCCTAAGTATCAGGGATCATCCTCAATAATATTTATTTAATTATTATTTGACACTGGTGACTAATGCTGAGGATGGGTATCTCAATTGGGCCATGACAAAATCCCTTTTGGTGCTTGCACCCCAATAGAGTAACCCTTTTGAGTGCACCAGAAAAATAATGCCAAGGATGGTTCTTATCTCCTTGTATTATTTCCTTATATTTATCTTGATTATAGTCAGCAATTATTGCCAAGACTTTCCTATCCTATATCATCCCATTCCTGATCCATCGAGATCATATAAATACCTTGAGGGCTATTATAATAAGGGACTAATCCTCAAAATCTCTTTTCCTCTTTTAGCTAGCCTTAGCCTTTAGGGACTATTAACTTGCTGGGGGCTTCAGGGCCCTGATTAATAATGGGCGCAGGTTGGAGTTGCTCCCCCATGGCCCACAATTCACATGATGAAATCTATACTTACAGTAGCCACGGCCTGGAAAGAATCTTAAGTGGCTTTTAATTCCCTCCCTGGCGCCACATGATGGGACTTCGACCTTGCACATACCACATAATGCTCCACATACTCTTTACCACCGCATTCACTCCCATCCATGAATACTGATGACTAACCAATCCCAGCATTTTCTTCTCACATGGATGTACTGCCAAAGGGTGAATTTGGTTAGCTCCTGACACTTCCTGCTGCAAACTCATCACCAGAACCCAAATCTCTCCTTCATGGCGAATAAGGCCTCCCTGGTCCAAGAATCCCGCATATCTTTTACTTGCCTCCCCTTCTCTCATCTCATCCCATATTGCTGGCCTAACTCACTCCTCCGCTGCGCAGTCTAAAATCTCTCCAACATTCTTCTCTTGAAAATTGGATCATTGGAAACAGACATAACTGCAACATCTTAGCTGTTTTAAACCTCCTCAACTCCTATCAGAAAACTTTAACCCTTGATAACAAAACAATATCTGGAAATATATTCTGCTGCTCTGGCTTATACTTGATCCTCAAGTCATTCTGAACCAAATCTAAACGCCACTGGGCCTTTCTCTGAATCATCAGATGTGGGGACTTATAAAACTTGCTTTAATTTTGGCGATATATTTGAGATATGTCATAGGAGTTGCATAGGGTTAATCCCACTGAGCAACGGATGGATAATATGGAGATCACAGGTCCTCAAGGCAAACTTATAGAAATTTTTAAATATGAAGCAAAGTGCTCCAACTGCACCACTTTATTTAATTTAATATTTTATTAGCAGACTGTTTTTCTCCGCTTCCTAATTCCTATCAACAAAGATCTTCACCTTTAATCTTCTTATCTTGTTTATATATCAGCGACCTCAAAATACCAATCCTTTTTCTTAGGTTATAATTAATTGCTGTATCCTCATTGGTCCATTTTCTTAACTGCGAGGCTCCAGCAGAGTCTATTATTCTTAAATTCACTATCAACTTAGTTCAAGGCGATTTAAAAAAATTTCATGAATTGACATTGCCTTATCACCTTATTTGGTTGCGATCCAATAACTACCCTTCCTGGCTCAGTATTGCCTTATTTCAAGGCGCTTTATCTGTACATTATTAAATTGTAGTTAACGGATTTTAGTCAATCCGCTGCATATTTTTGGGGCTCATTATTGATTTATATTAAAAAATATTATAAGTTACTCCCCTTTGACTGGACAATAATTCTCCTATTGTTTATACGCCCAGAGGAAATTTGCATGCACTCAGTTAATGATCCAGCCGCTTGTGGGGTCCTTAATAGTGTAGGCGTTGATCCCAGTCTTCTCAATTATTTAAAACGTACCAATCCAGACGCTGGCTAACTTATGCTTCTGACGAAACCTGTGCTTAGGGATGAAATAGAACCATTTTTCCATCTCTGAACTGAGATGGCCCACTATTCTGTACCTGATTGGCAGCCTGATTCTTTATCTTTTTGGCCAGTTGAAGAATTACGCCGCATCTTTCAGCTTAATTAAAGTGTTTTCTTGGTTAGTCAAGTAGCGGTGAAGCTCCATTCATACAATATCTTTATGAAAGCATAGAGTAGCGCAGATAGAGCTGGGTGCCATCCATCTAGTAATTGGAAGAGACTATTCCCCGTTGCAGAGTGATAGCTAATGTTGTATTCAAAGATGGCGGTGAAAAGGAGATAACTTCAATCTGAAGTTCAATATGTTACCAATTTCCAATGCATATTTACCAAGGTCTTATTAAATTGCTCAACCATACTGTTGGACTTGGGATGATATGGGGTCATCAAAACCTTATGGATGGCTATCAGCTCATTTAGCTTTGGCAGAATGTGAGAGGTGAATCTCGTTACATTATCAGTAAAGATGACCTAAGGGCAGCCATGTCGCTGTATTTGCATTCCATTATGAACTTGGCCACTGTGACCACCCCCAAATCCTGTATTTCCCGTGTTTCAATCCAGCTGTTCAAGTGGTTGATGGCCACTAAGATTTATTTGGACTGATTTGCTCCTGTAAGAAGGGGCCAATGACATCAATGTAAACTGTATGCCAAGAAAAATGTGGTTTCACAAGCTGGTACAAGGACTTCTGTTGGAAAGGCTTTTCTACTTGACACTCATGGCAGCAAGAAATTATCTCAAGCACATTGGATTTATGCTCTCCTAATAATACCAAGGGCGCAATAATTCCTCTATTTTTCATAATCCATCAAGTCCAACTGCCTTATGTGAGCTCATAATAATACTAGGCCATACCATTGGTCATGTAAAGTTCACCATAGAATCTCCAATCCATTTATACAACTCACCATTCTGCTGAAAGTTATCAGCTTGCACCTCATTTAACGCCTTTATGACTTGCAGCGGTTTGTCATCATATCTACCACTGAGCATTTTCCTGTACATAACACCACTCAGATCTTCTGTAACGGCTATTGAAGTAATCACAATAAACAATCTTCATTCTGATGTTTTACTCAGGTTTGGTGAAGGATTTCAAAGTTGTAAGCCTGAAGTTTATGGGCCCATCAGGATAGACGTCCTTTTGCCTCCTTGAGATTCTGCAACCAGCATAACGAAGCATGATCTGTTTTAACAAAACTATATTCCATGCAAAACACACTAAATGGCTATATGCATAGATCACCGCTAAGCACTCCCGCTCAGTCACAGTATTATTGCGTTCATGGCGTTTATGCTCCAACTACAGTATGCAATAGGATGCTCCTCTCCGTCGTCATCCTTTTTGGATAGAACCACCCCAACAGTGGAAAATTATGCATCCTTCTGAGCGGTGAATTCTTTGTCATTTTTAGCACTAGTGGTGCCCAACCCAGAAGGGGATCCGTCATTCATCTTTATTTGCAAATGAGACAAACAAAGGGATTATAATATATGAAAAATTCCTAATATGGTACTTCATCTAACAGCCTAGAAAGCCTTATCAGATGGTTAGGAAGCTTTGGGAAACTTTTTTCGGCGCCTGCTTTAGTTGGCGGACTATGGTGGACAGCATCTTGGTAGGAGAATCAGCAACATGTGGCATAAGGAGGTACAATTGTGGGTTTTCTTCATTAATGAGGCTGGCAGTGTCCATTGCCTCAATGTATTGAGAAAGTTGATGTCAGCGAAAATGATGAGATCAGGCACGCAAGTGAACAACTTGATGACCAGCAGGTTTCAGGATAATTGAGGTCAAAAATAGATGTTTTCGCTGCATCAATGTAAGCGTGGCTCACACCAAAAGCAAGCTCCTCAATTTCATACTTCGCATCTTCCTCAAAATCATGGGGGAAATTGGTGATAGGAATACCCTCAACAAGGGGCTCCATCGCCCCATGTGATGCTAGAGAATTAGGGTGTAAGCAGGGGCATATGCAGCCTCAACTGCCACTCTTTCATATTTTTATAAACTGGAAAACCGTTTTAAGGGTTAAAACGATGGGGATGCAAATTAGGAGGTGCAACAAGGAACTCCTCTAAAGAAAAATTTTGCTTCACATGGTAAGGCTTTTTGTCCTCATAAATCCATCAAAGAGTTTATGTAGATTTAGCTCAGCCACTGCTGATCCAGCCACCAAAATTGGAGCAGTGGTAGGAGCTGATTGGCTGTGAAAAGTCAACCATTGCAGCTCAGCTGAAACTGGTTCAGCCATTGATTCAGGATCCTATAATCCAGTAAAATTATTTTTAAAATGTTTAAAATCTATTTTTTGATTGGGCGCTTCTTTGGAAACAGTGCAAAATTTCCCCGAGGTTGGGGGCAGGAGGATAAAGCCCCATTCAAAGAATTAAGGCGAAATGGCCACCAGCCCAACGCTGGCAGGAGGAGCGGCAGTATTGGCAGAGGTGGAAGCCATGGGGCCATGTGCTTTTTGTGGTCAAGCTCAAAGCACAAGAGGCAAATGGTGTGGCCATTCTTGACGTGCATCCAGAATGGGTGATCATGGGAAGATATGATTACAGTGCCGGGCGGAATCACAAGGTGGGATTTGCAACAAGATGGGTAAATCGTTTCAAAGAAGTGAGGCCCTGCCATACAATCCACCCCATTTGGAACCATGAACTGCAACATGGTGTCTGCACCATAAACAGCCAAACCATCCATGAGCTCATGCTGGAGACATATAGGGTAGAGATGGGATGACAACCCAGTGAACTAGACCACCAATGTGGCCTTATCTGGGAGCTGCATGCGAATGGTTTGAATAGAGAATTTTTAAAAAAATGATTGGCAGCTTAGATGCTGCTGCTGCATCAGCTTCAGAGCAGAAACTGAGGTCAAAGTACCCCTTAAAGGGGCATAAGTCAATATATCTGGCAGGTTTATAAACTGATGTGGCAATCTTAATGATGGCTGCGCTTGCATATGGGAAGAGATTCCCATATTTGACCCAGAGGCTGGGTAGAATTGCTCCATGGGAGTACCAAAGGGCTCCGGAATACTTCCTAGGAGCTTGTGGGATTGTGGTCTAAGTCCCAATTGGGGGAAGAAATGCCTGGTAGCGTTGTAAGGGCTAGCCAATCCAGCCTGGGCATGCTTCAATTAAGCTGAAAGACACCAGATGGCGGCACACCACCAACCCAAGTCAAGGCATTAGTATTGGATTGCATTGACATAGTTAAGTTTTGGCTCAATTGAGCAGGTTTTTTGTATTTTTCTTAAAAATCCGAGTTTGGCTTTGATTCAGTTATCTAAGCAAAAGAGCACACTGAATCTTTGTCAAAATTTGGGTAGCATAGCACTGGCGCACTGATCAGTGCCATCTGAAGTGTTAAAGGTTCATCAATAATGTTCTGTCCAGTTGAACACGACATCCTTTTTTAATAACCCAAATAGCAGGCCCTAATAGCTGAAGTTAGGGATAAAGCGCCATTAGTAGCTGACCACTCTAAAAACCTGTATGTCATGTTTACTGTTTGGCGAAGTCATTTTTCAAATAACTTCCACCTTAGCTGGTTAAGGTTTAAGCCTCGTTGCATCTACTACAAACTCTAGGTAATCCAGATGGTCTTTAGAAAAATGTTACATCTACAAGACTTAATATTGATTTTGGCCCCAGCGAGATGGCGGAATTCTTCCTCTAGATGGGTAAGATCTAAAAAGAAGTTTGAGAGAGAACGTTGATATTGTCAAGGTATATGAGGATGCAAAACAGCTTCAGGTAGCCAG
The DNA here is from genome assembly GCA_022478985.1 of Massospora cicadina. Lineage (NCBI taxonomy): Eukaryota > Fungi > Entomophthoromycota > Entomophthoromycetes > Entomophthorales > Entomophthoraceae > Massospora > Massospora cicadina. Next base: position 63,759 of record JAKSZP010005266.1, on the reverse strand, counting down.
GATAATGCCCTTGGCCCATTGGAATGTATCCAGGGCGTTACATAGCCCTTGAGGCATATGTGTCGTTGGAAAAGCCCCTAAGATATAATTATGGTGCATTTCTCCAGTTATGCCACAGGCAACTCAATTTTCCAGTAATCTGATATCAGATCCATCGCTTAGAGGTAATGGTATCCCCTTGATCAATCCAAAACATCATTGATCTGTGGCAAGATATGAGTCCATCTTAGTAATACTGATGAGCTTCCAGTAGTCTACCACCCAGTTGGTGCCGTCCTTCCTTTTTACAATCAGAACGGGAAAACCCATGATCTTTTGGAAAGTTCTGGCATCCCTTGCTCCCGTAGCTTCTAAATTTCTTTGGTAACTACATCTTCACATGCCCTAGATCAGCGGATCAGCTAAGACTTGATGGGGGAATGATCTCCAGTGGCCAATTGATGGACAACCAACTGAGCGCAACCTAAATCATGGTCATCAACAGCAAAAATCTCCTTATATTTGTGAAATAAAGCTATCGCCTGGTCCTTTTTCTCTTCCAATAACACCATTAAATTATTGCGCAGTACCTATGCCATTATGCCAAGCTGCTGCTTGACGGGTAGACAAAATTCATCCAGCAACCTGAATTTGTGAATCTGAAGTACCTCCTCAACAGGGGTCAAGTGGAAATACACCACTATTTGATGCTGGCGGATTTGCAATTGTTTTTGTAGGTTTGCTAGTAAACCCTTGATCTCCCCATTTCCTGTAAGTGTAATGACTGGAGACAATTGGGGCTCAAGCTGCAATTACTGATAAGGCCCAATGACCTCCCCATGAGCCTGGCTGATATTTCCACATCTAACTCGGTGTTTACTATCATTTGGTGTTAAAAGGGGATGGATATAGTCCCAGCAGCTCTGAGAGGCAGCCCTTAATATTTATATATCTGCTGTAGAGGGCCCGGGTCTTATTTTTTAGTCCATGGTAGTGAACAAGAATCACCCCATCACTATACGCAAGATTGATATGGACCATGTGCACCAGATTCTTCATCATCCGCTAGACGTAAAGTAAATTGGGATCTGTTGCCCCAGAATTTCAAAGGTATCCTATGTTATATCAATGACAGCACCAAAGTGTTGCAGGAAAGCAATCACAATTATCAGGTCGTAGTTACTGTTGGGTAGCACTATTGTTAAAGCTACAATGACAATGGACCTAAACTGCAAAGGTAATGCGCTGTAAGCTCCCTCAGAGACCATTTTTTCGCTCCAGCAGTTCTATACACCATTCAATGTTCTACGTCTGGTTTTAATGTCAACTTCGCCAACAACTTAGTGGAAACTATATTGACCAGCGCGCCCATATCTATTAGTGTGTACTAAATTTTTGCTATAAGAATTTCAAAGTATGTACACTCAGAATAAGAAGAATTTTGAATGTTTAATATAAACATTTAAAATATCTCTTTTTTAAGGAAGCTCAAAATCCCCTCACCAACTTTAGGGTACTCTTTAACAATAGCGTCCACTTGGATGGTGTCAGGCAAACAGCAAGTAAGAATTAGACCAGACTGCCAGCCTAGGTGCCAAAGCGCCTGGACTGTAGACCAGAATGCCAAAGGCACTGCTGCTGATACGATGGATATGAAACTGGGAAGGTATTTCCCCAATAACAGCTGGTGAGCCAGAATCTCATACAGGCACATAAGGGAATACCAGACGAGTATGGCCATTAACCCCAAGTGGAGCATGATGGTCAGTGGAAAAAGTGGTTTATTTTCCAACATAAAAACTGGATTTTTAGGAAAGGTTTTTAATGGAAAAAATTAGGAAAGAAAAATCAACCAACAATTTTCTCAGTGCGAGGTGACTGATTAAATAGTAGTCAATTTAGAGGAGAAACAAGCCAAGATCAGGTCCCGCAGGTTTGACTTAACCAGAAAATTGGGCGGGAATGGGGAACAGATAATTTAACTGGGAACCAAAATTGAAGAATTTGGTGGCAGGATGAGTCACTGTTGGTTCAACTTCAAACATCCAAACTGAGGCTTGACTATGTTTCCAACAGTTGGTGCAATGGCGTTTAGCCTGACGAGCAGCAGGAATCCCCCAAGGCCACCCCACGTAAGGGGTGGGCCCATTTGGTTGGGAACAGGTTCAGTACGCCCAACCCACCCGTGCTTTGGCGCTGGGCCATTCATTTGGTCAGTGGTGTTGCATCAGGCACAACGCCTGATTTGCCAGCGGGGAGCCTCAAACCCTCATTGATGGTGTCCAATGCTGTTACATGCCCATCAGGGATGATCCCCAACGATTTTGGGAGTGGGGTGATTTTTTGATTGTCATGTTAACTGAATTGAAACCGTTGGGCATTCTGGCCAATAGATCAGTCTTCATAACTTTTTGACCATTTTAAATCTAAACATTGGGCTGATAGCCACTCAAATTAGTTCCAATTGCTTTCATTTCAGAAATCTCAGCGCAGATTTCACTGATTCCCCGTAGCAGTTCTGCTGAGGTGAGTGAGGGTACTGGGGTTGAGATCTGAAGTGGAAGAGCTGTTACCCAGCGCTTGTCTACCATGTGAGCGAGATCGCCCTGAGTAATGAGGGGTACAGCCATCCTCTTTGATGCCTTCTTGCTCAGGAATGGGAAAATGGCCCGATCAACGCCCAGAGGACTTCCCCAGGACTTACAGAGGGCAGAGTTTACTCCTTTCAAGGAAGGCAAATTTGAGGACAGGCCCAGCTCATCTGGAGAAACATTGTAAAACATTTGACAGGTGTATGGCTTTGGTTGCTCCTGAGGTCCTTCTTCCACCAAAGCCATGGCTTGCACTTGTGTCAGTACATTTACCCATCCAACCAGCTGCTGATATAAGAACTTTTCATCATACTTAGTGACTTCCACCAAATATACTTCAATAAGTTAGTTGCGACGTTTGGGGCTGGGATAGCAGTGGTAAAGTGTCCCATCTCTACTCCGCGCATCTATTCCCTGGAAGTATTAATCCTGCTGTACATAGTGAGCCTGGCGGTTAGGGAAACTTCAGACAAGGTGCCAGGGCGACCACAATCATAAAAAATCAATTCTGAAGGGTCTTTGTGCATACTTATTGTTGAATAAACGGTTTATACCACTTATTTCTTTTTAATTTTTAAGCCAGATTACTCAAAGTTCCTGGGTGCTGGATTTTATGTAATTACTTTCCTTGGTCAGAAAGTCTTCCTTCAGGTTAACGTCCCTGGAGGCGTAGAATCCTACTAATACTTCTAAAAATAAATTGAGGAAGGCCAATTTTACCCTAAAGATGGCATTTAGAGAGTAATTTTTATTTTGCTTAAAATCAAAATTATAAGGGATATCAGTGAGGTTACCCAGTCCATATACAAGTGGTCCAAGCTAAGATCTATAACTATTATAAATTGGAAACTCTGTAGCAGGCTTAGTTAAACCGTAAAATTGAACTTTCTAGCAGCATACTCAGGTTTGAACCCTGAGATTAGGAGGTTTTGGGTGTTTAATATTCAACCAAATTTGTTGGGGATTGTCCCCAATGTCAAGAGGGCTGGAAATTCGTCAGGGATTATCCCCAATAACTGTTTCAGCTCTTTTGACGTCTCATGTTCAGTTCCCATCTTATACCTCATCTGAATCTCTGATTTGGGTAGGAATCCTGACAACGCCCCTCTCTAGATCTTGGTGTAGGGGGAAACGGACGAAAAAATGACTATGTACACGCTTTACCACAGTACCCTGAACGACCTCTACTATTGAGTGTTCGTTGCCCCGCCTATAAATGACTATGTAGGGCCCAGATCAATTTATGCCAAATTTGTTATCACGACCTCCCAGCAGATAGTGGTAAAAAAGGACTAGGTCACTCAGTTGAGAGGTGTGCAGAGGTTCATCTTAGTCATTAAACCAACTGGTCCTTCAACTAGTGGTAGCAGTTAAGTTCTCAGAAGCTAGACCTGAAGTCAGATTATTTTATTGGCAATGCTTTGCATATTTACTTCAGGGGCATCAGGAAATTTTGATCCAACATGGCCTGCAATTTAGAAGTCAACTGGTGATTTCTTCCGTTCAAAGCTGTAAGGTGACGATGAATCCCCCTTGGGTTGGGACCATCTAGTACTAAAAAAAAAGCTGTAAGGTGACATCTTAATTATTCGTTGATAGCTTATTAAGTAGGCCAGAATTGCACTAGGCAAATATTGAGGCCAGTGAAGAGGGTTAGTCGTGGGTATTTTCTAGAGGGTGGCAGTTATGGTACCATTCACCTGCTCTACCATTACATTGGTTGCAAGATGGTATGGAGAGAAAAATACCTGATTGGATCCCATCAGTTTGGTTAGATCATTCACCAGCGATGATCAGAATTTTTAACCATTTTCAGAGAGCATTATATTAGGGCATCTATGCTGAGTGATAATCTGTTTATATAAGAATATGGCGGTAGCTTTTTCCAAAGTAGATAGTAGAGATACAACTTAATCCACTTATTAAATGATCCACAGCTAGAAGGAGGAGCCAATGACCATTAGAGGCTCAAGCGAGAGGTCCCACAATATTAATGCTAATAGTATGTAAGGCTTCACATGGTGGAACTACTGGATGTTGAGATTGGGGATAATTTCCAGCTTGACTTTTAAATGCTAGACAGGACTCCAATACATCCTAGTTTGGAACAAGAATTTCTTCCATTAGCATTTAAGCTTGAGCCACGGGTAGGTTTTCTGAATGCCCCATGGCCAACTTGCTGATGTCCCTCCAATATGACATCACTTCAAGCTGAAGATTGTACATAGGGAAAATAATTTTTGGGACACATGTTTGTACAGTTGGCCATTTTGGACTTGAAGATTCACTGATCTTTTTGCTAATTCCTTTTAAAGGGTCGAGGATTCTTTTTTCCATATTTGCAATTTAGTTAAAATGTCGTAAAGTCAAGTCTCTTCAGGGTCAGTTAGAGTTAATATGTGAAGCTGGGATAAGCAATCTGCAAATTGATGTATCAGCCCAGATGAATAAACGAAAAAGGTCATAGTTCTGGAGTTATAAAGCCCATTGAGCTAATATTCCATTAGGGTCCTTCATTTGCTATAGCCATCGCAAGGAAGTAGGATTGGTGATTAAAATGAAATTTTTCATATAAATAAGGTCGGAAATGCTTAGTAGCCAGTAGTACTATCAAGCATTTGCGTTCCATAATGCTATAGTTGCATTTGGCTCTGGTTAGAGTTTTGCTAAAGTAGGCGATAGGATAATCTACTGAGTTTTTGTCATGCTGTGATGGTATAGCTCTGATGGCTATATTTCTTGAATTGCCAAAGAGTAGAAAAGGTTTGTCAAAATTAGGATGTATAATTACTGGAGAGTGGGAGAGAGATGCGTAACAGGTCAAAGGCCTGCTGTTGTTCTTATTTCCACTGGAAGGGTATCCCTTTCTTCAATAAATATACTAGAGGCACAGAGGTGTCAGAAAAGTGGGGAATAAACTGGTGATAATATCCCACCATCCTAAAGAAACTTGTACATCTTGTAGTGATTAAGGAAGACATTTTAGAAATGGCCATGACCTTATTCTTCATAAAGGGTATATTCCAGCTTTCCCTATCTTATGACCTATAAAATGCATTAATTCTGAAAGAAGGACCATTATGAGAGATTTAGTTTTAGGGAAGCCTGCTGTAACCTCTGGAAAACTTGTATGAGATGATATATGTGTTTGTAAAGGCTCTCAAAAATGGTAATACTGTCAAGATAAACTAACACACAAGACTGTTTTAAATCATCTAAAAATCCGTCCATGGCGAGTTGGAAGGTAGCAGGGGTGTTACATAACATCTGCGGATTTTTTAGTGAGTCACACAATCCTTCACTTGAGATGAGGGTGCATTTTTCCAGATTCTCCAACAATAAATCAAATTGCCAGTACCTGCTGGTGATATCCAAAGCCAAAAATAGTGGTAAACTGACATCAAGTGTAAGGAGTCATCTATACGCAGCAATGGCTAGCTATCTTTTCTTGTGAATTAATTTAGGCGACATTAATCCATGAAAACATTGTGGCCACCATCCTTTTTCTGAATCAATAAGAGTGGGGAGGCCCACGGGCTTTTAGAAGGCATGAGTAACCCAGATTATAACAGTTGCTGTAGCTCTAGGACCACTTGAGCTTTTTCAACTTTGAATTTGCGGTATGGCTGGGATTTGAATGGAGGGTGAGCCTCAGTCTCAATTTGATGAATTCCCTCAGACATTTTCCCATGGTCACTAGGTCCTGAGGAAAAATATTTCCATACTCCTCAAGAAGGTCTTTGACGTTCTGGAATTCAGTAGGGGTGATATTATTTCCAATTTCTACTTTTAACTAGAGTTATAGTGGTTAAGTTATTGAATCCCAAATCTTGTAAAAAGCCAAAACATCTCACAACGGCAATATTCTCAATGTGACATAAAAAATTATTTGAGGTGGGTCGACCTTGGGACAAATATACCACTGAGAATGTTATCTAGCCAGTACAGGTTTCGAACTCAAAACCTGCACTAGGGGTGGAAGCAGTTTTACCCACTCGGCTAACCACCCTTTCTCAATGTGATATAGTTTTATGTAATTGATAGGGACATGCTGAGAAACTTAGAGGGTTTGATTCATTAAAATTCTTAATAAAATAGAGATAGATTATACATGGGCAGGATCTAAAATCTCTGGCAGGTCTATGCTTCTTTAATTGTAGGGCTTGGGTGTCCACTTAGCCCCAAAATTTGATTAGGTGGTTGAAAAATCATGATCCCCATATCCACAATCACTTGTGAGCCAGAGTGTATTGTAATAGGATGGGGGTATATTAATGTGCTCCCATCATTTGCATCCACAGCCTCATTGAGAAACTTAGTTTTTCTCAAAAAAACTTGATAATCGACTTTACAAATGGAGGGTGGATATTCCAGGAGGCGGGTTTGTTTTTAGGGGCTCCTTTACTCTTGGCTGGGAGTTTAAATACTAATGGGATCCATTAACCTATTAGTGAAATGTACTTTTCTTTATGGTTGATGTTGCAATTGAACTCCCCTATCAGTTGGACTCCAATAAGCCAATCATAATTATCATTTTTATAAACTCAATAGCAGGAGCATTAATTACAACTTTCCAGATCAGAGAGGTAAGGAATAATATACCCCAATTGCTTTAGTCATCCGACTACCAGCCGTCCTATATTCAGCGTCATGAATCAAGTCTGGAGCCTTTTTAATTTTTGTATAAACTAAGAGAATATAACATAAACTGGCGAGCCAGTATCACTTATTGACAAGGCTTTAGTCTTATAAAAATTACCTCTAATCAAACCACTGAAGAGCCTAAAGGAGAATTAACAGCTAGTAAACTTTTATGGGGATTTTTATGAAGCAAGCGGAGAATTTTTAGGCGGCCAGGCTTGGGGATACCTGATGCTTTTAAAGGTTTTGTCTGCCAGCTCTTGGCTTTCCATTGAGGACTTGACCTCCAAGAGTTGATTGGGTAATTAACCAGCATAAAATAGGAAAGCTAAACATCTTTATTCCCTTAGATAGAAAGGGGTACGTCAACTTTTGCAGGCGCCGCTAACACAAAGCATCCCAAGGTGCTGTGTTTAGGATTAGAGATAATACAAGGGTCTTGAGCCTTTTGATTGTCGCAAGAATAGGGAGCCTCCTGCCCTACACTGACTGGTTTTTTTGCCGACCTATATAGAAAGATGCGCAAGTGTCTACTGTATGGTTGTTTCTCTTGAAAAAAGTGCAGGATAATTCAGGAGTGGGCGATTTGGAAGGTGTAACCACTAACACTTGGGGCCAAGGCTTTGTATTGTTAAAGCGAGGGGGCCCAGTTGATTTGATTATATTGGATGGATTCTCCAAAATGGCTTCTTTGATATAAATAAAAGACATCCAATTAGACTTCACCGCTTTAAGATAAAGTGAAAAATAATAGGCATATATTTAAATGCCGAACGTGAAGCATTAATAACGTCATCAAAAGTAAGACGTTTTCCAGCAACAAACGTTTAAGCCTCAAGCTAAAAATGGTGAGCAAACTCTGTGACAGTTTCTCCCCAATTAAGGCTTATGCCCATAAAAAATTGCTTTTGGTTAGATAAAGTTAAGTCACTCCAAAATTCAAAAAAAACAACCTTGGCATCATCCCAAGTCTGGCAATGCATTAGATAGGGGACACAACCTCTTGAGATACGCAACAAAGACAGTTGGTTAAGTGTCTGAACGTTGGGTATTAGTAGCTTCCTCCATAGCACTTTCATAACAAAATGGTAAAGAGAAGATGCTCCCTTCGCCTAGGATGTACTTCTTTTTGAATGACGTTTTGAACTAGTCATTGGGGGTTAATGGCTGAATGACATGAATGGACACCGGGGGTGCAGTTTCACCCTAAAGAGGAACTGATATTACTGAGAGATACGTGAGAGTGGAGAGCATCCATATGACATGTAGTCGTTGATATCATCAATTATTGATTATAACAGCTCATGGGTGGCACAAAGAGCCAATTTGGTTGCAATGATTGGGGTAACTGCTAAATTTATTTTTTAGATTGGTAGTTGCATTGTGAAGCTGAAATTGACATTGCTCTACGGTGGGAATTTGTTGGTCCATCCCACGTTATACAGCAGGTAATTTTGTTATAAAGTCAAGGCGCTTTTGATCCAGAGAAGAATATAATGACAAATCGTTATTTTCATTGTATAATAGTTGCACCGTGAACTTAGGGTAAACCTGGCAGGGAACACCAGTTTTGTCAGGACCAAGGGTTTAGACCACTTGTCCCTTTTTAATTTAGTGACCAGTAAACTCGAGGTTCTTGGGTTCTGGATTTTATGTAATTACTTTCATTGCTCAGAAAGACTTTTCATCAGGTTAACATCCCTGGAGGCATAAGATCCTACTAATATTTCTTCCTAAAATAAATTGGGGAAGTCCAATTTAACTTAAAGATAAAAAATGAGAGATCTTTATTTGCTTAGAATCAAAATTATAATGGAGATCAGGGAGTTTACCCAGTCCATTTCCAAGCAGTCCAAGCTAAAATCTATAATTATTATAAATTACAGATTCTATAGCAGAACTAGTAAAATGGCAAAGGATTTGCTCGCCGCATAGCTCAGGTTTGACCTGAGATTAGGAGGTTGTGGGCTTTTAATATTTGACTGAATTAGTTGGGGATTGTCCCCAATGTCAAGAGGGCTAGAAATTCTTCAGGGATTATCCCTGATAATGGTTTCAGCTACTTTAATGTCTCAGGTTTGATTCCCATCATCTACCTCATCTAATCTCTAACTTAGGTAGGAATCCCAACAGTTATAATTAGATGACTCAGGCTGATAGTTCAACTGTTGGCACTTGGCATAACCAGGGCCAGGCTGATAGGTTGATTGCAGACAGTTGGTGTAAACAGGCCAGGTCAAAAGTTGGGCTGCTGGCAATTATCATAAGTAGGTCTGGACCAGGAGTTAAAATGCTAGGGTAACTAAGCTAAGGGCAAGGCGTGTAATTATAATAAGGCCAGGGGTTACTAAGCGGAATTTAAACAGGGTGGGAGAATTTTCTTAAATAAGGAGGTCTGGCAACAGCTGCAGTATGTTTCCAATCTGTATTGAGTGGAGTAAAAGTAGCAGATAGAAGGTGCAAAAATTGACAATCTTAAGCACAGGTACATCATCCTCAACAACTGGTGCCATGACATTGTAAAGTTCGCAGTATGGCTTCACCGTGGAGGTCATTGCAATGCCCACATTGGATACAAATACAATCACTATTTAATTAACTTGTAGCCTTCCACCATAAATCATTCAAAAAATTCATCAAGGGTCTCATTATGCTTTAACCCAATGGTCAAGAACTCAGCCTTCCTCTGTGACTTCTTTGTGGTACCTCAAAACAGCCACAGCACAGTATCCTTCACTTCTTGATATGTAACAGAACAGCTTGAAGATAGCAAGTGACATGGTAGGCGCTTCCAACATCCAAGGCGGATATAAGCTATTTAGCCTTGCACGGATCTGAGACCTCTTCATCATGAACTCAAATTGTTTAAACAACCTATGGATGTTCCCATCATGGTCTGTTGGATTTCAGGGTATTTTTGATGCTCTCTGATGTTTTGCACCCTGAAATTCAACAATGTTTTGCAGGAGATGCTACTCTCTCTACTACTTGAAATTATTTTTAGGGGATTATTTGACCACTTAAAAATTGAAACGTTGATTTCAATAAAAAATTAATCATATAAGCTTATATTAGTAATGACGAGGGTGTTAAGAAGCGAACCCTCTTAAGTTATTGATACTTAGTATTTAAACTTATTGAGGCACAAAGTGAAATGGGGCACAAATTTTGGATTACATATGAATAGCCATACTAGGTAATATTAGGCTTCAGTCTATTATGGCTCTATGAGACTCACATCTATTAGATGGAATGGCTAATGGAAGGTCTGTTGTGGTAGAATATTTCCGTGAGGCAACCTTTTTATATATTTAAGCCAATTACTTGATGGTAACGTATTTACATCTGTTGAGACCCCCTCTAAGGCTATAAAAGGGGTGTTCATGGCTTAGTTGATTGAACTATATTAAAATGGGATTGGAGAGGACCCTTAGAACCATTCACCCTAATTTGTTGCAGTTTTTTGTAACTTTGATTCTAACTATAGGGCAATTCAGCTGAGGAGTGGGGGCATTAGTAATTCCCCAATTTGCAGGGTTCCACCTAGAATTGACCAGGGTATTTTAGTGATGTTAACTAAATCAAAACATGAAACAACCTTATTACAATATCAGACTTGTAATTGTCCAACATCATCCCCTTCAAGAGTGTTAGGAGAGAATAAGGCTGCAAGAACCGCCATGGACTCAGTTAACTATGGCTCCAGTAGCAAGGTATTTGATGGAGTACTCATCTTCTCGCTTGTAAATGACTACAAAAGGTCCTTCCCAGATAGACCTAAGTTTCTCCCTTCTAGAGATATATACAATTGTGGTAATAAAGCACAAAGTCAGATACTTGGAAGGAAGGAAGGAAGGAAGAGGGGGCAAGAGCTCGTTAGCGTCTTGACCCTCTTTTGAGACAGTTTTGGCCAAATTAGTCATAGCCTCTGACTGTAACTGAATGATGTGCTGGGCCAACTTCTTCATGGCTTTCTTAGAGTCAGTCCTATCAGTGAAAATGCCTTTGGCTAATAATTCTGGCGTTCCAGGTTCCCATCCATAAAACACATGGAAAGGAGACATCTTAAGGATTCTATGGTAGCTGATATGGTAGGTCTTGAGCAAACTTGGTAAGTAATGATCTCAGTGAGGGGGTCTGAAGTGCCCATTTACATAATATAAAAACCAGGGTCCCATTTGCTTTCTCTACAGTACCATTGGTTGAGGGTTTATAAGGGGGCCAAAAAGAGCTGTTGCGTGCCCATTGAAGTAGCGAGGATCTTCACCACTCTGTAGGTGAAGTTTTTTCCATTATCACAGAAAAGAACCTAGGGTAACCACGTTGAGCTATAATTTTTCTGATGTAGGAAAGTGGCCGTGGCCTTGACCGTTTGAGCGGGGAGAGCCACAACTTCAACCCACTTGGTGAAATGATCAATTCCGACCAAGATATATCAATTTCCCCCAGTATCTTGGGGTAGATGTCCAACCACTTATAAACTTATGTTGTGGAAGAATTGTGAGGTGTAGTGGGTTGGTACAGATACTGGTTCTTCTAACTAGATTGCTTTTTTCATGTCAGACTAGCGTCCAGGACCTCCGTTATGGTCTCCCTGAAACACTTTCAGTAAAATCACTTTAATTCACTCATATGTATTACATACCCCACTATGCCCTAAAATAAAATGGGACTCCAAAATGACAGGTACTCGCTCTGATGGCCGGAGATAGGGCAACCAGTTTGCCCATACTTTCTTGTATATCTTCCAACTTTCTACCTTGGTAATGCGGGAGTGGCGAGCTTGCATCTTTTGTACATGATTATACTCATCCCCCCATGCATTAGGAGTTATCAGGAGGTTATGTAACCTCTAGTCATCATTATTATCTAAATGAAGTGCAGGCGTCTACGTCAACCCATCAACATACATATGTCTATTTACTACCCAATGCTCAATTTTCATGTCATAATGCTGTAGCTTTTAAATCCAGAGAGCTAACCGTCCCGTGGGGTCCTTCATATTCTGCAACAACTTTAAGGATGCGTGGTTAGTAACCACTTTGAAGGAGGTCCCATATAAGAAGGGGCGGTTGTGCTTCACAACGAGCAGGAAAGCAATGCACTCCTTCCTTGTGATGCCGTAGTTGAATTCATCTTTTAAGAAAATCTTGCTGTAGTAGGAAACAGGATGATCGACCCCATGATCGTCCAGCTGATCCAAGATAGCTCCAACGGCGTAATCAGTGGCATCTGTGAAAAGAATAAAGGGCTTGCCATAGTCAGGGTGGCGAAAGATTGGCCTTTTTTGCAATAAGGTCTTAAAGGTCTCAATTTGCAGCTTTTTGTTCTGCACCCCAATGAAAGGGAGTTTTTAGCCAAGAGGCGGATGAGGGGCTCATTGAGCTGGGCGAATTTGGGGATGAACTGATGAAAATATCTCATCATGCTCAAGAATACCTGGATGTTGCAAAGGGTTTTAGGCTCTGGCATCTTGAATATAGCTGCGACCTTATCTTGTAAAGGTTGAATCCCATCTTGAGAGGTGGCGTGTCCAATGAAATTCAGCTTTTCTGGAAGAACGTGCATTTTGATAGCTTTATTTTAATGTTCTAAGACCACATGCATTGTAACAAGTCTTCCAAGTGGGTAAAATAATACCTAAAGGTCTTGTAAAACACCATTATATCATCAAGATAGACGAAGATGCAGCTTAATTTAAGGTCCTGCAAGATATGATCCATTTCTTGCTGGAAAGTGGCAGGTGCGTTGCACAATTCTTGTAGTAGTTAGGTAGGTTGGAATAGACCCTCACTGAAAATAAGAGCGCATTTCTCATGATCTTGGGGAGAAAGTTCCATTTTCCAATAGCCGCTAGCAAAGTCCATGGCGGAAAAGTAGTTAGAGCTGGAGAATTGGGCTAGGGCGTTGTCAATGCGAGGGATAGGATAGTTTTCCTTCTTTATGAGAATGAACAATTTGCAGTAGTCAATAACTACCCAATGACCTCAGTTTTTCTTGCTTATCAGTAGAAGAGGAGACAAGCAACTGTTTTGAGATGGCACCATCAGCCCTGCATCCAGCAACTGTTTCAACCCTATCCTCATTTGGAGCTCCTCACCTTAGATTTCTGATAAGGCTTGGATTAAATAGGCTGAGCACCACCAACGTCAATGGTATGAGTTTAAACCTTGATATGTCCATAGTCAGTAAAAGATTGATAGAAGATGCACTATAGTACTCCAGGAGAGAATAAACTTTTTTAAGCTCTATAGAGGGTAAAGCCTTAGAATTAAAACCTGGGGCAAAGCGCCTATCAATTCATTCTTAGGTAGTCCCAGATCTAACATAACCCAATATAATGGACTTGTTGTATGTCCTTAATTGAAGTCAGCAGGGCTTTTCTAACATCCTGATGCTTCTTTATAACCATATCTTTGTTAGTAAGATTCCCTTACAGAAGAATGATGGGTCGCTGATAGTCAGGCTCAGGGTACCCGGTAACACCAAGGAGCCAAAAGAATTATTTCAAAAATATTTGTTTAGTGAATTAGGCAGTTGTGGGGGATTTGCATAGTAAACTTGGTGTCTAATACCTTTTGTTCACCCGCCTTGATTCTACCTCCTCTGACGCATACAATGGAAGGCCCTCTGAAACATCCATGGATTCAGGCAGCTTTTTTTTATTCCTTCCCAATATGGTATACTTAAGAGTGAGGGTGGAGGAATGATACTCAATGACGCATGTGTATTCTTTATTCTTAAGCTCATCATTTGTAAAGACTAAAGGAACTTCATAATTTAGAAGGGAGAAAAATCCCTGCTTCATATTTATAATTCAGTCATGCTCAATCATAAATTAAGTGCCAATGGCAGGTATTATGCATTGTTTTTAATTCCACAGTGGGGGCAGCCAGTAGGAGCTTCCCAATCCGTATTGGTAGAGAAGAGTAGGCTCCAATAGCTCGCGTGTTGTTGGGCCCTGCAGTTCTGAACTCTTGCAAATAGTCCAGTCCAGGCACCAACTTAATTTTATTAATGAGCTCCAAAGAGGCTACGTTCACTGGAGCACCCATATCAAGGATTTCTTGAACTCACACCTTATTGATGACAACTTCTTAAATGGTTATCGTGCTTGTAAAAGTAAGGGGAGGGCAAGAACCTCCTTCAAAAGGAGAGAGAAGGCAAGGCGTTAAGCCATCACAGGGTATATATTCTTAGAAGATTGGAGGGAATGAACTTTTTTGGTTGATCAGATCACTGTATTGATAAGCTGGTCAGCATCACTTGCGGTCTCAATCATCTCTGAACACCTAAACAACTGTTTGAGATAGGTAAGTCGTGGTATCATAGCCATATCTAACCTTTCTATTCTCAACCTATCTGGTATCTGCACTTCCACTGGGGCTCCCAGGACATAATAGCCCATGTCTTCACTACTCTCTTCAGACTCATTATCAGAGGTATTGTCAATGCACCTCAACGAGCTGCTAAGAGGGGCTGAAGAACCGACTTGTTATCCTCATAGGGAAGGGCCTTATGGCACTCATCTACCCTTTTGGCTTTTTTAGGGAGCATCATATCAGCACAAACTTTTGGGCCACTTGGGGAGAAAAATCTTTTGATGCTGGGTCAGAGGTGAGGCCGTGGTTGGTCTGGAAAATGACTCTGAGGGACAAGATGGTGGGACCATAGTGATGGACCCTTTAAGAGAGAGAGTGCGGGGTGTGATGAGAACTCAACTAATTTTGTAGGACTGACTCATGGTGCAACTGAGGAGAGAGAGCCCGACCTTATCACTCCTGGTGCCCTCTGTCCAACCTCTAATGGATGAGGGCAGTCTAGTTTGAGACGCTCATGGGAACTGGCTTGAAAAAAGATAGTCAGCACTTGAGTGGTCAGTATGATTTCCTGGGTAGTCATAGCTTCATGGAGATCAGCAACCTCTAATATTCTTCTTTTATATCCCAACCATTCCGTAGAGAACGCTTCACTGGTAAAATATATTGGGCTAAGGAATGGTAATAGGCTAATCCAGCCAGAATGGCAGCAATCGCATCAACCATAGGTAGCATATTAGCAAGCAGGAGAGGCTGGGCTACTTTGTAAAACTGTCAACAAAGGTGGCAACTGATTCCCCCTCAAGTAGAATTATGCCCATAAACCTGTTTTTTCTACGTAAGGTCTTCATGGATTGTTTCCTCAATGAGCGCGTTTTTACCTCTGCCCAAGTGTTAAGGGTGGCCATAGAAAGTACCATCACCTCTTGGGCGGAGCAGCTGAGGCATGGGAGGATATACTAATATTTTTCAGATTTTTTAGTCCCATCCATAACCGCCTCATAGACAAAGAGTAACATAGCGATGCTACCCTCATTAGGGTAAAATTTGTATCTGAAAGGGGGCTTGGAGATGAAGAAGCAGCCTCATGAGAGGCTTAGCAAATGCGCTGTTCAAGCGTTTCAAGCCAAGATAGTGCGTTGGCTATCTGCTGGGCTAAAGCATTAAGCCGGAATTGGAAGTCATGGGGGAGGTTGTGAGTGTTATTCTCCTAACACCCTCAATTTTTTATGAATAGTTTTGTGGTGTACTACCCCCTGTAGTGAGCACCACTTTTTGGATTTCAGGTATTTTTAATGCTCTCTGATGCTTTGCATCATGAAATTCAATAATGTTTTGCATGAAATGTTACTCTCTCTACTGCTTGGGTAATTACTTTTTAGGGGTAATTTGACCACTTAAATATAATATAATTGAACCGTTGATAATAATAAAAGATTGGCTTTTATAAGCTTTTATTGATGGTGGAGAGGGTTAAGAAACGAACCCTCTTAAGATATGATGCTTAGTATTTAAACTTATCAAAGATCAAAGTGAATTAGGGCACAAATTTCAGATTAGGCTAGGAATGCCCATATTAGCTAGTATTAGGTTTAGGCCTATTAAAGCTCTTGAGACTCACATCGCTTAGATGGAATGTCCAATGGAAGGTTGCTTGTAGGTACAATATATCTGTGAGGCAACGTTTATATATTTAAGCCAATTACTTGATGGGAAAATATTTACATCTGTTGAGACCCCCTCCAAGGCTATAAAAGGGGGTAAAGTGGCTTAGGTGGTTGAACTACACTAGAAGGGGAACGGAGAGGATCCTTGGAGCAACTCCTAATTATCGCTGCAGGTTTTAATAGCTCTATTACTAGCCATAAGGCAATTTGACAGAGGAGTGGGGTATAGTATTATCCCAATTTTCAGGGTTTCACAAAGATTGACCAGGGTTTTCGGCTGATGTTACCTAAGTCAAAATTTAAAAAAATCTCATTGCAATATCAGACTTTAATTGTCCTACATGGTAAAATGTAAACTGATCAATATAAACCTCCTCCTCCTGCACATATATGCAAGCCTTTGGAGCATACTGAGGAATTGTTTGAGACCCATATGCAGTTTCTTGTCAAGTTTCTGTTCAGTAGGGCCAGCGGCGTACGGCTTGTCCAAAGCTTCAGAGTTAGCGTGGGTCACTTCAGTGGGCAGTACAGCCATCACCTGGTGAGATTGGTTCACCAAGACATAATCATCTCCAAGGCTGCCATCATGGGCGGAGTAGCTCACACTGCCTGCTGTGTTTGTGAAAGGCTCCTCAACTGGGTACCCAGCCTCATATTTATTATAATAATTCTTTCTGAGTAGGACATTATTTTCATCCAATCCCCAATGAGTGCGCTGAGGGTGGAAGGTGCTGTTCAGCTTCTGCTCTGCACAGTGTAGTCTTTCATTAGTGTTATCCAGGCAATTAGCAAGCTGTATGTTTTGCTGTCTAAGAACCCACATTTGACTAAAAGTGTTTTCAAGCTTGTTCATTATGTTTTCTCACTCCTGAAGGTGTTTATCCTGCTTCTTGAGCACCGCGTCTAAAGCAAGTTTAAGTTCTGAATATTAGGCTGGCTCAGAGTGCCATGGGGTTTCTCCATCAATGCAGGCCTGATGCGACATGGCCGTGACTGGAGACTTTTTATTCTTGGTTTTGTGGTAGATCGATGGGCTCCCTGTAGTGAGCACCACTGTTATGTTTTGGAAATATGTTTGGGATACGCCATAAGAGTTGCACAGAGTTGATCCCACTGAGCAACAGATAGATGACATATAGATCGCCAGTCCTTGAGATAAACTTAAAGAATTTAATAAATATGAAGCAAATTGCTCCAACCGCACCACTTTAATTAACTTAACATCTTATTAGCAGACTCATTCTGCTCCGCTTCCTACTTCCTACCAACAACAATCTTCCTCCTCCAATATTCTCATCTTGCTTATAGTTCAATTCCTAGCAATACTAGACCTTTCGCTTAGGCTATTCTTTAACACCATACCCTCATTGGTTCATCATTGTAACTGCGAGGCTCCTGCAGAGTCTTTTATTCTTTAATTCACTACTGGCTTAGTTTGAGGCGATCTACTAGATATTTGTCATGAATTGACATCACATTATCACTTTATCTGGGTGCAATTGAATAACTACCTTTCCTGTCTCAGTACCGCCTTATTTCAAGGCGCTCAAATATTCATCATTATTAAATCATAGTTGACAATTTTAGTCAATCCGCCACAGCTTTATGGGCTTAATATCCAGTCATATAAGAATCTCAACGTTACTCTTAGGCTCAATAATCAGTCCAGATTACAACTGAATGCTGGTGTACAAAGGTGGCGTTGCCACTCCCCCAATGCCGCCACTATTGCCAAATGTTCATGTCATAAACCAGATAATTTGTCTCTGCGGTCACCATCTTTTAAGCTGAAGTTCTGACAGACGTGATTTTGAACACTTCAAAAAGCAGTTTGGCAAAAGGCATAAGGTAAGTGCCCACAAGCAGGATAACCTTGCCTTGGAATTACCCCTAATCTGACTGTGTGTAAGCACTTGACTATGAAAGTTTGAACAACAGTCAGAACTATACTGGCGCCAAGCAAGAGGTTCTTCCGTCCAGAAAGCGTATACAAGAACTCAATGGTCTTGTCAAAGTCTGAGATGTAGTCCATGTGCAGTTTCCCTTGGTTTACTTAATAAAGATGATTTTCTAATTTAAAAATTAATTTTGGAATTTACTAAGTTTAAATCAAAATATAGAAGACAATCTTTTCTTTATGCAGCTTCATAAGTTCAAATTTATACAAGCTTAGGGAAATAAGGGGCTTGTTCTCTTGGATTCCGCAGGCAACTTCTTGATGGCAGGCATAACCCAAGGATCTAGACCCTTGGTTTCCTTGTTGAGGCCCATTCCAGCACTAGGATCAGGGTACCTTTGCAGTTGTCAAAACTTTTCTGCATTTATTATTTTGCTTTTTAATTTTTCTTGAAGCCCAAACCTTTGTTGACATCCTTATCTCTAAATTTTAAATTAATTAAAAATAGTTTTGGCAGCCTCTGATTTGCCCAATTGCCATTTCCAAGAGGCTTGTCCAGACTCACCTAAAGTGGCGGCCTCTGGTTGCTCAGATCGCCATTTATGAGGATTTTCATCCCCTTTGCCTTCTTATTAATTTTGTGATTGTTGGCATATGGTTGGCCAGAGCGCCATTTGTAAGGATTTTCATCCTCGTCAACACATTTGGAGACATCAGACTCAGCCACATCTGGTTAGCCAGGGCTTTATTCACAGGGATCTACACCTTTATCACCATATTTAGTAACATTGTATCTGGCAGCATCTGATTGAAAAGAGCTCCACTTATGAGTTTTTTCCTCATCAGCTTGAGATAATTAGTAAAGTTCAATTTTGAGGCATCTGATTCATCCGATTGGCATTTTCAAAATTCGTTGCAATCATGCCCATCACCCTTGGCCCCAAATTATCGTAATAGGGAAGATTAGGGAAATGTGGCGGTCAGGCAACGCCTTGACCATTGAAGAAGTAACAGACAGGATGCTGGACCATCTATTACTAAAAAAAACAGACAGGATGCTCAACCCCAAAGTTATAAAATTGGCGTTATCATTGAGATACACCGTGAGCAATTTTGCACAGGGTTTGATCCACTGAGCAATAGGACCAATGATATGAGGATCGTTGCCCTTGAAACAACAGAAATAAACTTATTTAATAATATATGGTGCACTTGCTCCCAATATACTCTTTTTATTTAATATGATAACTCCAGCGGATCTTCGCTGTTCTGCTCACTCTAAACTAATAACAACTTCCTTTTTTAATCGTCTCATCTTACTTATATCATAGCAACTTTGGATGATACTGCTTTCATGGCTTGGTAATTCACTTCACATATTTCATTGATTTCACAAATTCTTCATTTGTTAATTCATAATCACCTAATTTGAGGCGATTTCCCAACAACTAATATTGCCTCATTTCGTGGTTAAATAATCATACCCATCAAACTCAACAGATTCCATTCGTTCCACCATATCAAATTAGGGCTTAACATCCAGTCATATCAAAATCGCGACATTACCCCCTTGACTGGACGATAAAGGCTCCTATTGCTTATACGCCCAGAGGAACTTTGCACGCACATGTTTGATGATCCGACCACTAGCGGGGTCCAGGATAGTATATGCATCCATACCCATTTTTTCAATAACTTTGGATGGCCCAATCCAGATACTAGCCAACTTGTGTTTCCAACCAAACCCATGTTGATTGTGGAATATAACCATGTGTGTCTCAAACTTTGAACTGTGCTAGGCCACTTCGAGTACCTGATCAGCAGCCTGATTTTTGATCTCCTTGGCTATTCTTAATGTGTACACT
This sequence comes from Massospora cicadina, assembly GCA_022478985.1. Taxonomy (NCBI): domain Eukaryota; kingdom Fungi; phylum Entomophthoromycota; class Entomophthoromycetes; order Entomophthorales; family Entomophthoraceae; genus Massospora; species Massospora cicadina. Next base: position 43,800 of record JAKSZP010005266.1, on the reverse strand, counting down.
TCAGTTTGTAATTCAATCAGCATATTTGTTAGGGTGTTCAAATAGCATTGAAGGTCCATTTAAGCCAGTGTCCTCTACACAAGCATATAGAAGTGCAGGAAGGGTGGGGTGCTGTCCGTAAAGCAATTGGAATGGGCTTTTTCCCAATGTCAGAATGATAGCTAAAGTTGTAGGCAAATACCGTAGTAGAAAGGAGGGTACTCTAATCAGAGGGCCCATCCGTAACCAACTTCCATAGTATGTTCACCAGGGTCCCATTGGACCGTTCAACCATTTCATTGGACTCAGGTTGATATGGGGTTATTAGAACCCTGCTAATGGCCATCATTTCGTTGAGCTTGGGAAGTATGTGAGAGGTAAAGTTAGTGCCGTTGTCAGTAAGGATAAACTGTGGGAAGCCGTGATGTTGTATGATGCATTCCATTACATACTTAGCCACAGTTACTGCCCCCAGATCCTTAATGGATCAAGCCTCAACCCACCTGGTCAAGTGTTCAATTGCCACTAGAATATACTTGGACCAGTTAGCTCCTATTGGCAGAGGGCCAACAACATCAAGGGAAACCGTATGCCAAGTGAAGTGTAACTTCACTACATGGTATGAGGTCTTTAGGTGGAACAGCATTTCCATGTGGCGCTGGTGACAGGAGGAGATAGTATCAAGCACATCAAAGTTCATGCTTTCCCAGTAATACCAAGGCCGCAATAATTCCAACGTCTTGCACATGCCACCATGCCCAACTGCCCTATGTGCGCTCATGATAATGTTAGGCCACATTGAGGGTTGCATAAAGTTTACTGTTGAGTTACTGCTATGCTTGTACAACACACCATTCCACTGGAAAGTATTGGCTTGCATTTCATTCAACACCTTGATGACTTGAGGCGGCTCATCATCGTACTTTCCTCTGAGCATCTTGTCATATATAATATCACTCAGATCTGCCATAACTGCATTAGTTGGTAGCCTTGACAAGAAATCAATATTCTGGTATTTTGCTCCTGGTTGGTGAAGGATCTCGAAGTTGTAAGCCTGTAGTTTAAGGGCCCATCGTGCTAGACGACCCTCAGGCTCCTTAAGGTTCTGCAGCCAGCATAAAGAGGTGTGATCTGTTACAACTTTAAATTTAACACCATGCAAATATACACTAAAATGCTTGTAAGCATAAATCACTGGTAAGCACTCTCACTTGGTCATAGTATAGTTATGTTCATGACTATCTAGGCTATGGCTGCAGTACGCCACTGGGTGCTCCTCCCCCTCATCATCTTTTTGGGACAGAACTTCCCCCACAGCGGAAAGAGATGCATCCATCTGTATAATAAGTTCCTTTTTGAAATTTGGATATCATAGCACTGGCGCCTCAATCAACGCTGTTTGAAGAGTATCAAAGGAGAGTTGACAGTGTTTCGTCCATTCAAACGTGGCGTCCTTTTTTAATAAATCAAACAGCTGACCTCCAATACATTTAAAATTCAGTATGAAGCGGCGATAGTAGCCAACCATCCCTAAAAATACTTGCATATCTTGCTTACTGCTTGGTGTAGTTATCTTTCAAATGGCTTCCACCTTAGCTGGTTGGGGCCTCAGACCTGTTGCATTAACTAAAAACCTGAGGTACTCTAGCTGATCCTGGAAAAAGTGGCATTTCCAGGGCCTGATTTTGATGTTGGCCTCAGCCAATCGGCGGAATACCTCTTCCAAATGGCTAAGGTGCTCATAAAACGTGCGGGAGAGTACGTTAATATCGTCAAAGTATACAAGATTGCATGACAGCTTTAAGTTACCAAGGTTAGTGTCCATAGCCCGTTGAAAATTAGCCAGGGCATTACACAGCCCTTGTGGCATATGTATCAGTTGAAAAAGCCCTTTTGATGTGATAATGGCGCATATTTCTTGTTCTGCCACAGGTAACTCAATCTGCTAATAGCCAGATATTAAATCCATTGCAGAGAAGTAGCAAGCTCCCCCCAACCAGTCCAAAACATCATCAATTCGTGGCAAAGGGTATGAGTCCTTTTTGTATGCTGTTGAGCTTGCAGTAGTTTAGTACTACCTGGTTAGTACCATCCTTCTTTTTGACAATTAGGACAGGGGAAGCCCATGGGCTCTTTAATGGTTCAAGCATCCTTTGCTCCAACAATTTATTGATTTCTGCTGTGACAACTTCTTCCGCTGCTATAGATTGGCGTATTGGCCAAGATCTGATGTCGGGATGATCCCCAGTGCTCACTCAATGGATCACTCCTTGTGCGCACCCTAAATCATGATCATCGACAGTAAAGATCACTTTGTATTTTTGAAATAAGGCTTCCACTTGATTTTTCTGGTCTTCTGTTAACCCCATTAAATTTTCACGCGGTACAACTGCCATTAGTCCAAGCTGTGATTCAATGGGCAGACCAAATTCATCCAGTGAACCAAACTCATGAACCTGGAGGACCTCTTCAACTGGGATGAAATTTAGATATGCAACTATTTAGTGTCAGCGGATTTGTATTGGTTTATCATGAAAATTTGCTACAAGAACTTTGATCTCTCATGCCCCAGGAGTATAATGTCAGGGGCCACGTGGGGCTCAATTTGTAATTGCTGATAGGGCCCAATGACCTCCCCATATAGACCAGCAGGCACTTCCACCTCTAACTCAGTGCTTATGATTACTTGGTGTCCAGAGGGAATAGATATAGGGCCAGCCGCTCTAATCAATAGCCCTTGATATTCATAAATTTGATGAGGAAGGGCCCAGGTCTTGCTCTTTAGTCAATGATAGGAAACCAAAACCACCCTCATCACCATATGCGAGGTTAATGTGACTCATGTGTACAGGATCCTTTGGCATTCCGCTGGAAGTGAAATATATTGGGATCCGCCGCCCCAGAATTTCAAATGTCTTTGCTGTCATATCAACAACAGCCCCAAAGTGGCGCATAAAAGTAGTTCTTATTAACAGGTCATATTTATTGTTTGGTAACGCTATAGCTGAGGTTACAATGACAATTGACCCAAACTGCAAGGGTAGCACACTGTATGCTCCTTCAGAGACTGTGCTTTCTGCGCCTGCAGTCCCATACACCATATGATGCTCCACATCAGGCTTTAATGCCAACTTTGACACCAAATTTTTGGACACTATGTTGATTGGGGCACCCGTATCAAATATTGCACAAACTCAGGTTTTTACTACAACAGTGTCACAGTAAGTACACTCAGAGTAAGATGCATCTGATTGTTTTGAAACATGGACATTTAACTGATCTCTTTTTTCAAGGAAGCTCATAATATTTTTTTCATTTTAGGGTATTAGCTTACCATACTGTCCACTTGGAGGGCCACGATTACCCCTTTTAAGAGAAGCGCATCAGCTAATGGATCTGGTTCATCTGTAGAAAGAGAATCAAAAAATTGACAAGCATAAGGCTTTGGTTGCTCCTGGGAGCCTGCTTCCATCATGCCCGTGAATTGCGTTCGTGTCAGCACTTTTACCCCTCCAACTGGCTGCTTATATAGAAAGGCGTCATCATACTGAGAAACTTCCGCTGACTGTACAGAATAGGTTCAGGTGGGACGTTTTGAGTCAGAATAGCGGAGGTAAAGTGTCCCATCTATACTCCGCTCTGACTTTCCCCTGATTATACTTCTGCCACAGTAGGTACTGGACCTGATGATTATGACAACTCCTATCCAGGTGCCCAGAGTGACCGCATGAAAAGCAATTAACCCTTTAAGACCTGCGTACTTGATTGTTGTAAAGTGGGCCACCCCAAAAGTTGGTCTGGTATTGAACAGTAAAGCCAGGCCCCTCCCAATAGGTGTACTGCTGTTTGCAACTTGGTTGGAAGTGAGGCTTGTAATGATAATAAGGTCAGAGAATGCTAACCAGATGCTGAACAGGGAGGAATAATTCCTCCGAATAAAGAAGGCTAGAAGTGGAGGCGATAGGTTTCCACTCTATATTGGGTGGAGGGAAGGTAGCAGATAAACGGCGTAGAATTTGAACAAGTGTACGCAAAGGTACATCAACCTCCAAATATGGAGCCAAGGCATTAAAAAAATTACAGTATGGTTTCACAGCAGAGGTCAACGCTATGATTATGTCTCAATCAGTTAAAACTTCTGCCCCAATTAACACTTGGGCTTCTGCTGAAAATCGATCAGCAAATGCAGGGAGGGTCTCATTATGTTGAAACCCAATGGTTATAAACTTGGCCTTCTGTTGTGCCATTTTTGAAGTTCCTCAAAAAACCACAGCACATTATCCTTTAATTTTTGATAGATAACGGAACTGTTGGGAAGATAGCAAGTAACTTGGTCAGCAATTCCAACATCCAGGGTGGACATTAGTAATTTGGCTTTACGCTGATCTGAAGCTCCTTCTACTTCAAACTAAAATCATATAAAGAATCTATGGATGTTCCCATCACAATCAAATGGGGCAGCTTATCAATACAACATTCTTGCAGAAACTCCTTCTTTCAATGAAGCACAGCGTTCAGGGCAAGCTTGAGTTCTGCATATTCAACAGTAGCAGTGGTTTGAGATGATTCCTTGCCAAAGCAATCCTGATACAACATGACAAGTGGCTGAGGAACTTTTATCAGTTTATGTGATTGATCAATGGGCCCCTGTAGTGAGCACCGCTGTTATAAATTTGTCATTACTGTTGAGATACGCTGTGAGCCATTTTTCTTAGGGTTTGACCCACTAAGCAATAGGACCAACAATATGAGGATCGTTGCCCTTAAAACAACAGAAATAAACTTATTTAATATATAGAGCACTTGCTCCAAATATACTCTTTTTATTTAATATAATAACTTCAGCGGATCCTCGCTGTTCTTCTCACTCTAAACTATTAATAACCTCTTATATTGATCATCTCATCTCGCTTATATCATATTGACTTTGGATGATACCACTTTCATGGCTTAGTAATTCACTTCGCCGTATCTCATGGTTCCACCAATTCTTCATTTGTTAATTCATGAGCACCTAATTCGAGGCGATTTCTCAACAACCAATATTGCCTCATGTCGTGGTTAAATAATCATACCCATCAAACTCAACAGATTCCATCTGTTCCTCCATTATGAATTAGGGCTTATCATCCTTTCATATCAGAATCATGGCACCCATCTTCACCCTCTTGCAATAGCACCATTGCAAGTGCAAATTAAACATGTCAGTCTCCACTACAAATGGCTTTCTGTGGTCAGGATGTTCCTGGACTGGGGCTGTCAGCATAATTGTCTTCACTTGCTGGAATCTCTTTCCTCAGCATCCCCCAAACAAAGGGTACATCTCCAGTCAACTTTGTCAATGGCACGGACCACTCAGCTAAATCCCAGGAGCCCTCTTTACAAAGGTCACCACCTTTAAGATTTTTAACCTCAGTCCAATTCCTTGGGGCCTTCCACTTCTGCATTGTGTGTAGCTTATTGGGACATATTGCTATACCCCTGTAAAACCACATTCCTCAGGAAGGACACTGAGCTCTTATTAAACTTACACTTTGTTGGCTTTAACTTCAAGCCGGCCTTTTTACCGCCTCTAAAACACTCCTTACATCCTCAAGTGATCTTGGAGCAACGCAAAATACCAGAATACCATCATATATGCAACGCAATACTTACCCATTAAGCCCCCCAACCCACAGTCAATCATACGTTGGAAGACCGCAGGAGCATTGCGCAAACAAAATGGCTTAACTTAATACTCAAAATTCCCCAGGTGGAATTTTAACGTGGTATATCATAGGTGCTTTGGCCGCTTGGGTATCTGATTGAAAGCGTCAACCAGATCCAATTTAGTAAAAACCATACACCCTGAAATCATGAGTATAATGTCTTCCATGAGTGGCATCATATATGAGTCATGCTCTGTACCACTTTGAGCTACCAGAATTTCACATAAGGACGCAGCTTTCACTTACCTTTGGCACAAGCAGCACCAGCGAGACCACAGGCTTTTTGACGGCACACTCAAACACAGACCTAGCATCTCTTGGACATAGACATCAAGAGCCTCCTGAGCTCAAGGATTCAACGGATAAACTTGGAATTCCCTTGACAAATAAAAGCCCTCCCTGAACCAAAAACCAAATGCAAAGTCCCCTTGTATATGAAAAGGGCGCCTCACCCTTGGGTCAAACACCTCTGCAAAGTCCTGGTATTTCTCCGGCAAACCCTTCTCTATCACAACTAAAAATATTCCTCATATACGCTTAACTAACAACCTCTGGGACTCGAATTCCCACTTCCACACATCTGAGCCCCCAGGCGACAACAGCACTTTCCCCTCCATCATATCAAATTGCAGATGGAACTGGTACAACCATCTCATTCATAGCACCACTGGTTGAGGCAGATATGCCACATCATGGAGTTCCTCTTTAAACTCATCCAGGTTTTGTCTCAACAGTATCCTGGCTTTCACCCGCCAGGTTGCAGTCCTCTTAATGCCATTCATCAATATGAGAATCCATCATCCTGTAGTGGAAATCCACATCTTCTTGCCCACTCCTCATCCACATTATTCACCTCAACCCCAGTGTCCACCAGGGTCAGGACCTTCCTGCACTCCTTGTTCCTTGGAACTTTCCACACCTCCACTGGTAAAAACAAATATGATAAGTGAAGTAGACGGTTTACTCTGAGTCACTTAACTCACCAGCTTCTTGTTAATATAATATGGAGCCTTTTCTTTTTCTGGACCTCAGGAACTTAAAGGGGGCTTAAACTATAATCGCTGACTATGGCACCTCACCCCCATCCTCAGGTTTCCCCTGACTCTCCCCTTCCTCATCCACATAACTAAACCCCTTGGAGCTGTACACTGGCTATGAATCTGCCCGTCATATTGCATCCTGAACTCAGAAACCCCTTGGGGACCGCACCAACTCCTGCTGAACCTGCACTAAGCCCACCTGTCACTCCACCTGAAAGGCCAAGGCCAGCTTTTCCTTCAACGTTGTCGCAGGTCACATAACCGCCATTGCCAACAACAAAACAGCCCTTAATTTTGATGAAAAATGAGAGGAAGCTGGGATTTATGGCACCTTTGCTGCTTTTTGCCAGTGCATGAAACGTATGACCATATTCCCCATGGTCTTCCTTTCCTAGTCGCAATGCAGCAACACCAACCAGGGTCAAAATTGCGCCATATCTGAATATGCCACCTGGTCAAACTAATCCAAACAACACTCTGCTAAGCTTGGAAACTCCGCCTGCTCCTCCAAAAGTTCTAGTACCCAGTTTGACTCATTCACAAACATTGTCACTTAAAACTTGGCTTAACTGTAAGGCAAACAAATCCTTACCTCCTGCCACCTTTTCCAACTGTACATGAAACTGAGCATGAACAAACATCTGATGGATCAGCTCTAATTCCTCTGAGCTCAGCAGTGATGGAATCCTTTCTCTAGCCTTCACCAGTTCTAACACTTTCCCACAAATATGGGGCACACACTCTAGCACTTGATATCACATGAAGCAAAAACGCCGCAGAAAATATCATTATCAACAAAAACAGTATGGTTTTTATGCACAGAAAACACAACTGCTCCTGGCTTCTTTTATTACTCTCCACAACAATGATAGGAAATAAATGAGTTCCATTCTAGTTAACGCACAGGCTCCCTCCAATGAGACATGAATGAATATAAAGTAGACCAATTTTAAGCTCAAAGGGCGGATATGTTTCTGAGACCATTCTTCTAGTGCGTGTGCTACGGGCGCTGTGGATGAACACCCTTGGAAGATAGTTGCAAGTAAGCTTACCCCAAGCAACATGCCCTGACTCCAAGAAAAGGTGTATAATGATGCAATAGCCCTCTCAAACTCACTCTCAAAAACCACCTTCTTCTTGTGAATGCCAAACATGGCCACTGCTAGTCTAATTATAACAAAGTAAACCCCAAAGACAATATTAAGATAGATAAGGATTTTAGGTAGTGGCTTTAATGTGTATATTTAGGCAGGTTGATAGGCAACGGAACTAAAGAACCTCCAATTCCCAGGTCCCTTTCCTCATAGTCCTCTGTTGAAAAATAGTTCAGATTCCTCCATAATGACTGACACTATGACCTTTGGAATATTTTGGAACCAAATTCTCATTGTCCTAGGCCTGATAGAATTCTCTGCTGTCTGAGCCACCAAACCCTTGACTTAATGCAGTCTTGATTTTAATCCAACTTGAACCTCAATTTCACCCATTTCTAAATGATCTTGTTAATCCCACCCCTGACACAATTCCCAACTTTCATCCTGCCTCAGTCTTGACCCCATCCCAGAGCCTAGCCATAACCAAAGCCCCACCTCCTGCTCCAACCACACCAGCTTGTCCTATATTATCAAAGATCAGGGCAATGGGATGTTGGTGGAAACCTTTAACTGTCACAATATGTTCACTGATGAGGAAATTTTTTCTTTGCTGGTTTGACTGGGTCAGATTTTTATAAATCTATATAAAACCTGTGTACTTTGGTCATGACTTCCTTTAGTGTTTCCCTATGGACGTATCCAGCCTCTGATCCTGTTTGAAGGCTATGGTGCTTTTAGGGAGTAAAATCAGTGAATATATAGCTTGAGAATATTTCTCCATATTTTATTTTTTTCTTTGAGTTAACACCAACATGGTGTTAATGCTCTTGTATCAAAGTGTTTACACTTGCGGATACCCCAGCTCATTTGCGCACCCATCCAAGGCAGTATCCTGTGTGCAGTACATTGTTTTTAAATGATCAATTTTGGCAAAGGTGTGTTTAATGATGTCTGAAGCTTCCGGAATCTCCTTGATGTTGTGTGTTTAATCTGATGTATTTTAAATCCTTGAAATTTTCCCAGGTGGCCATTGGCTCTTAGCAGAAAGGTGTTTGAAAATACCGTGTTGAAGACATTTCATTCACCAAGGTATGAAACTCTGAGATGGTTAAAATTCTGGGTGTTTTCTGCACCACCTGTGTGCTTGATGATTGTTTTTGATGGTGTGTAAGGCACTAAAACTAGCCAGTGATCAGAGAATTTGATTTTTGAAGTTTTATTTTTTAAAATTTGGTGTCAGAAAATAAACGGTGCAAGTAAAAGGTCTATACATGACATAGAGATAAGTTTACCATTATGTACATGATGGTGCATCATCTTCTGCAGTATAGGCGATCATTTAAGTAAAGTATCATATAGGCCCATGGTGGCTTTTTAACAGCGAAGTTCCACATGCCCTTGTGGTGTCTCCATTACGTTTGGCCATCTTTCAGTGTCTGAGTTAATCTAAAAGTTCATGTCTCCCAAGATGAAGGTTTTTGATGGGAGATGGAAGTGTGTCAAGGCTGATGAAACTCACAATGCACCTGTTCACAGTTTAAAGTGTATACGCTGGCTATTGAGTTCACCTCTTTGTGCCAGGTGAGATATCATATTAATAAAATGTATTTAAAATACCCAGAAACCTTATTGTAGATAAAATAATTGTAGTTTATTTTGTAGTCTTAAATTTTATAAATTGCTGCCAAATATTTTGGCACTCCTGCATGTGTTATATCGTTAAAATCCTGAAGATAAGCACCTTCAAGCAACTACTTGCCAGGATTCAACAAAGTGATGCTCACTACAGGGGCTACCTGTACACCTTAAGCTTAAATATTACTAAGATGGAAGACGCTCCTGCTGCTAGCATCACTGATTAAATAATAAATGGGATGGTTCAGAGGATGATTGGCTGGATAGCCCCCCTACAATCACCTTTAAGAAGATCAGTTTGACTACATTATTATAATAGAGTCCTTATGGATTACCTGGATGGCGACTGAAGTAGGTAGAGACCTGACTTATGGCATAATGAACCCCAGGGATATTGCTTCTTGTAAGAGATGTTCCTCAGATGAAGAGCTCCTGATGTACCTCTAAAAAACCTGAACCCTCTCAGACACTTACAGTCAACTCACAAAAAAGACTACAACGTCCACAAGTTTGCCCACCCAGTTTTTTTTAACATAATCCACCTCTTGTGAGTACACCATGAGGAACTGCAACGCCACCTGGTGAATCATGATGAATAGGAATATTTTATGATAATCGCTATAACTTGTCCTCTGATCATGTAGGAAAAGTGAAATCTGGCGTGGAAGCCAACTGCAGATTTATTATTCAGCTACATGAGCAAATCAATACCATTGATACTGGTGTATTGAAGTATGTGGAAGAGGCCATGAAGATATTCGTGAAGAGTTGGATGGGTCTGCCACTAAGACTCGCACTCTACTTTAAGAGTTTTCAAAGGAACTGGTGAAGCATGAGGAGTAAGCTCACAGTGAATTATTGACTAAAGCGTCTACTTATCTGCAGGATGATGCACAAAGAATAATCGCTTTTAGAGCAACAACTGGCAAACGGCTTGTCTCATGTTAAGGAGCTCAAATGGCATCCCTCAAAAGAACCCCCTGGGTCTAATCTACCTTTTAGAAGCCAAGATCTCACATCTGAAGAAAGAGTTAAAGTTCAAGGCTTCTCTTAAAATGCCTAGTATTCAGCTCAACGGGTCAGTAAATGTGAAAAAGAATATCAGGGTGTCAGATCTCCCTTGGAAAGGCTGACATGTAAAAATGATTTATGTTCTCAGTTGATTAAAGTTAAAAATAGCTACAAACATGTCAAGGTTGAAGTACATCAAAAAGGATCCCGCCCACCCAACAATGAGGTGTAAACAAATGAAAGAGGAGCTAAAAAAGTGTTTGGGGTGATTTGATTTGATCACAAAAAACTAAGTTCTCTTTTGTCCAAACTTTGTTATAAGTTTAAGGAGCTTGCAGCCAGGTTGACGAACTTGAGACTCATAAGCTGCAAATAGAGGCCATATTGAATCTATGTAAATCCATTTATCAAAAGCCCTCTGAAGCCATAAGAACCAGGATTTACGCTTTCCAATAGAAATTTGATCTGCTCTATCACTTTTTTGATCAGATGGACATTCATTCATAGACTAAAGGCACAATGCTTTTGCTGTTCATGCCCTCACTGGGAGTGATTAAGTCTCATTTAACCAACTTTAAGGACAAGTTTGTCCTGGGTGAGAGTAGAATTGCCTCTTTTTATACTTCTATAAATCATCCATAGAGGGGTATACTGATCACCAGAAGGTCAATCACATCCACTCTTTCTTAGATCACATGGCCTAAGAAGTAATTGTGCCTCATATGGATAATCTCAGCACTTTGCGGAGGTTAAGGAGGCACTTATTGATGAGTTTGGCTTAGAAATAGTCTATAAGTATGAAAAAGTAGGCTTTATGTAAAACAGAATAAAAAAGGAGTCAGTTGCTACCTTTGCTTAACAGTTATACATTGAAGCCCAGATGCTGTTAACTTCTTAGAGGTTGACTCTTTACAACGCCTTTGCTGCCATCTTGACTGTGGTGCCGTCTCACCATATCTTATTGGTGCACATCACCTCAGTAAAACGCTACTTCCAGAATGTACAAAATACTAAAGATGCTTTGCTAGATGCCACTGATTTTTATAAACTTGATACAATTTGAAAGGTTTTGTCAAGACCTTGAGTTCTGGCCACTAAGGTCAAAAGCCAAAATCCCAAGTTTAGCCATTGAGGATCAAAAGCCAAACCTTCAAGCTCTGTTCATTGATGATCAAAAGCCAAAGCTTAAGTGAACTGATCACCAAGTGCGCCTACTGAAAAGTTGGGAATTTTGACAATGTATGTTGGAAGAAGAAAGCTGACATTGAAGATCTTGGAAAAGAGTAGTCATTGTAGGGATTGCCACCCCACTTGATAATTAATCTAACATGTCTGACTCCGCCCCACTTCTATTGCTAATGACTTATATTGATTAATTCCTGCAGTATAGAATCTGAAGGGGGTATGAATATGTTGGATACTATGTTCTAGAATCGCCAGTTGTATTTGGGGTTCCAGATCAGTTGAACGTGGGAGGAGTAGATGAGGCCACAATACCCAATAAAACTTATCTCAGCCAATTTCTAGGGTGTCCTGAGGTTATTGGCACTGTTAATGAAGCTGATCGGTTGTTTGCCTGATTGATCCAACCTATTCAGCAAGTCCATACCTTGAAATCCATCCAGGATAGATATCCTGAGACAGCTCGCAAGCTGGCCTCCACTTTACAGCTTAAGGAGATCCTATCTTTCTCTCCTAACTTATGTGATACTACAACTAAGATAGAGGTTGTTATTAAAAAGGTCCATGTTATGACCATCCTGGATACTGGATCCCCGGTGTTAACTTTTGGCATTATTAATTAGATCTGCTATGCTGGTTGCACAGATTTAACACCACTGAGCAACGGATAGACAATATAAGAGATTGCAATTCCTTTGTAGATAATCTTTATACTAAATATGGAGCTATCGCCCCAACCAACAACATTTTATCATATATGAATACGCAAACTACTCTTCTATTTTTTCTTTTTTTCCACTTAAGAAACCTTCATCTTCTATTCTCTCATTCAGCTTTTAATCTTCAATTTGTCAGTCATTTTCAGCCTGTCAGCTTAGTAACTCTCAATTCCCTACAACTTTTGGGTTTCATCCCATCATTGAGGCTTCAGTGGTATTCCTTTAATTTTCCAAACTATCAGTACTTTGATTCATTTTCTTCACATTTACATAATCTTCCACTCAATATTGAGGCTCACCTCAACTCATAAAATACAAACTGTGGATATATGGCTTTTCATCAAGTCATATCAATTTATTTGATATTACCACCCCTTGACTGAATTATAAGCTCATATTGTTTGTATGCTCATAGTAACTTTGCATGAACTAAGTTGATAATATGACCACCCGCAGGTTCATCAATGGTGTAGGCATCAATACCAGTATCCTCAATTATTTCAAACGGTCTGGTCCAGATGTTAGCAAGCTTGCTTTTCCTTCCAAAGATCTGTCATGGAAACGGCTGATAAGAAATATACTGGGCTCCCAGTCAGGGTGCACAAGCACCCAGTGGAGGTCTCAGAATGCCAAGGGCACAGCGGTCCATATGACTAGAAGAAGGGGGGATCTAGTGGGGACGTGAGGAAAGTAAATGTTTATAAATGTACCAAAGGCCCCCAAGGCAAACCAGATGGTTGCAATGGGGGCAACCCCCAAGGGCGAGAGAGGTGGGGAGGATGATGACTCCTCCAGGGTGCGCGGTTGCTGGCCTTTGGTTATGGGTAGGTGGGTCTGTGCGCCAGAGAGGGGCGGCACAGGACCTACCACGCGGACAGGGGTGCTGTTGGAGGGGAAAATGGACTTGTGATGCGTGTTAGGGCCAAGTCCCCCTTAGTTGGGGTACTCTGGGGCCCTTTGGTGGGTGAAATCAATGGCAGATGAGCCAGATGTGGGGGCTGAGCTTGCGGGCATTGGGGCGGGGGCGCCCTGAGGCTGCTCCAATAGGGGAGCGCTCTTGGAAAACTTGATGGCGAAGCGAATGGTTGGGTTCATTTTTAATGGAAACGTGAAAATGGATGGAGAGTTGACTCCATCATTGAGAGTGAGGCAGTTCACCGTGGATACAATCCACTGCTACTTGGTGGGGTCAAGTGACTAGATGACCCATTCAGTGATCATCGGGATAACTATTTGGGTGGTGGCGCGCTTTGTCAGATTGATCAGCAGAATTTTGAACAGGAAAAAAACAAACAGGTGGAGTCTGCAACAAGGTGTTTGGGGTATTCAGCTTTATTTTGGCACAAAGCGTGAGGAGAATAGAGAATGAACTGACAACTGCCCATCAATAGGGCAGTTGCCTTAAGTATTGGCAAATTGAATAGTGGGGATGCTAGGGTATTGGGTGGTTGGGGATTGTCGATGGGGTTTGGTTGGCTGGCGGGTGAGGGAGTGGATGGATGGATGCCCAAATTCTTGACAAAAATCAAAAACATTTTGCTGATTTTCCCAAATTTTTGGGGCCAGCCCAGGTCGATGGTACTGATCTGGACCTTGACCATTTGAGTTGGGCAGCTTATGCAGTTCAGATTTCCTGGATTTGTCCCGGGGGGCTGTGGCCTTGGTGCTCGGTTGTCTGCAACCCAGTCTGGACTCTCAATTTGATTGTCTATGCGATCTGAACTTCTCAGATCTGTTCTGGGGTAGGGGTAACTGGTCTGAGTCACTAGTGGCCTGGTTTGAAACCCAAATCAAGTTCCAATTTGACTTTTTGGACCAGACCAGTCCAGTACAGCTCTGATAGCCCGGAATTTGCAGACTGGGCTCTGATACCTACGCTAGCTGTTTCTTCAATTTTTGGTAAGTTTCCCTTGGTGAGTGAGGGGTCTCAGGGGCCCGCCCATGGCCCCTGGCCTGCATGATCTCCTAGCAGGTCCCCTCTATTAATTTTACCAGGGTTGGGGAGGGGGAGGGGAGAGGTCTGAATATCCCTAGGCGGAAGGGCAGTCACCCAGTGCTCATCAACCACATGCGCCAGGTCACTCAACTGTGACAGGGGGTCCACTTGATCCTTTGGCCCCCTTTTGGTCCGAAAGGGATGCTGCTCCTTATCCAGTTGTAGGGGCTGGTCCCCATGACTTACAAGATCATGTTGGTCATGGAAAAAGACATGATCTCCTACAGCAGACTGTAAGAGTCTGCTACATCTACTTTGATCAGCTGCCTGATCACACTTTCTTAGCTAAGCTGTTAGAATAAGCTTTCTTTTATAATTTTATCAGAATGTCCATTAAGATGGTCAAATAATGCTGCGGTTTTACTTCGCCAGTATCCTCCACAAAGAAGTAAGGCAGAACGGACAAAGCCGGATGTCTACCATAGAGCTTTTGGAAGGGACTCTTTCCTGTTAATAAATGCAGCTGATATTACAAGAAAAGATGGCAGTGGATAGGAGGGTACTCTATTTGGAGGGCCAATCCTTTACAAGCTTGCGAAGAATGTTTACCAATGTTCCATTAGTCCGTTCCACCATTTCATTAGATCCAGCATGGTAAGGTGTAGTCAAGAGCCCACAAATTGTTATTAGTTCATTCAACTTGGGCATGCATGCTACATGAAATTGGTTCTGTTGTACAAGAAGATAAATTGCAGACAGCCATGTTGCTGTATGAGACACAACATGGTAAGATCAGCAGTTGGTGACAGCCCCTAAAATTATTGATCTCTTTTGCTTTTGCCCCTCTTGTTTGGTGATCAATTGCTACAAATATATACTTAGAGTGTTTCTTGCCAGTCAGCAGAGGCCCCACCACATCAATGGAAATAGTATGCCATGCGAAACAAGGCTTAACAAGCTAGTAGGTGGTCTTCTTGTGGATAGCTTCTCCACTTGGCTCTGGTGACAACAATCAACCGTCTCAAGCACGTCATAATACATGCTCTCCCAATAGTAGTGAGGCCACAAGAACTCCACCATTTTCTGCAACCCTCCATGACCTACCGCCCTATGGGCATCCACAATAATTGCTGGCCTAGCAGAGGGCTTTGGGAAACTCAGAGTCGTTTTTCAATCTTCTTGTATAGTTCTCATTGCGCAAAAAGGTATCTTATCTAAGCCCATTTGCGCCTTGATCACATGTGGCGGCTCATCGTGATATTTGCCCAAAATCATCTTCTAATACATGATGTCAGCTAAATCCAGTATAATTGTGACCGTTGGTAAATGCCAGAGAAAGTATGCATTATGATGTTTCGCCCCCAGCTGGTGAAATATCTCAAAGTTATAAGCTTGTAGCTTCAGTGCCCATTTCTCAAGCCATCCTTCAGTTTTTTAATGATTATGCAACCAACGCAAGGATTCATGATCCATTACCACTTGGATTCTCATCCCATAGAGGTTTACCTGGAACTGTTTAAACGTGTATATTGCTTCTAAGCACTCCTTCTCAGTCACAGTGTAACTACGTTCATGACAGTTTAAACTTCAGCTACAAAATGCTACAGGGTGCTCTACGCCATCATCATCCTTCTGAGATAATACTGCCTTACAGCGGAAAGAGATGCGTCTTGATTTCACTATGAATTCCTTTTTAAAATTTTAGTATTGCAAAGCTGGCGCACTTGCCAATGAAGTCCGCAAGACATCAAAAGCGTTTTGACATTGTTCATTCCAGTCAAAGGTGGTGTTCTTCTTCAATAATTCAAAGAGTGGTTTCCCAAGACAACTGAAGCAAGGAATGAACCGCTGGAGTAACTAACCATTCCCAGAAATCACTTGTTTATCTCGCTTATTGCCTTGCCAAGTCATCTAACATATAGCTTCCACCTTCGCCAGCTTGAAGTTTAAGCCCTTTTGAGTCTACAACAAACTTGAGGTGCTTAATTGCTCTTTAAAGAAAGGACACTTTTGCGGCTTGATCTTGATGTTAGCGTCAGCAAGTCAGCGGAACACTTGTTCAAGTGGTCCATATGTTCCGTGAATGTATGAGAGAACATATTGATATTGTTGAGATAGACTAGGACACAGGCCAACTATAAGTCACTCAAAATCGTGTCTATAGCCCTCTGAAACGTAGCTGGGGTGTTACATAACCCTTGGATAATATGTGTGGGTTGGAACAATCCATTTGAGGTTATTATAGCGCATTTCTACTGTTTCATCACTGGCATCTCAATATGCCAGTACCTCAATATCAAATCCATGGCAAAAAATAGTTAGCCCTTCACAGTTGATCTAAAACGTTATCAATCTGCGGGAGGGGGTAGGAACCTTTCCTGTGATACTATTAAACTTTTGGTAATTGATAACCACCCTCTTGGTGCCATCTTTTTTCTTAATAATTAGCACTGGCGATGCCCATGGATTCTTGGATGGCTCTAACATCCCTTGTTCAATCAAATTGTTCTACCTTATAAGAGATAAATTCCATTACAGCTCTCAAGTGCCAAATAGGATGTGACCAAATGGGGGTGATTTCCTGTGGTCACTCAATGCACAACCCCCGTGCACATCCCAAATTGTGGTTGGTGGATGTGAAAATTCCTCAGTATTTTCAAACATGGCCATCACCCTATCCTTATGTTTTCCGCAGCCCAGTCAGAGATTCCCTCAGAATCACTGTCATTACTTTGGATGAAATGTTTACTGGTAGTAAAAAGTCCTCCCAAGACCCAAAATCATGAATATGATGAACCTCATCAATAAGAGTCAAGTATAAAGAAGCCTCTACCTGGTGCCTTTGGACCGTCATAGACTCCTTCTGTAGGTTTGCTATTAATACTTTCACTTCCCCATGCCCCGGTAACAGTAACCCAGGAGCCACATGGGGTTCAAGCCTGGGATTGCTGGTAGGGCCCCATTATCTCCCTAAATAAACTTCTGGGATGTCTATTTCAATCTCCGCCCCTGATATGACCAGATGCTAATAAGGTATGCTTAAAGCGCTTGTAGCCCATAGCGGAATACCTTTGTACTCATAGATCTGATTAGGAAGGGCTCTGGTCCTCCGCTTCATCCATTGATATCAAACAGAAATCGCCCATTCACTATATTCCGGATTGATCTGACTGGAGCGTATTGGGTTCTTTGGGACTTTGCTGGAGGTAAAGTAAATGGGGATCTGTTGTCCCATGATACTAATTGTTTCTTCTGCCATATTGACCACTGCCCTAAATCGCCGCATGAACACAGCTCTAATCATCATGCCATAGTTATTATTAGGCAGAACCACTGCTGAGATGGAAGCCCTGACCGAGCTAACCCTCAGTGGTAACGCACTGTAAGCGCCATCCAACACTGTGCTCTGTGCCCCTGCATCCCCATACACTATGTGTTCCACATCAGGCTTCATTGGAAGACTATCCACAAACTTGGTGGAGATTATATTGAGTGGAGCGCCAGTATCCATAATAGCTTAGATTTTTGTGTTCTAAACAAAATCATCACAGTAAGTACATTTTGAATAATAAGAACCATTGATGTTTATTATATGAACTTAGAGGCTTTTTATTACCAAGAAAAGTGATAATACCCGCGCCAACATGAGGATACTCCTGAGCAATCTTCTCTACTGGATAGCAACGTTTACCCCCACTTGGGAGGTAGCGTCTGTTGATGGTCCAATTTCGCTTGTCTGTTTTTAAGTATTTTCCAGGCATACATCTTTTTCACATCAAGGAAGAACCCTGAGTCTGTAGGGTTATGGTGTTTTCTTGGATTGAGGCTGAGATAATGTGGGAAGTTCTTGATATAATAAGTCATCAGGGAGAGTACTGAGACTGATGCAACGCAACTCATGGGAATCTTAAAAGACAAACAAAATTGATCAGAAGAGTTATAACGTCCTGTATCTACTCCACGCGAGCTTTTTCCTGTTTGATTAGGACAGTTGGTACTGCATGAACATGCAGGTTGCCAGACAGTTAGCCGCATAGTTGCCTATTTGGCCCACAAGAAACAAGCATTCATAAACGGCTCCTGTTTATGGATCATGCCCAAAGATCCAGGTCAGAAGTCAAACATGGAATTGTAATACAGCTGGGGATGAGCCAAAGGTGCATAAGGATAGTGGTAAGGACCCACTGACATATTGAGTGGGCAAGTATTACCCAACGGATTATACCAGGTTATTGCAGTCCATTTTTAGAGGAGGATGCAATGGCAATTGCAGGGGCTTTCTGGTTCACGTTGGGACCACAAATTGTGACAGAGAGATGGCATAAATAGTTAACTATTTGTAAAAACTTTAAGTCTTTTTGAAGAATGTGGATCATAAGTTTTAAAGTTCTTAATATGCCTTAACCACTGCCATCATTGCTATTGTTAAATTTTGAGTATCACTCGCTTGATAAATTAGATCCTGCACATATATTTGGGAAGAAATTCAGCTGAAAGATCCTCAAATTTCTCCAGTGTCTTACAGTTTTTGACCGTTTGGAAGCTCACTAGGCTTATAAAATAAATCTGACTCTTCTTCTTGATCTTGGGCTTAATTTTCTTTATGAATTTAAGAACTTCTACCAAGGCATGCAACAATACAAGCTGGAGATTTCTTCACTAACAGCTTTCTGACACTCTCAATAAGAACCACCTCTGATAAAAAACCAGATAAAGACAATTTGAGAATATATCTTTTATTAAGAGATAATATTTGATGCTTATTCATTAGGCAAGGCGCTGGTATTTATACCTCTAGGGCATCTCCTGACCACATATCAAGCATGCAATTTCCATAGATTATTTTCCACTTCATTTAGGCCTTGAACTGATATGACTATGACCTATTTCTAGGACTATTGGTGGCAAATTAACTCTTATATTTATGAGTATTTTAGGGACAAAAATCGCAATATGAACGTTTATAATTGTCCTAAGATCAACCCAATTTGAGTTTTGTCATACTGCTGGCAAAATACGAACTCTGAGAAATTTTGGCATCTATTTAAGTAAATGACAAACCCTAATTGGGACGTCAGCAGGCCTCTCTCAATAGCTCTTGGTACTCTCATTTGGGTGGTCCATGTGCAAGTGTTATCACGCCAATTATGAGGATCAACATATAATTCGCCATAGGGCGAGAAATTATGTTTTATAGTAGTATTTGTCCATGGTATTTTTAGATGTTATTTTTGGATCAATCCTCCCTGACAATTTCTTGAGCTGATTAGTTGATAATGCTCCCAATTAGTTGGGACCAAATTCTGAGTCTGGTGCATGTATAATTGTCCTGAATATGCGAGGATAACTGGCCTGAGCTTTTGAAAGAATAATCAAATTTAATTGATGTTGAGATAATTGGCCTGAGTTTTTAAGTGGACAATAAGATAATTGACATTAAGGTATTCAGCCCAATATGTCAAGTGGATAATTAGGTTAATTTGTGTAGAGATAATCAGCCCAAGCTGTCAAGTGGATAATTAGATAATTTTTATTAAGATATTCGGCCTGAGCTGTCAAGTAAATAATTGGCTTTAGTTGAGAATTAATTAGTAGCCCAAGATTTGTTAGGATAATTGGCCTGGTTTGTTGGTTATCAAAGGGTTTATTTTCAGGTCAACCGGCAGAATCTGACAGCTATGTCCACATCCTCATTGATTAAGATATTGGCTCCCACTAACACATGAGCTTCAGCCATGAAACACTCCGCAAACTCCACCAGGGACTCGTTCTTTTGAAAAAAATTGTCAGAAATTTGGCCTTGCACGGCGCCTTCTTTGCCACACCCCCAAAAAGATGGAGCCCAGTCTCCTTCACGTCTTGATATATTACAGCACTACTATTAAGGTATCATGTGACCTGGTCAGCGCTTTCAACATCCATAGCGGATAACAACAGTTTAGCTTTCCACTGATTTAATGCTCCTTTAAAGAAAATTAAAACATTTTGAAATATCCGTGCATGTTCCCATCTCAACTGAAAGGTGGCAACTTCTTGATCTGTACAAAAATCACTCAGCTCCATGCTTTGGGCTCAGGGAACAGATGGGGTAGTTTCAGATTGGCAAGGGGAATATCCCCTTGTGGGAAATAATAGGATTGTAAAATGGATTAAAATCCGCAGTAGTTGATTGTAAAAAGGTTAGATTTCAGAGAGGGACTACCGTGATCCCCGTGGGGTACTTGCTGGCTAACTCATAGTATTCCTCACTGGACTCACCGCTGACTAGACCTCTAACCTCCCTCGCCAGTCTGTTCAGTAAAAAGTTCATCTATTATCTGCTCCACTTTGGCCAAATAGCACCAACAACGCCCTATCTCATCCCCTGCCTAAGCTATCCAAATTCCTTCTATAAATTGCAGCAGAAATCTCACTCTGTGTCCATTCTGTAATCCATTTCTTGGAGTCATAAGAAGAAATCCTACAATGTGCCCTGCATTTTCATGTTCTGCCAGTGTCATGCACTTGTCAGTTCGCTTCATCTACTTGATTGATTAGAGCAGCTTGTTCTCACATCAACTCCTCATTAGACCATCAAAGGTTAGTCAGTGCACTTGCATATCAGCATACTCCACCTTCTCAACAAACGGAATAGTAATGGCTCAGCCCTGAGCTGCCTGACTGGAACTCTCCAACTGATTAATCTTACCTAACTATTGGCTGTATTATGAGTTTTCCAATAAAGAGCTGATCAAATGGTCAGCCATCCACTGGTTACTCCACTCAGCTTGTAGTTGACTAAATTCAATTGCCAATGTGTTAGTGTGATCAATTATCCGCCGCTCTAACTGGGTAACCTGTTTCCTCATTCAAGCCATCACCATGTTGATTCCTTCCACCCATTCAGATTTTTCACCATAGAGCGCTCAGTGTTACTACCCAGCGTCATGACATCCTGTACCCATTCACTCAAAAGCCCAAGCCAGTCTAAAAATTTTTTTTATTACTTTGGATAATTTATGATTCAATTGTGAAACTAATTTACTCAGGCAATGGTGGACGACCATGACATGACTGTCTACATGCACTAGCGCCCCCTGAATTTCTGAGAAAGTGTGGTTGAAGCGTTCAAGTAAAAGGTGAGTGTCATTATGTTTCGCTTGAAAAACGCATGACATTGCCAATTTCAAGCTATGTCAGGCCAACACATGCAGTAGTTGGCAGATCAAAGGCTGAATGTATGCACCCAGGTATTCCTCAGCTCCATGGAAGCTGAGCCAGCAAGACAATCACATTGTAGTAACATTGAAGTAAGACATATACAATTCATAACTAGCTTCTTGGTCACATTTATTATAAAACAGACTTGGTGAATGTTCACTCACAACTTCTTTATAGAGGCGGTAACCACGCAAGAGCCATTCCATAATACCCCACAATTGCTGAGTGGTTACGTTAGTGGACCTGCCCTATTGGTCTGACTCTAACGCGGGACAAGCTGCTAACTTCAGTTCCATCCTGGCTTCCTCATCTCCTGGTTCCATCACTGTTGAAGTGCCAGTTCCTCGTTAGATGTCTTCATTAAGTCCCTGGGGTATTAGTCATGAAACCTATCAAATTCTGACATAATGAGTGGGTGCTAAGCATGATGCCCTAGTTGCCGCTGTACTACAGTGACCAGTGGCCCCCTTTATTGACCACACTGTTAACTTTTGTCTGTATTGATTAGATCTGCTACGCTGATTGCACAGGTTCAACACCACTGAGTAATGGACAGATGATATGAAGATTGCTGATCCTTGGTAAATAATTAATGTAAAATATAAAGCTATTGTCCCAACCAACACTATTTTGTTATTTTAAAAAACGCAAACTACTCTGCTTTTTCTCCTTTGTTCCACTTGAAAAACCTCCATCTTTAATTCTCTCATCTAGCTATTAATTTTTAATTATCTCAGTCAATTTTGACTCATCAGCTTAGTAACTCTCAATTTCCTAAAATTTTTGGGCTTCATCCCATAATTGATGCTTTAGCGGAATTCTCTTGATTTGCCAAACTATAAGTACTTTGATTTATTTTCTTCACATTGACATAATCTTCCACTCAATCTTGAGGCTCACCTCAACTCAAAAAATATGATCCACCAGATATATGTCTTATGACCCAGTTATATCAGATTCTTGCCACCTGGTGAATGTCATCTTTTTAAGCTTATCAAAAAGATTAAGCTGGCGCCTGACTTGGAGTATACTCAAGTGTTTTGAACTGTGGCCAAACAATACTTGTGCAATTGGGGCTTAATCTTCCCTTCCATTCATATTGGGAAGCTTATCTTATCAGTCCCCACAGTGACCTTGGACAAAATACTTATGATATGATCGTAGATATTCAGTTCATGATTTAATAAGAGTGAAAAATCAACATGAAATAAGGGTTCCTCTAGTTGCTCAATTTGTAGTCCATTTAGTTTAACCAATAAAGATCCAGGCAATAATGAATGTTCTTGTCTGGTTGAGTACCCTTCTTCTGCCTTATCTTTACATCATAAAACGTTTGGTTAAATACAAAGAAACTGTCTGATTCAGTGGACGCTTTAGAAAAATTTCCTTTTATGCTTCAGAAGAAGTAGACTTTAGCCTGATGAACAATTAGTTGATATCAAAAGTACTTTGCAAATCCCCCAGGCTGCTTATTGCACATAATAAGTATCAATAAAGTTAGTCCTTTAGATCCTTGATTATTGCTTGCAATACTAGACCCACATACCAACGACTTATCAATATTTTATTGAGTAATTTTACTAATAGGAAATTACTAGGGAAAAACATCAGGAGATAAAAAAGGCCTGTTGATCCCAGTTGAGGATATTGAAAGGATTCACTTTATAAGTTCTATGTTGGATATGATCTTACCACTGACAAATTGTTATGTACTGTCCAAACGTTCATATTTCAGATTAAATAACCCTAAAGAGATTGAGAAATACCACACTTTATCAGAGGCCTACAGTGACATATTCTCTAAATTTGATACCGTCTATATGAACATGAAGAGTTGGAGCCACTTCATTGATGTTGGTGATGCTCATCCTATCCAGTCCAAACCTTATCATAATTTAAAGTTGAAGAGCAACAAATGAGGAAATAGCTTAAACAGTTATTAGACGCTTGATTACTAGTACCTTCTTAAAACCCTTAATCATCTCAGCTCTTTCTTATAGAAAACAAAGTTTATCAAATAGTTATGGAAAACAGGAAACTGAACAACCTCATGAAAAAAAGATAGTTAACTTATCCCTTGCCTATGTGACACTCTAGCACAATCCCAGATTTAAATTGTTTTCTGAAATAGACTTATCCATTGTATACTGACAAAGGGACCTCTCCCCCAAAAGACCAGGAAAGTATGCTCTCATTTACTGTAAAGGCCTACTCCAACCCAATAAACTACACCAGGGGTTGTATAATACACTCGACCTTCTAGTGAGCAATGATTCACATTCTAAATGATCTTAAGCTAATTTGTGTTACAGTATAATTTGATAATATCACATTGTTCTTTAAAACTTTAAGAACATCTGATTCACCTAAAGGAAGTTTTTCAATGCTTCTTTATGACTAACACTAGTTAAATCCATCAAAATGAACATCTTTCCAGAAGAAATTAGATTTTATTGGACATGCTTTCTCCCAGGAGGGAATTCAACCTTTATAATATTAGGTTGAAGAAATATCAAATATGACTCTGCCTCAATAACTATGAGACATTCAATGTTTTTTGAATGATGGGGTATTACCATCATTTCATTCTAAGTTTACCCATTTTAGTGAGCCCCTCGTATGACTATTGACTAAAGCACCCCTTTTCATCGGGGTGCTGAACAAAAGGCCGCATTTGAGATGCTGAATCAATTACTACAAGAAAGTTCTATCTTATGACATGCAAGTTATAGTAACCCTTTCATCTTGTTTACCAATGCCTTAGATTATGCCATTGGATCCATCCTGGCTCAATTATATGAAACCCATGTAGATCATCCAGTATCATACTTAAGCAAGTGCTTTAAAAGCTGAACGCAACTATAGCATCACTGAGAAGGAGTGACTTTTTGATTTACTTGCTGTAAAACACTACTACACCATTCTGTATAAAAACACCTTCACTGTGGTTACTGACCACACCTCCCTGAAATGGTTAAAAATATGAAGGATGCTACTAACGTTTGGCTCATTAGGTTTTAAGCTCTAACATAATGATAAAAAGATTGAACACCAAGCTAAACACGCCATATGAATGTCAATGGGCTGACTTGGTTGCCAGTCCTTCACTTAGATAGTAATGAAGCTGAGAGGTTACATGATCTCCTAATGACCCCTAACGCCTGGGGTTATAAGGATGAGCATGTCCAGGTAATGGTAATCTGACTTTCCCGCAACACCAAAATGAAGAATGGGAAGTTATATAAACAGTAGGGGCCAAGTGGTTGCCCTATCTTCAGCCTTTGGGATGAGTACCTGCTATCCTGGAAGACCACTCTACCCTAGGGCATAATGGAGTGTGGAAAACCTATGTGTGTACTAGAGATTGGTAAAATTGGGAGAGAGTTGTGGAATCCATTATTGAAGCCCTGGATGCCTGCCTAACCTGTAAGAAGAAATGCAGTATCAAGAATAAATATAAATTTCACCTACTACCCCTCAACAACCATTCCACACCATCAGACTAGATGTGGTAGGTCCTCTACCCCAGGCTACTGGTGGTAATAGATATATACTAGTATAAATTGATCATTTTACCAAATGAATTGAGTCTGTGGCTCTCCC
The DNA here is from genome assembly GCA_022478985.1 of Massospora cicadina. Taxonomy (NCBI): domain Eukaryota; kingdom Fungi; phylum Entomophthoromycota; class Entomophthoromycetes; order Entomophthorales; family Entomophthoraceae; genus Massospora; species Massospora cicadina. The sequence continues at coordinate 18,693 of JAKSZP010005266.1, read as the reverse complement.
AGCCCAAACTGCCAAGGTGACCATGACTTTTTTGCATCAGTAAATTTTATTTCGCCATGGCTTCTCCCAGGTGCTACTCTGTGACAATGAAAAATTACCTCCAGAGTGATCAAGATCCTGGCTTCCTCCATGGGAGCATAGCAACTCTTCTTGGATAACTATAATCCTATTATAAATGGTACCGTAGAAAGAGAGAATGGAGCCCTAGTTTCTATTTTACAAAAATGGCCACTTCAGACCCTTTACACTGGGGTCAGTTCTTGCCTAGTGCCATTATGGACTACCGTAATATCTATCACCAGATTCTTAATATGTCTCCTTTCTGTGCATTATATGGTCAAGAACCTGGGGTACCTGCCCTCTTAACTAAGGATGTTTTTTCTGCTATTATTGAAAATTCTGAAAAAGCCATGAGGGGGTTATCTCAGTGCATCATTCAGCTAAAAGCTGATGCTGTTACCAACTTAGCTAAAACTATTCCAAAAGAGGTCCAAGCGGCTAATGAGCTCTGACAACCTCTATCCTCTTTCAAAATCCCATATATGGTTTATATTACCATAACCGCTCATTCCCAAAATTGGCTAGCTTGAAGTATATTTAGAAATGACCTTTTGTCATCATTTATATGAGGGGCAACGAGTATTTCATTAAGTCTAATTCCACAGAAATTATAACAAACTGGGTATATGGATTATTTTTAAACCTATTCTCCCCCTTTATTCTTGAAGGGTGTTGGGATTGAGGGAGGTCTGAAGGAGGTTCCTTCGAAGCTTGCTGAGGTGGACAGGTGAGATTAGGACTTAACCTTAATAACAGGTTCAGAGGTCCTAATAGTTAATAGTTAGATACTAAACCTAGGCAGGTTCAGAGGTCCCAGAAGTTAATATTTAGGGACTTAACCACACTGGTTCAGAGGTCCCGAAAACATGAGAGTGAACTTTATGAAAAAGTCTAATTAAAGGTAAAAGTGTAAAAGTTATTTTATTGAGTAAATCATTTGCACCTTAAATAGTGCTAGTAAAATAAGGGATAAATAAGGGATATAAGGAATGTTCAGCGCAAGCCCTGTTGGAACTGGGAATAGATTAGGAAATATTATTCTAAATCTTTTAGAGGATAAAGAGAAGTAGATAACAGATAAAGTCCACATAAGATAAGGTGAAGTTTGAGATAAGATAACATTGAAATAAGGGATTTGTTCCCTCCAGGGTAGAATAATAGTTGTTATAGAGTTTATCAGCCAGGATTATCAAACTAGTGGAGCAGTTTAATTATAATTTATCTCAAGTTCATTCAAAATTAATTGAATTTGGACGATGCTAAGTAAATTAAAGTTAATAATGATTTTGGGCTTTAGACCCAACAAAGCATCGATTGGTAGATTAATAATAGTAAATATATGTTGATATTGCCCAGAATAAATAACAAGTTGGAAGCCCCAAGTTGAAGCTTCATCTAAAATATTGAGAATCCTAAAAAAGGGGTAATGTTTAACAATTGATTTCACAACTAATGAAATATAACTTTCAGGTGCAAATAGGCTGAATTTTACTAATAATACTCTATGTAACTCTCAGTGGAATATTTTAACTCAGAATAATCATTTTACTCCTAAACCTCATCTATATACCCTGAATCAATCTAACATTATTACTTCCAAAATTTGGTGGATTATCCCAACTGAATTTGAAGTCTGGCCAAGCACGAACTTAAGTTTAGTGCTATCACCTAAGAGAAACCCATCCCCTATAGATCTGTGGGGGTCCTTATGGGTAAGGAAATTTTACATCCCAATAAAGAATCAGAGTATCCAGTGATTGGTTAGGACAAACTATTTCAAGGTAATGTTTGGTTATAAAATATTAAAATATTACTGCATGAATTTGTCATACTTGCTTTTGAGCAGTCATCTAGAATTAATACAGATTGGGGGAAAAGATTTTTGTGAGCTCTGATATGACAGTTTGTCATTTTTCAAAACTTTGTTACTCTTTGACTATAATGAATCTAATCTGCATCCAACTATTAGCCTTTGAGTACCACAAGTACTGGAAAATATCATTTTAATAAAGTATTGTATATATAAACCTGACTTTTCTCTCTTGTTGCAATCACTTTTGCAACAACATTCAATTCAAGTCTGGTAAATAGTTTGATAATCTCACCGAGGAGATTAGTTGGCGCCCATGTCAGAAGCAGTTGGGCGAGTAAGTTCAAGGGCACAGGTGTTGGCCCTGCATCATCAAAATTTTGCAAACGCCCCGGTGAACCTGGAGAAATAGATAAACTTAATAAAAAACTGGCGGTAACCATTTCCCCAGAAATTTTAGCTTGGCAAGCGCGATGCAACCAGTACATCAATACGCTGCACTCCCAACCACTCTCATTGGTGGAACATGGAATGTGGGTTTTTTGGATGTTCAGAATATGGCGCTTTGGGAAAAGTTTTGTGGGGATGTACACACTCAGTTCCCAATCTCGGTGTATGTCACACCTCATTCCATGCCACATGGTTGGCTGGATCTAGGCTTTAAGAGTAAGGAAGTGGCGGATGAAGCTGCAATGGTGCGCGTTGTAGTAGACCTCTCAGATGGTCAGTGGGTCGTCAAAACTAGGTGCACCCAAAGGACAAAATTGAATCAAATTTTCATAACTTTTTACTTTATGCCTACTATGGTCAAATGCACCATACGCGAACAACACCTGAAGGCTGGGCTCACCATATATGGCAAAATACAATCCTTTAAAATGCAGTGCTTTATGCTAATGCCAAACCTGTGCACAGGCAAAACAATGCAGTCATAACCCCAGCTGAGGGGATAGCGAAGGATCTAAACCAAATTTCACATACCTCTTTTGTCAACATCAAGGGACATGCCACCCACCCTTTCAGGGTCACTGTGGACAGCGCACCTCCCATATGCGCTTTATGTAGCGCTTTTGGCCACAAGGCCCATACCTGCCCCACTAAGGAGGGCAAAACCCTACATGAAATTATCTCAGATGCAATGTGTGGTACAGACGCCCACTATGAACTGGCATTGGACACTGATGCATCCTTCCCATGGGTAGCGTAAGGCTGCTACATCCTAGTAAAGCCAATATCCCCTCAAGAGCGGAAGAAGGCCAAACAGGCTCACAAGGCGGCAGCCAAGGAGGCGGCCAAGACCGCTTCTGCTATCCCGCCCTCCCAGCTCCAGGAAAACATTGAGATTTTCATGGTAGAAGCATCTCATGAATCCCTCAACCAATCAGATTGGGATGCCTAAGCCGATTGGGACCCCCAAGCTGATCTCTCACTAGGCAAGTCAGTTTATCTCAACCAATGCGCCCAAGCATTGATTGGGACTGAATTGATCTCCAACCTTCCTGCTGATAATCCACTTCCAAGCGATGGTGCACCGCAAATGCACACACTGCAAAAATCTCATCCTGCAGTGGGGAAAAAAGCAAAAGCAAAGGCCAACGTGAACCCAACTGCTAAGGCTACCCATTCTGACAGTTACACAGTAGCATCACATACCTGGGGCGCCGTCAAGTGTCATGAAGAAATAGTGGAGGCTGAAGGGGTCAGGTGCCCTTCACCACACACCTAAGGTGCAATGGGGGAGCCTTTACTTTAGGGATGTTGAACATCGCTGGACTCAAGGCCTCGCCGCCTCAGGCTAGGAAACTGATTTTTCACAACAAAATTTACCCGTGGATATCCTGGCCATTCAGGAAACCCACTGTCCACACGGTTCTGAGGAATTATGGAAAACCATGATCCTCCCTTCCCTCTCCTTCTGGTCTGAGCACTGTGGGGTGCTAGTTCAAATAAACAAAAATTTTAAATTTATATCATCTGAATCCTTCCTTAGTGGCCAAGTCCTCATAGTCACTTTTTCATGGGATGCCAAAGTGCACACTATCATCAAAATTTACGCCCCAATCTGTGCATGAGAATGTCAAGAAATTTTCTCATCAGTCAATTCCATTCCATTGCCCCCTGACCCTTTTGTTGTTGGTGACATGAACTGTTGGTTGAGCCCATCTACAGACCGCTGGCCCTTCTCACCTTCACCACCACAAGGACACGTAGAACTCCACATTCTCAAGGCCACCCTATGGTTGGTCGATACTTTGCCACATCATTCTCCGCTACTTGACAACATGTTGCGCCCCCACATCCACAATGGCCAGTTAAGGTCCATGTCCTGCATCAACCTTATCCTCGTGCCTGTGAAATTTCTTACCCAAATTTCCCATTTCAACATGATGAAGATCAATTTCTCTGACACCACAGGATGGTATCAATATCCTTCCATTTATCCAACCCAGCAGCTTGGGCTCCAAAATGGTGCAAACTTCACCTGGCCAAAATCACATCACCGAGATTTTCCTCATGGGTGGAATCCATGACTGCAGCTCTGTAGTTTATTGCACCATTTTGTGCTGATCCAATTTCCACTTGGTCTACTTTCAAGGCGAGCACAATCCGCCAGGCTCGCCACCTTTCCTCCTGCCGCTCACAATCTGCCTCAGCAGTCATTTCGCGCGCTCTGGCAGAGTTGGCCCACCTGGAGTCCAACGTCCCAGCCGCGGGCTACAGCCCAGCTTGGGGTTGCAAGTGGGTGGAAGTAGCCGCCCACCTTAACGCTCTAGTGAGACAACACAAGCATCAGGTTTGTGTTCAGTACAGAGCTAAACAATATTACTGCATGCAACATGTGCTCCACTTATTTTTTTCGAAATTCTTCACACTGTGCCAGAGCTTGGCCTGAACACAGATGTGAAGGCCAGACAATTCCGTAGTGGATATGCTGGCTGAAGTGGCGATCAAGATACAAAACTATTACTCTGAGTTGTACCAATCTGAACCAATTCCAATGGCTGAAATGGCAAATTTTCTCAATAGTGCACACATCCGCACCATTTCCCATTTCCCAGAGTTGATGAATTTGATTACTCGAGATGAACTCTGTTCTTCCATCTGCGGTGCACCATATAGGAAATGCCCAGGACCAGATGGCATTCCTTATGAGTTCTATAAAAAGTATTTTAAGTATTTATCCCCATTGCTGCTTGCCTCTCTTAACCAGAGCCTCTTGGAAACGCGCCTCCTACCAGGAGGGCAAGAGGCCTACACCATTACGCTATTCAAAAAAGGGGATAATATAGACTTAGCCAACTGGCGCCCCATTTCTCTCGCCAACACTGATACTAAACTTTTTACTAAAATCATGGCTAACCGTCTAGGGATTGCTGCCTCTGCTCTCATCTCCCCAGAACAATTCAGTTTCATACCTAGAAGGTTGATTTGGGACAACATACACACTGTAGCCAACATCTTTCAGTCCACAGCCTCTGGTGCACTTGTATTTTTAGACCAACAGAAGGCCTATGATAGAGTTAACTGGGATTACCTCAGGGCCTGCCTCCACCAATTCCGCCTACCCCCTCACTTCATCAATTGGGTCATGCTGCTAACAGAATCCGCCACAATGGCTGTGCGTGGCCCTGGCTTTCTCACAGATGTAGTCTGCCCTCAAAGGGGCCTACGCCAAGGGGACCCTCTTAGCCCACTCTTGTATAACTTCAGCCTTGACCCACTTCTTCAAAACGTGAATGCCTGCCTTACTGGGGTCCATGTGCAAGGCCAAGCCCTGGTCAAGATGTTGGCGTTTGCTGATAACTGTGTGGTTGGGGTGTCTAAAAATCATGATGCACATGCGCTTAAAGCTCTTATCCAGGTTTACTCCAGGGTAAGTAATGCTGCACTCAACGCCTCCAAAACCAAAATCATTCTTCTTGGTCGATGTTAAGCCTGCTGGGCCCCAGCGCCTTGTTTCCAATCCACCCCATCAGCTAGCACATGCGATGGCTTACCCTTCCCACCCCACACCGCTCTGCTTGTGCTCCCCTTTGTGACAAGCCCCACCGTTGGCCCAGTCCGCCATTTGGGGGTGTGGTTGGAGGCAGGCGAGTACGCCTCAACGGTGATGGAAAACCATATTCTCAACAATGTGACAAAACGCATAGCTTCCCTCAGAGCCCGTCAGACTTCCCTTACTGGCAGGGTAGTACTAGCCAACTCTATGCTCCTCTCCAAAGTTTAGTTTGGGGCCCACGCCGTCGCTTTCTCTCCAAGTTTCTTCAACTCACTTTATGACCTTCTTCAAGGGTGGCTTTGGTCAGGACGCCCACCGCCAGTGTGACTGGATGTCATGTTTGGCCCTCGCCATAGTGGTGGTATGGGCCTGCTCAACTTTGAGGCCCATGCTGCCAAAATCCTTGGCACCTGGATCGCTGCCATTACCAACCCTGCAATTTCAGCCCAACACTGGTCCCGCGCGTCCCACTCCAACTTCTCCTGCGCATTGGGACTCACCAACCCGTCCCACCCACACTCTCTGTTGAAATATCTGGCTTACCATCCTTTGGCAGCAGGCCCACATGGGACATCGCCCCACTTCAAAAGGATCCTCCTCTCCATGTGGAGCGCTGAGTGGAGGATTTTTATTTGTGGGCACACAGCCCAGAGGGTGCGCCCCTCTCCTCAGTTCACCCAGGATTACAGGGGCTACCCATTCTGAATGGAATGATACCCACAAGGCCCCATACCTTGTCCTGGGTGGACTATCTGGACATGATGGACATTCCCTATCCCCTTGATACCCAGAAAGCCATTTGGAAGTATGCCCATCACCCTCTTCTGCAACATAATATCCGCTCCCATGTTTGGTGCTGCTTGAGATGGGTGTACCATACTGCTGAACGCTCTAATGATTTTCACTCATCCTGTGTCATGTGTGGCTAGTATGGAATGCTATTTCGCCGCCTGGAAATGTGCCCTCCATCTAAAGTGATATGGTGTGAGTTGCAACGTCTACTTTGCCAGGAGCAGGCACAGCCCTTCAGTCTGTCTAGGGACATGTTTGCTTTATCAATGGCCTCCCCTCTCCCACTCTCCCTTCATTCCTTGGTGGTTGCAATCACCATGTGGACTATCCACATGATTGTCTTGGATGCCATCTCAGGATTCACCCCCACCCTCCAAGAAGCTGTACGCTGGTTCCAGTCACACCTTGTGGGCCACTCTCAAGCGTGGATGTTTGGATACCTCCCACCACATTGCTGCCAGTTGATCTCATCCTGGTTCCCAGTTTGGTTCATCAAATCAGACCCCTTCCTATATACGTGCTCAATAGTGGTGCATGCCCCTATACACTTGACCCCCCCCCCCAAAATTGGCGTTCCCGCTGGCAACAGGAGACAACATCAGCTTCTCTGGGGTGCCCTCCTCTTACATGTGTTTTGTTTTCTATGGTGTCTTATTGGAAGTGTCCATCCCCTGGTCAGCCTTCCCCACAATAAATTCAAATTGTATATATAAACCCAACAAACTGATTTAAAGTAAAGTATTTAAGTCTATTTTGTAGTATTAAATTAATAGCTGAGGGCTAGATATTTTGGCACTCCTGCATTCATTACATTGTTGAAATCCTGCAGATAAGCACCTGTAAGCAACTACTTTCCTGGATTCCAACAATAACAATTCTTAAATGGTTCTCTAGTTTTTTGATTGCCCAGGTTTGCCCCAACAACCTTAAAACATGTTAATTTTGTTAATTCCTGATTTGTACTTTATCTATCTGGACAATTATCATGTAAGAAGATTTTAAATATTTTTATTGGGGTTTCCCGAGATTCAATTTTTATAATTAGTAATATTGCTGGTTGAGTCATTTGTTTGGAAAGGATCTTTGCTTGTGCTAATTTTGATTTTAATACTTAGTTTGGAACAGATCTGCTTGATTTTTTCACACAATGTTCTTAACTCAGAAATAACTATGCGTTTGGTATTAGGGTTGGTATGAGTTTGTATAGCTTAAAATAAGAAATTGTGGTGGCCACCCATCTTTTATCCACGGTGTGCCATAGGTAAACAAGCTTGGCAAGGGGCATAGCCTTAAGGTTAGTGCCTCTCTTAGACTAAAGGAACCAAGATCTAATCCAGATTGAAGCCATGGACAGTATTTTACATTATCCATCTCTTTATTTTACTATTATATTATGACATAGTAATGCTAATAAAAGAAAATATAATATCCATTTTTTTGAAATGATAAGTTATTTTCATAAATTACTCGCCTACAATTAATAAAACAATGGGTTAGTGTTTATAAGTTAGATATTTAAATTGAAGTTATATAGCATAGTTTTCTTTCATATTAAATTTTATTTTGTGAGACAGAATTGTATTAATAAGATGGTATTGAACTTTAAGAAAAATTTATAAACAATCAGAGGCTGAAACTGTCTATTAAAAATTGATAGTGCTATTGACTGATAACTTAAATAAACCTAACCTAATTTCTACCAAAGAATTTCAAGTAAAACTTCTTGTTTTGAGTCATAGTTCTTATCTCCAATATTAGAACTTAAATGACATCAATGAATCCCCCCTTAGGTTGGGACCATCTAGTACTAAAAAATATTAGAACTTAAATGGTTTAAAATCATAATCATACATCTATTAGAAAACTAAGGGACAGGTTGTCTTATAACTTTTAATTTTTATTAAAGCAGGATTTGATATAAAATTCTTTTAGTTGAAAAATGATTTATATAATTTACAATGCTTTGTAGATAATAACATTATTAGATCTATTTTATCCTATATACATATTTTTAATTCTTTGGAAAACCAGATAATATACATTTTGAAACATATTTTCATAATACCAATATTTTTTTAATGCTACCAGTGTGCATATAATAGTTTAATTACTGACTGCCTTATGATTTTTTGTCCTCTATAAATTTGTTAAGTTTTTATATATCATAGTTTTTTAAGTGCCATCCTATATCATATTTTTAAGGATATCAACACAATAAGTAATTTTATAATTTCTACTATAAAGCTGCACAATAGATTAATAATACTGAATTGTGATCCTTTCTGCTTTAAAGTTGCCTAAAATTTATATGCACTGTCAGAAAAATCAATTTTTGACTAGTGAATAAGTTTTCTCAAGGTCAAATATGGCAAATTTTAATATAAAATCTGCCTGCAATTCTCAGCAGAATAGGCCAACTGACCCCAAAGTCCACCCTCATGCTTGTTTAAATTTACTCCCATTTTCTAAGAGAAACCCACTCCCTTTTATACACCTGAAGGGTGTTAAGGGGAGTGAAAATATTTTATTAACCAATTATCACTTAGAAATTTAGAATTTCAGCCAAACTAACTATATGAGTTAGATGGCTGATTAGTGGAACTATATTAAAATACTCCCATGATTATGTCACTGAAATTTGAACTCATATCTACAATCCAAGCCAAATTTAGTTATCCATGGCATAACCTGAATTCCCTCACCCCTTTCTATTAGCCTCAAAATATCATATATACTAAACAAAGCCAATTTAATAAGGGTTCTCTCTTTTAGATCCCAAAGTTTTGTGACTAATAAAATTATATAAAAAATCTATTCTCCTTTTTATTAAAATTTTGTTTTATAAAAAAGAGCAGTTGAGAGTTGTAAACCTCCTGCAACTACCCCATTGTTGAAAATCTGGTGTAAACAGCACCTATGAGCACCTATCATTGCCAGGTATAACGTGCACTAAGTCAATTTAAACTAGCCTGGCTAATATTCAACATAATATAAAAAAGTTTATAGTTATAAAAAGTTCATCAGAAATTGCTAAGTAGAATCATTTTCATATCTATGTAATTTTGTTACTATTATACATAATGCTAAAGAAGTTATAACATAAGGCTTGGTATAACTGATTGACTATTAATATATTACAATATAGCTATATATAATACACACTAGTGATTTTTACCATTCAGTTAGATTATAAAAATACTAAAATTCAAATTTTGAATTACTATATATACTTAGTTTTAATCAAAAAAAATTTTAGTAACAAATTTAAATAGAGTTGTATGCTTTATATAAGTCTTTTAAGTATTTTTTAGTACTAGATGGTAAGTCTTTTAAGTATTGATTCTACTTTTGAAAAGTTTGATTTTATATAAGTTTAATTTTAAAAAGATTGAAGTATATATTTTTTTAATGATTTGCAGATATAAAATGTAAAAATATAATAGTAGACTGAGTATAATTTAACTAAAAAGAAGTATCACAGCGTTTGCTGTTCTGGTCATTATTATAAGCTCAGCCACTAGCTGCCTTTCGTAGCTGATGTCACGGGATTGGAACTTGCTAGTCCAAAAGTGTTCGACGTACTGAACTTATGATATCTTAATGCCATTAGATACTCTTGTAATAGAAGAACTATTTAAATTTATAATTAGAATAAAGTCCAAATTTCTGGACTAAAATGGTTGGACCTGGTTAGCCGAGCGGGTAAAACTGCTTCCACCCCTAGTGCAGGTTTTGAGTTCGAAACCTGTACTGGCTATAAAACATTCTCGGTGTGGTATATTTGTCCCAAGGTCGACCCACCTCGAATAATTTTTTTAAAATGGTTGGACCATACCCAATAGATATGAATTTAGCCAGCGTGAGCTATTAGTTAAAAGTTTAAATAAGTTTATATCAAACTAGCAAGTAACCCCAGCTTTGCTTGGGTTTATAATTTACCAGATGATTATAATCAATTGTTTTATTTTTATATTGGTAGATGGCCATCAATAAATTCAGAAACCGTTAAACCTATTGGATATTCCAACCTCCAACCACTTAGCCAAAGTTAATTAAGCTTGCTAAATTAACTAAACCATCAATCACTTATCTGAAACTATTGAACCCATTAAATCAGCCAAAAACTCCAACGACTACTCATCAAAAATCAATTGTTGAACTTGCAAAATAGCCAAAAACTACTAACTGCTTATCAAAACCTATAAAACTATCAAATTAAATGGATACCAAAACGCTCAGCCAAGTTGATATATAATTACTATTAGAAATATATACTTTTTAATCTTCCTACTAACAATTTCAGTCATTTTCAAAAAAAATCATCCGTTTTTTTGGCCTTAAATTTGGCACGAATTTCTTAGCCGGCGCTCACTCTTTTTGTAACCATTTTGGTCCTTGTCCGTAACATAAATATCTAGTAGATTTGGTCTTTGTTCGTAACATAAATTTTTGGTAAATTCAGTCCTTGTTCGTAACATAAATTTTTGGTAAATTCAGTCCTTGTTCGTAACAAATTTTTGGTAAATTTGGTCCTTGTCCGTAACACGAATATTCGACAAATTTTGAAATAAATATATGTAAATCTCATTTTTTGGACGCATATATGCGTTTTTAGATTAACATCACCCTCCATTTTTTGGACGCATATATGCGTCGAATGATTGAAAGGGTTAAAACTGATATGTAGATGAACTTTGGGTAAGGTACAATTATGACTGTGTTGGTGTTGAGCACCAGTGCCTCGAACTGAGATAGCGAATAGCAAGGCGGTCCATGGAGTTCCTGGCCTATCATATGCCGCGCATGGAGGTTTTCTGGGTTTTATCCTTTTTTTCTATTAATTCGAATCCATTTAATCAGTGTGGTATCATCCCAGGTTGGCCACTCTCGAATAAAATATAAGTGATATAATTCTTAAACTTATAATTTTTTTAGTACTAGATTTAAACTTATAATTTTATTATACAAACTATAAACATTCGCAAACTTTATAAAGTACTTGTGCCGTATTTTTTTGGTTTATTTGTTTATGAGATAATCTTTAGTATATAAACAAATAAACGAAATAATATTTTTAATGAGAATTTTAGGCTAATTCTCATTGATACCCAGTTTTACCCAAATTTAACTGTGGGTATAAAGTTTACCAAGTGCTCTCAATCAATTTTTTTATATTGGTAGATGGCCATTGATAAAATTAAAAATCAAATTCTACTAAATCATTATAAAAACACCAATTACTCAGCCAAAACCAATCGAACCTATCGAATTAACTTAAGCATCAACCATTTATCTGAAACCATTGAGCACATAGAATCAACCAAAAATTTTTTTGGGAAGAAAGAACCTCCTTAAAAAAGCTCTAAAATTTTTTTGGGAAAAAAGAACCTCCTTTAAAAAAGCTCTAAAAAGTATGAAATAATTGTGAAATTAAGCCTACTCAATAAAACCCTTTTTGAAGTTGGCGACATATTTTAAACTGATTATAGAATTTTGCTCATAAATACAAATTATATCTTATGTCTGGATTGGGTCCAAGTGTAAACTATAAGCAACTTAGAATATATAGTACTGAGTATATAAATTATAAATACCTATTATAAGTTAGTTAAAATATGGCGCCAACTTCAAAAAGGGTTTTACTGAGTAGGCTTAATTTCTCAATTATTTCATACTTTTTAGAGCTTTTTTTTAAAGGAGGTTCTTTTTTCCCAAAAATTTTTCAAGAAAGTTCTTTTTTTCCTAAAAAACTTTACCCCCAGCTCTTTTCCTCTCAAAAAATTAGTACATTTTTAAAATGGCTCTTTTTCCTACTTTTATTAAATATTACTATCTCTATATATTATTTTTGCCCCCTTACTATTTCTCTATAAAATTAAAACTTATTGTGTATCTATTATATATAGTATCTTATAAACAAATATACTAATAATTCATTTTATTAAATTTAGTTGACTTTATTGGTCTAATTATACTGAATTTACTGATCACCATCTACAATACTTCATTTTATTAAATTTAGATGATTTTATTGGTCACTGTATGCTGAATTTACTGATCACCATTTACAGTAGTTCATTTTATTAGATTTGGTTGCTTTTATTAGTCAATCTATGTAAATTTATTGATTGCTATCTAAAATAATTCATTTTATCAAATTTAGATGAGTTTATTGGTCAAATTATGCAAAAACGATAGCCATCTATAATGATTTAAGCTCATCCTGCTATGAGCTCATACTGACTGAATTATGAATATACCCCCCAGCCATAGGACATATCAAATATCCAACGAAGCTATCGCTTCACCGATTCCGGAAAAATGTTTATCCGGAGTTGTATTAGTCCCACAAGTATCCATCGCTTCCGAGTCCACTTTGATATATTTACTAAATTAATGGGCAGATACTTTCCCAATACTTACAAAAGTAAAATGGGACCTAAGTTGGAGCATCCTCTATTTTTGGAGAAGATGATCATCCAAATTGGTCCAGTATTTTCAGAGTTATGCGCGAATAAACATCCAAAAAACACACAGGTTGAATTGATAACCTTTTTAAAGTCGGTCAAAAATAGTAAATATATATATATATATATATAACAAAGTCGTGTTAGTTACACCATTTATAACTCAAGAACGGCTGGACCGATTTTTATGATCTTTGCTTTGTTGGATTTGTCTCCGCCCCGAATAGCAGAATAACTATTAAAACATGGGAAAAATATAGTAAAATAAAAAGTTTTATATGTAACAAGTGAAAATCCTATATATACTTCGATGGTATTCGCTATATTGTTACAGCTGAGCAGTTTGATATTCAGCTGATTTGATATTTTAAATGGTTTTGTTAAGTGGTTAGTGGTCATTCGGGTATTTAACAAGTTTATCTAAATCAAAACTTTGAATCAAAAGTCCAACTGATTTTAAAAATCCTCCTCTAGCATAATCGGCTCAGCTTTTGGCTCTAAACTTCAACTCTATAAAAGGTCAGTTGTTCGAATCTTGGCGTAATCTATATATATAAAAGCAAATGTGTATGTGTGCGATGCCCAGCCAAAACTAGAGCATGTAGAGCTCTGAAAATTTGGCTATAGGTGGACGGGAGGGGGTCCGTGTGCACCTTGAAGCCCGATTTTTAATTTTCATAGCAAAATAAAAAGTTTTATATGTAACAAGTGAAAATTTTATATGTTTTTAATGGAAATCGGTATATTGTTACGGCTGAGAAGTTTGATATTCGGTTGATTCGGTAGTTTAAATGGTTTTGTCGAGCGGTTGGTGGGATTGTGTTGATTAATAAGCTTAACGGTTTAAATAAAGTTAGTGATTGGTTGATTTAATAAGGTTGATTGGTTTTGGTAAGTAGTTGTGATTTTGGTTGTTTCGATACATTTAGTTTTGGTTTACGAAGCGGTTGGTGATTAGTTGATTTTTAATCTAATGGTTTTAGCTAAGTGGTTTAGTGGTTTAGTTAATTCGATAGGTTTAATTGGGTATGGCTGAATGGTTGGTAAATTTATATTGATTCAGTATAATTTGATTACTTAATTTTATCGATAACCATCTACAAATATAAAAATTATGAGATTATCAGATGAACTTTAAGCCCACAAACAAATCTGTGTTAAACTGGGTATCAACAAGAATTAATCTTAAATTTTATTTACAAAAGAATCAGTATGTTAATTTGTTTATATAGATACATTATCTCGAGCAAATAACCAAAAATCACCAAACTTGGCACAAGTATTCTATAAAGTTTGGGAACGGAATGCTAATATGTAATTGTTTAATATAATCATATAAATTTAAACATCAGTTCTATATAAGATCTAGAACGTATATTTCTAATGGTAATTATATAGCAATTTGGCTGTGTATTTTCATATTCATTTAATTCAATAGTTTCATAGGCTTTGATATTTAGTTGGTAGTTTTTGGCTGTTTTGTAAGTTCAATAATTGTTTTTGCTGAGTGGTGGTTTATTTTTTGGTTGATTCGATAGGCTCAATAGTTTCAGATAAGAGATTGATGGTTTAATTAATTTGTCAGACTTAATAGATTTTAGCTAAGTGGTTGGAGGTCGGAATTTTTATAGGTTTAATTGTTTCTGAACTTATTGATAGCTATCTACCAATATAAAAGCTAAAATAATTTAGAATCTGATTGATTTGATAAGTATTTTATTTGGCCGAGTGGTTGATGGTTTTTGGTCGAATCGATAGGATACAGTTTAGCTTTGGAGGTGATTAGTTATTGGTTGATTTGATAAGTTCAGTTAGTTTAAGCTGAGTGGCTAGTGGTTTTTGGTTGCTTCGATTGAGCAATTAGATTTAGCCGAGTAGTTATTGCTTAACTATATATAAAATCTAAATTAATCAATTCGAATCACCTGAAATCCTATAGACACCGTAGCGAAGCACGGGTAACTCCGCCAGTTTATAATATACTAGCCGATTTACCCGTGCTTCGCTACGGTGTATAAAATTTCAGATTTTCATTTATTAAACTTAGATTTTATATATAGTTAAGCAATAACTACTCGGCTAAATCTAATTGCTCAATCGAAGCAACCAAAAACCACTAGCCACTCAGCTTAAACTAACTGAACTTATCAAATCAACCAATAACTAATCACCTCCAAAGCTAAACTGTGTCCTATTGATTCGACCAAAAACCATCAACCACTCAGCCAAACAAAAGTAAACTATCGAATCAATCAAATAACACCAAACTGCTACCCGAAACATCTATATACTTAAAATCATTGAGTGTATGACTGTTGGCAAGAAGGGTCCCATGGTCCCCTTGCCTCGAATAAATGAGTATGTGACAGGGGCTGGTTAGCCTGGCAGGTAAAACTGCTTCCACCCTAGTGCAGGTTTCAAGTTCAAAACCTGTACTGGCCAGAAAAATTCTTGGTGTGGTATATTTGTCCCAAGGTTGACCCACCTTGAATACTTTTAAAATGCTATAATATAAAACATGATATACAATGTCTCAGTCATTGGTAGTATAAAAGCTTACCTGAAACTATTTTTTATTTTATTTGAGGTGGGCTGACCTGGGGATGATACCACACCAATTAGGGAAGTGAAGAAAATGGGAAAGGAGGATAAAACCCAGAGGGACCATCTAGTACTAAAAAAAAAAGGATAAAACCCAGAAAACCTCCATGTGTGGCATATGATAGGCCAGGTACTCCATGGACTGCCTTTGCCATTCGCTATCTCAGTTTGGGGCATTGGTGTGCAAAACCAACACAGTCAAAATTGTCCCCTACCCAAAGTCTATTACCGGGATTGAACTTGGGAGGCAGAGCTTACCTGAAACTATTTAAACTATAAAATTAACTAAATAATACCAATTACATGTGTTGTAATTGGTTTGACTAACCATCTGGATATGTATTTTCATAATATCTAATACCATACTTCAACTAATAATTAGATTATGTCAGAAAAGCAGAAAGTAAAGTTTATACTGGCCTGCCAGTAAGGATGCAGAAACACCCAAAAGGTGATCCAGAATACCAGGGGTATCCTGATCAAATGACATTTAAATGTGTTGCATATAAGTAACAACTGAGTGCCAATGGGCCACAAAAGTAAAAAAAGCAACCTGGCAAGAAACCAGGCTGTTACAGCCCCAGGGCTAATGGGCCTTGGCATAGGAAGCTTCAAGATTGGGTTAGGTAGTTTGGTAACCCAAATGGGAAATGGGTGCTACAACATTGGTAATGGTGCAGAATCTTGCCTGGTGCAGAGACAATTTTGTCCACCAGGTGTTGAGAATCTGATGACTGATTGCCTCACCAATTGGGGAAAGTTCCACAAAGTTCTTGACATAATATGCTAATTGTCTGCGGTGGGGACCAAGGTTAATAACCTGACTGGGATAGCCCAGTCAATATGAGACCCAAGAGGCCACATTTTAGATGTTGCAGGGGTTTGGCAAGAGAAAATATTAACTTAATAAAACAAATTGGAGCGTGAGAAGAATTTTAATAGTTTAAAATAAGAGAATTGACTGTCAATCTCCTCAGTGTGTTACAACTGCTTAAATAGTCAATCACTTGGGGAATAGGTTAGAAAAGCATGGGTTAGGGCCAATGAGATTTGACCTAACCTGGCATTTTTTGAGAAAGGGGAGGAAAAATGAACTTATTGAGAAATGACTTTGAAAGTATTGGTGGTGGGCCAAATTTTTATCAGTTTGTCCATGGATGCCCAAATTATGGATTTATCTTGGTTCCAACAATTATAGTGACAGCGCTTGACTGACAGGCAACAGGAACCTCCAAAGGCCACCCCATGTGGGGCAGTCCCAAGAGGTCAGGAACAGGTTTGGGCACCCAACCTGACTGCACCCAGTCACTTTAGTGACCTTTTGGCCAAGCGAGATTCATTGTACAAAAACTTGGTTTTTTTAGGGAGGATTCAGTGCTGGCAGCTACTTTTGATGATGTTCTGATGCCATTGGAAAGGTTCACCAAAAATTTAACATTAGATGATTTCTTCATTGAAGGTACATGGTCAGTGGGCCTTGTTTCCAAACGTTTGGTGCTCTCAGGCCTTAATACCAAATACTTGTTGCCATCAACCTCATTTGAACCTTTCATCCCATGAGGATGCCAACTCTCTGATAACTTTATGCAAATTCCCTTAAATTGCAGTACTAATTCAGCTAAAGTTAATACTGAGATAGGTGATTGGGTTTAAAAGGGTAAGCTGTGACCCACCACTTGTCCACCACATGGGCGAGGTGATCTGGGAGATGAGAGGGGCAGCTGGCCTTCTCAGACCTTTTTTGGATGGGAAAAGGAATGTCACTTGGTCCAAATGGAGGGGGCGCTCCCCCGGGCTTACAGATAGCAGGTTCAATTAGTCACCGTTCTTACCTCAGCATGTGGGCTACGTTTTTATATATAAAAGCCTAAAATATTGGGTTACTATTAATCTAACCCCTAAATATTTTTGGTGCATCTCTTATTCCCTCAACTTATTGGCCATAAACGCTGGGGCTTTGATTAACTTATCTCCTCATAATTTATCAGCATATTCTTCTATGATGCTCCATGCCAGCGTAAAATCATCAGTAATATGGTCCTTATAATTATCATGGCCATTTTTCAGTAATTAGAATAAGTTTAGCAAAAATCCTTTTTTGTGAAAGAATTTAAGCTCTAGTTTTCACTTTCTTGGCCCAATTAAGATATCATCATTTTAGTCTACCAATTTTGGAATGCTGCTTTTTAACTAGGGAAAGCACCAACTAGAACGCTGGTAGAATGAGAATATCTTGAGAAAATTGCCAATTACAAGGAAATCTTTTCCCTGTGGAAGCTGTAAGAGTCTACTGAAAAAAACTACTGAGAGCCCGATAACCACTGTCACTACCAGGTATTACAAAGTGCCCTTTTTCTTGATTATTAAAAATCATGTTATTTAAAGTAAGTCTTTTTTGGGTTGGTTTTTGTCAAGGATAATGTCAATAAAGTAACTTTTATTTATGGGTTTATAAACCCTATGTGTAAGGAGAGTATCTATTACTCTCCAGTTCCCAGCGTGGTGGTGCTTGGTGCACAGGCACAATGCCAGGGAACTAGCCATTAATACCAGAGGGATTAGAGCCCAGCAGAGGGTGCTGGAGCAATAACCGCTGAGGCATAATATTGCAAATTTTATAATAAAACCCCATAGAAGGGCGACGCGGTGCACATATTGGACGGGGTTAGGTGGCCCAGGTTGGAGGGATCCTGGGCGGACAAACGGTGCATGAGGGGAGAGCATAATGGTACTTGCAATGGCAAGTGTAATGGAACGTGAGACCTCCTCAAAGAGGTTCACGCACAGGAGCGTTTGGAATATCATAAATTAGAAAATGACTTAAAATGGGGGATAGGTTTATTTGGGAAGTCAACCAACAAGGAATGTTGGTCAGGGGAAAATGTATTTAAGCTCAGATGGGGAAATTGGGGTTATGCCACAGTGGACCCAAGCAGCAACTCGCTAATAGAGTGATACTTCCA